>VZRO01005197.1:176333-312607 GCA_013397915.1 Daphoenositta chrysoptera | reverse complement strand
TTTTTTTAACTGCAGTCATCACATCCAGCTCCCTACAGGACTTCTGCAATCCACTCGTTGTCCAAAATACTTTAAGGCTTAGGATCTCATATCCACCCATGAGGTGAGGAACTGTTACTCCTGTCCTGCAAACAAGGGGCTAAAACACAGGGAAGTTAAGTATTGGAGTGATTTTAAGTCGGGCATTGTTTGATATGGTCATTTAAGGTTCCTCAGTAGCTACTAAAAGAAACTGGCACTTCCAGAGGGCAATTCATTCCACTGCCTTCAACACCTCAGGGTTGGGAGGAATGAGTTCAGAAAAAGTCCTTGTCTTCACTGTCTGCAGAGACAAGAAACCGAGGAGCAGATGAGATAAATCCCATCCTAAGCAATTTGTCCAAAATCATGCAAGGTACTGTGGCAGAGCAAGGAAATTAATTCTGCTCTCTCTCGCCTAAGGAACATTCTGTAAGAGTGGCTCATGCTGACATTCCTTTCTGAATGCACCAAGGGGTCCAGGACTCGTTTTCTCCAGCCAGATCCTGTCCCCGATCTTGTCTTACAACAGTGACTCAGTCCTTCAGCCCACACCAATTCCCACTTCCCCAACCTCTCAAATCCCTTTATCCACCTTAGGCAGAATCATCCTCCAGCTCCTCCACTCTGTCCCAGCAGAGCCTTCAGCCCTTCCCCTCTTCCTCAGAATATTTGTCTCAACTTTCTCTTTATTTTTTGCCACAAGACAACCAACAATAAGACGTGCTAATTGCTGGTGCAACTTTCCAGGCAGGGAAGTAAATGTTGGAGGGAAATGAACAGAAACCTGCCCTTCCTTCTGTCAGCAGGGGCTAATTCCAGGACACAGCCCAGCTGTTTGCTGTGGGGCTGCCCCGTGTCCCTACAGCCCACAAAGAAACCCATTGCCAGGGGCAGGAGAAATTCACAGCCCACACCTCTATTCTCCACTCGGAACTTGGCCTTCCCTGCAGGGGATGGCAAGAAAACATGTTTTATTTGAATATCTGGTTTCTTGCATCCATATCTGAAGTGGAAAAGGATGGAAGACAAGATATTCAAGAAAACAGGACAGTGAGTTGCTCAAAGCCACTCACCAAATTAAAAAAATGCATATGTTGCTGGGGTTAGGGAGAAGGGACTGTGCTCAGAGCAAAGCAAGGAGGATCCCCCACAAAATAAAGCCCCACAGCAGGATGAGAGAATCAGCTTCAAGCTCAGAAGCTCCTGTGAATGCTCAGAACCTCCCTCCAGGACCACAGCTCTGCTGGGAAGGGAGATGGAACCATAGAACCAAATAACCTCAGTTGGAAGGGACTCACAAGCATCAGTGAGTCCAACTCCTGTCCAACCCTGCACAGGACACCCCAAAAATCCCACCCTGTGCCTGAGAGTGTTGCCCAAACACTTCCTGAACTCTGGCAGGCTTTGTGCTGTGACAGCTTCCCTGTAGAGACTGTTCCAAAAATACCCAGTTCTTGTATCCAAAAGTTAAAAAAATGATAAAATCTCGCTGGTACAGAAGTCAAAGGGGAAAGGATTTACCTCTGCACCTCTAAGATGGACTTAGTGGGAGCAATAGGGAGAGTTAGGGGCTGTGCTGGTGGCACATGGGGAGATTTGGTGGCACGTCACTGAACGTGGGAACACGCAACAGAAGATATTGGGAAGGAATTCCTGGCTGTGAGGGTGGTAAGGCCCTGGCAGAGGTTTCCCAGAGAAGCTGTGGCTGCCCCTGGATCCCTGGAAGTGTCCAAGGCCAGGTTGGATGAGGCTTGGAGCAACCTGGGATAGGGGGAAGTGTCCCTGCCCACGGCAGGGGTGGAATGAGATGAGTTTTTAAGGATTCTTCCCACACGAATGATTCTCTGACAGCCTGTATTTACGGGCAGGAGTGTGTGCAGATCCATGGAGAGACTGAGTCTGGATAAAGACACACCTTAAAAGTTTGCTGTGCTTTCCTTTAGCAGGAATTTCTCCCCATCCTCCCCTGCTCCATTCCCTTCCGGGCCTTGTCACAGGTGGAGGCTGAGGAAATGTCACAGAAGCAGCAGTGGCAGCACAAGGCCGATGTTCCTCCACCCTGGGGACGGCTCATTTGATGTGCCATTTTCCCTCATTGGCATCTCACTGGCTGAGGAGGCACCGGGGAGCACCTGACAGCAAGACAGATTCCCTAAAAGAGAGCAGATTCCCTAAAAGAGAGCAGATTCCCTACAAACAGCCCAGAGACTGAGACAGTTGCCTGAGCCATCCATATTCCCTGACACTCGCTGAGTGCCACAGCCTTGCAGCAAAGCCTAGCCCTGCTTTATTGCAAATTAGGGCATTGGAGGACTTCAAAATTCTTGAGAGGAGTGAGACTGGTCACGTTGCAAAACCCCTGGAATTTTGTCCGTTCTGAGAATTTGTGAGGGGAGAACATCACAAGCTGGGGTTAGGCTCTGTTTTATTGCCAACATACAGAGGTCTAAAGTCACTGGTGATGCCCTCAGGCCCCCACCTTATCCTCCAGAAGAAAAGCAGTTTCTGTATCATATTTTTCATCTCCAGGTGAATGTCTCACACCTGAGGTTCCCCAGCTGCAGCACAGCAGGGATGGGCTACCAAATATAATTCCTCATGTAAATAAAAACACCTATAATTCGAAGTGTCCTTATATTCCTAATATATCTGTGTTTAAGCACCTGATTATTCCTTATTTTGCTGCTTCTTGAGGTCTGAATCTCCCTGCTGGCTCTGTCATCATCCGTGTTGCAACTCAATTCAGAATATTCCTTCCCTGTGACAGTTCCTGTAACTTTGCATCTCAGCTCCAGTGCACACCTGATTTTTAAGATTTTTAAGGCTGCTCAGGGTGGCCATACAGCTTTCCTCCGTCCCTGTTCCCTCCCTGGATATCTCCTGTGGGATATGCAGATATTCCACCCAGAGACCTTCCCCTGCAGAGGCTGAGCTTTGTGCAATGCTAAACCTGGGCTGCCAATGTTCCTGTGATGGAGACAAATCCCAAGTAGGACACCAAACTCACAGGACTGCGTGAGGAGAAAGCTTCTGCTGGAACCCACTGCAGGAACTAATTATCTTTCCACCCCTCCCCACTGCCCTCTGGCAAAATAAGCTAATCAAAGAACAAGGTTGTTATCAAAACACATTTACCACACGCCTGCATCTTATGGCCCACAGTGCCCAGTGCTGTCCCTGAGTTGCCTCAGGCAGGTACAGCCACCGAGATAATCAACCTGTGAAGGGCACAGCTCTGCCCTGCACTGCTCAGCTCACCAGAGCAGGAAAAGTGCTCCCACAGGGGACACGGTGGCATTTAGGGAGCGGATGCAGCGATGGGTCAGTTCTCCAGGACTGGGGATGGGCTGCTCTGCTCAGAGGGCTGCTTCAGAGGGGTTTATTCAATGTTATCTGGAGAGAAACAGGATTCCCAGGAGCCTCCTATTCACCTGGGGCTTTATCACCATCAATAGCCACGGCTCCCCCTCCAGAGAATTCCCTCCTCCTCCCTGAGCCGAGAGCCCCGATCTCATTTCAAAAGGCCATTGCAGAGCTGTCACATTTGGGGCTATTTCCTCGGCTCCAAAGGTGTGAAAGGATGGGTTCTTTAGCTGTACCTCAGCAGGCCGATTAGAGATCTGGGGCTCGGGGCAGGGTGCTTTGATGTCCCCCTGCTGCGCTTCCCTCGGAACGCCGGCTCCGGTTTCCATAACTGCCTGGGAAGAAGTGGGAATCACTCCGTGCCAAGGCCAGTCGAGGGAGGATGATTCCACTCTCCCTTGTTATCAGCTGGAAGGGGTTCTCAGGCCAGCTGTGACCCAGGAGGAGTCAAACCAAGACATCCTGAGAGCTCATTCACTCCTGCCTTGGCCACCGCTGACTGCCAAACAAATGACTGGGGACTTCCGAGCCAAATTAACGATTTCAGATTTCCTGGAATTACTTTCCCTCCCAGCACTTAAGTTTTTCTCCCCATCATGCAGCAGCATGGAACTGGAAATCTCCTTTGCAGTGAGAGATGTCCACAAACACCTCAGACACACCAGGGTGTTGAACTCAACAACTGAAGTAGCTCTGAGCCTCCTTTCTGATGGGGAGGCACAGCCCAGCTGGGTTCAGATTTCCAAGGAAAAACAGGATTTGAGCTGGAAACCATGTTCTCCATGTGGCTGCTCTATCCTCAGGAAGATTAGGACAATTATCAGGTACCTTGGACAGGACTCCCAGCTGTCTGAAGGCTTCAAGAGCTGCCCCATAGCAGGATAATGTTAAGGTGGAAACGATAGAGAAAGATTTTCCTATAAAATTGGCCCCTGATGCCTTGAGTGGCTGCCTCGAAACAGAGACTAGACAGGAATAAGGGAATAAAGGGAGGTATTTATTGGAAAGGCCTTCAAAGGTGCACCCTGGGAGCCAAAGGCTACATCCAAGAATGGACCCCAAGATGGACCCCGAGTCACGAGTTTCCCACACCTTTATAGGATTGCTTCATTTGCATATCAGCATAAATTCGCCAATTAAAACTTCAGTTAATTATGTAATTTCCCTGAGCTCACCCCCCTTCTAAGATGTTGGTTTACACATTTTGGGGCCCAGGACAGCCTGGGTGTCCTTGGAGAGCAGGCCCAGAGAGGCTTTGTTATGTCTGGAGAGCAGAAGTGAGCAGGGTGCAAGAAACTTCAGAGTTACACCCAGGTAATACAGGATTGGAAAAATATAAAAGTCAAAACCTAAGGCATCACCCCCACCATGACTGTGAGACCCAGAGGGTGGTCAGGCACTGGAACAGGCTCCCCAGGAATGTGGTGATGGCACCAACCCTGCCAGAGGTCAGGAAGGGTTTGGACAACGCTCTCAGGGATCTGCTGTGATTTCTGGGGCTGTCCTGTGCAGGGCCAAGAGCTGAACTTCAGTGATCCATGTGGATCCCTTCCAACTCAGGATATTCCCTGATTTTATGACTTTTTCATCATTCCAGGTAAATGCAAAGCACCTGCAAATTGCTGCCTTATTGGAGGGACTCCAGTTTGCACCTTGTGACAAAACAACACGGGGAGTCCAAGACAGGCACAGCTGAGGGTTTAGGATCACAAAGCTCTGCAAGAGTCAGTAAATCCCTCTTTTCTCACTGTCAAAGCTCAGAGTGGCCCAGGACTGGGTGTGATATTCCAACCTCCTGCAAGCCTGACCCACACAGCCCCTTCCAGAAGCAGCACTGGAGCAAAAGACTGGGAAGGAAAAACAAGGAGGAGAAGGGGGAAAGAAAGAACAAAACCCCTCAGCCCGAAAGAGTCATGGGCTTTCAGACAGCGGAAAGTCAAGCAAGAAAAAGCCCCTTCAAGAAAGGTCTTTTTGCAGCCTGTGTAGGCAGCTGAGGTTACCCGAGACTCTCTGGTGGCTCACAAGACTTTGACCAAGAAAGTTAAAGCCAGGGCCGATCAATGAGCTCTGCCAGAGGCAGCGCATCAGGTTACCTGCTGAGCCCAGGCACCGCCAGCTGCTCTTTGGAACTTTTCCCTTTTATTCTCCTGGTCTGGCAATGAGTCTGAGGGTGGATAACAAACTTCCCTCCCCTCCGCAGCAATCACTAGAAAATAGCTCACTTAAATGCTTTTTTTTTTCCTCCATATCGCGTTAGAAAGGAGAGCTGTAATTTCGGGGTGTACAAGTTGTCCACACAAGGGGCTGTGGTGGATGGGAAGAGGTGGAGAGCAGGAAGGTCACTCACCAGACACTGGGGTAGGTGTCTGCTGCCAGAGGATGGCATAAAACCCCTCTGAACAGAGCTGGTTTTTTGTTGGGAAACCAAAAAATTCTCCTATGGCTTCTGAGGTGTCTCATAACGGCAGGGATCCAGTTAATCCCAGCCAGCTCCACCTGAGGAATTGTGTGTGGGAGAGTTTGGCCATTCCTAGACCAAGCCAAAGCCAAAACGATCCAGGAAGGGGACTGGTGTGGCCCAGATGTGAGAGTCTTATGCCATTGCTTCTCCAATAGGGTGAGGATGCCAGCAGGAGGGCACTGGATCCTGTTCCCAGGGTTCAGGAGAAGCAGGATCTGCTGGCACGTGCTCTGCAAAGCCAACAGAGCCAGCCTGGGTGCCTTGGGGAGGCTCCGGGTGCCAGAAGGACACACAGAGGACATGAGCAGCTCCTCAGAGCTGAGCAGAGGAGTGCAGGGAGCAGAGCCAGCTCCTGGCTCCAATATCTCCAAGCAGGACAGACTGGAGTTGCCTAAACAATCCCTCTTCCCTCCCCAGCAAATGTCAGCTCCTCTAAACCAACAGCGTTTGTTGACTGCTTTGCTCGGTCTCCAGGGCTGGTAAAGACTTCTGGGGGAGAAAGAAATCACAGATGCCCAAATGTTTCATTCTAATGAAAAAAACAAAAATAAAAAATTAATGCTTCCTTTCAGAATGACTTTTTATTTTGAAATCTCAAGCAATTTGCTAAAAACTGAAATCAAACCCCAAAACGAGAACTTCCGAAGTCTAAATGAATCATTCTCCAATTACTAAATGGAATCAGTCCCTTCCAGAACAGCTTTCAAGAACATTTCTTATTAAAAAAATAATTGGCCACTGCAAGATGGAGGAAAAAAAAAAAGTTTTGAAATATCACAAGTTCTCCCAGAAAATGGGATTGTTTCCCTCTCTGATTGCAATTAATGACCTGCCAGCCAAGGAGTTCCCAGACCTGCAAGGGCAGATCCCAGAGCAGAAGGAGGCTGGTGCCTGAGGGTGAATCCTCCTTAAGGACAGCTTGTGCGTGTTCAGCTATTCCTGTTGGACTTAGATGGATGTGGCGTGAGGATGAAATGAGGAAGCAAAGGGAAAATCTAGGAGTGACACTATCACAGCAGAGCCTGGGACGGGTCCCTTTGCACCCAGCAGGGGATTTCCCTGTGATAAAAGGTTGCCCTTCTCTATAGGGACACTGCTTTTGTGCCCTAAATTTCCATTCTTATGGCAGCTGGGGTGTTAAACACAACCCAGGGATGCTGTGCAGGGCTGAAAACCCGTGTGGTGACCACGTGCACATGGACCAGTGAATGAGCATAGAATAACAGAGTGGGTTGGGTGGAAGGGACCCTCAAAATCATCCAATTCCACTCCCTGCCATGGGCAGGGACACCTTCCACTACCCCAGGTTGCTCCAAGCCCCATCCAACCTGGCCTTGGACACTTCCAGGGATCCAGGGGCAGCCACAACTTCTCAGGGCAACCAGTGTTCCCCACCCTCACAGGGAAGAATTTCCTCCAAATATCCAATCTAGAATTAGGGAGGGCTCTTTCAATTGAGAAGGTTTATCCCTCCTCTGGAGATAAAGACCTTGAGCTATTGCTGGGAAAGAAGGAAGAGGGGGGTTACAGTTTGGATATGGATGAGACAGGAGTAACTTGCCAGGGAATTAAATGTTGGTCAGATTTGGGTGGAATCTTTGGACAGGGCTGCATCTGACACAGGAGGGAGCTGCTGACTTCATTCCTGAGCTGCAGAAAACTTTGCTTTGCTCTCACCCCTCTGCACAGCCCCTGTTTGGGCTGGTGACATTGCTGTCACCTTGCAGCAGGCCCCGAGTGCCAGCTCGTGGCTGTGCAGCCTGGTCCCTCCTCGCTGCTCCCACCCCGGGAGACCCCCACAGCCACCGAGTGCCACATTTTCAATTTACACCAAGTAAATGATTCATGGCTGCCTAAAGAGGCCTGAGCAGAGCCCGGGAGGGAGCAGAGCTGGGAAAGGGAGGGAGGACAAGATGGGGGTAAAGATACAGAGATGAAAATCTCCGGTGACCCGCTCTGTATCAGCTCCTCTTCTCGGGGCAGAAGCCAATCAATCCTCCCCCCTCTCTCCTGCAGCCGTCTGTGGGTCTGTCTGCCTCTCTCCCTCTCTCAGAGGACTCGAGTTTCTCGGTGTAAGGTTAGGACAGCAGAGCTGTGGAAATCGATTCCCGAGCCCTGGCGCGCCGCCCTCGGCGCAGACAGCCCAGCTCCGCCGGGAAGAGATGGATGGGGAGCTGTCCCGGACCTCTCAGGGGGTGGGAGCTGAGGATAGTTGGAAATGGCAGTCTGGGGAAGAGGGGTGGCATCAGCCCTTGGAGTGAAAACCCCAAAATAAGAGAAGTGTGCATGGGAGAAACAAAAAAAATCAGTGCCGTAACCCATCAGGCAGTTTCCACCTGTCTCCCAGTTCACCACTGTTCCTCTTGCTGGTTTATACTGGAGGAGGATGAGAGAACAGCGTGGCTTTGCCCACAAATCTGTCTCCCAGCCCCACTCTACCCCAGCTCTTGCACAGCCCAACTGCCTCCTCCGTGCCTTCCACGAGCTCCCACATCACTGGATTCACTGGGAATCCCCTGGGATTCCTGACTGGGAGGGAAGAAGGAAGGGTTAGCAGCCAGGAGGGAAAATGTTTATCCATGTTTCCCCAGGGATCCTCATGCAGGGGATGTTGATGACGTATCCCACTTGAGGAAAAGTCTGTTAATGAATCTTTAGGGGTTCTGATGTGCCAAAATTTCTAATCAGAGACTCAGTATTCCGGTATCCTTACCCTGAATATCCTGTGCAGCCAAAACTTGTTGAATGGGATGTAATTGGCTCCTTTGCTCTCAGGGCTGCCCAAAAGGATGAGGAAACTGAGACCCTTCAGGGGCGCCTGAGGCTGCACTGAAAACCCCGCCCAAACTAGGACTGAAAATCAGATTTCTGAACTGGGAGGAGAACTAGAGGGAAGCAACAGACTTGAAGTGGGATTTGATAACATTTGCCTTCAAAGTGCTTCAGAAGAACCCCACAGGGAATTAATCTCAGTGACCCCCCTGCAAGGTACATAAATGAGAGGTGTTTCTCTTTTCCAGATAAGGAAACAGAGGTTAAGTGACCACAGGGAGGAGGGCATGGGGACGCTGCCATCAGCCAGGTCCAGATTCCAGGATCGAGCCTGCACAAGGATTTTCTGTTTTAACCAAGTCGTTGCTGCCAACCCCACCCATCACCCTCCATTTCATTTCCAGTACTCCTCAGGATGAACTGCTGCACACTCTGCAGCTGTCTCTGCCCCTTCTCTCTCCTTTTGGGGATTTATTGCTGCAGGTATTGATTGCTTGTTGCCACTGACCCTGGACGGAAGGAGATGAAATATCCAGCACTGCTGTGGTACAATCAATGAACAAATTCACGCTTTCCTGTGCTGCTTGCCCAAGTCTGTGCTGCCCCTTCACTGACAGCAAACACACGGTGTCCTGGAGGATGGATGCAGGATAAGATGGGATGGGAACACACTGTAAAGCTCTGTATCAAATGGAAATATCCTCAGGTCAGCAGGATGGAAATTTTCCAGGCTCTTGCCCACCAGACCACAACTCGGGACTGGCTTGCCAAGGTTCTCTTGAACAATTCCAGAACATGAGCCGCATTTTTGGACCTGTTTTGGGATGGATCCCCCAGATCTGATTTGAAATTAAGCAGACTGCCGTGGTTTTGGATGAGGGTCACACAAGCTGACAGAAGCAGAGCATTCAGAGCATCGACAGAAGGTTGGAATATGGTCCAGGTTTGTTCCCTTCTGTTCCAGGAAGGAGAGGTAGCAAAGTCTATCACTTCAACTGGATCCCTGTCTCCACCTGGAGAGTTTGCAACGCAACAGGAGGAATTCAGGTGAACTCAGAGGGAGAAGACCAACACAGTGCAAGAGTAGGGCCCATCAGAAAAACCCTCCAAGGCTGCCAAGGGCACCGTGAGGCTTGGAGTGACAACACCCTGCAGAGCCACTCCCAGCTGGAGGCTTGGGCTGGACAGATCCACTGCACTTCCCAGGCACCACCTCTGCTGAGAGGGGCTTGGCAAATGAGACCTCCCTGCCACTCAGAGCCAGGAGCTCAGCCAAGCCGACACCTCCCTCTCCACGGCTTGGGCAGAGGGCTCTCTGCAGGAGGAGGTCACTCAGGGAAAGGCTGCAGAGAGGCAACTTCAAGATCAACGGCATCATTAAACAGCCTACAGAAAACAAAGCCAATGAACTGATATCCCAGTCCTGAGGACACCTGGATCCAGTACTGCTTGTGAGGCAGTGGATAAACCAGTTCAACAAAATAATGGAAGAGTGGAATGAGGTCCCTGCTTGGCCTGTTAAACCATAATGTCCCAATGAAAACCCTCCTGGAGTGGAACCCGTGTTCTTTACAGGGATCTGATTCCTCTCTAAGGGCAATGGAGATCATGGCAAGTCCAAAAGAGGAGAGGTTCAGGTCAGTAGTGGAAAGCTGGAGGTGCTGAGACAAGGGCTACTGGTCAGAATCAAATTCCCTTAAGGAATGGAAACCACCAGGTAAATGTCACCCAGAGAAGAGCTGCTGGAAGGTTGCATTCAAAGCACATCAGGCTGGACAGGTGTTTTTCTGCTGCAGGCAGCAAACTGTGGATCAAGCAGTGGAGAAGCTCTGCCCAGCCTCTACCACCCTTCTTTCCCCTTGTCTTCCAAAAAAACCTTTCTCAATCAAACAAATCCCCCCCAGCAAGTCCCAGAGACCTTTTTGGAGGTACCTGGCTCAGCCAGGGACTGAGAGAGCATTTTGCCCCTCTAGCAGTGTTACCACGAGGGCAGGTGATGGGGACAGGCAGGGCTGGGACGGTGACAGACCCCCGCAGGTACTCACGTGTTGTGAAGGACGCACCACCCGCAGTGGGGGTCTCCCGAGCCCAGGCACTCGCTGCAGGTCTCGTACTGGCTGCACGACTCCACGGGCACCCTGGTGAGCTGCGGGAGGAAAGGGGACAACCTGTCAGGCCTCTCACGGGGCTCAGAATGGCTTGATGGAGGTGCCACCCTCCCTGTGCCCTTCCCCTGGTGCCTGTGCTTCCACAGGGACATCCGTGTGGCACTGGGCAGGCCTGGGGCATGGAGGGATGTGGGTGGTTTGCCCCAGAGCTCAACCTGGTGCAGTCCCTCTCCAGATCCTGGTCCACATCCCCTGTGGCCTTTCCCTCTTTCCCCGTGGCCCTTCATGTGGATGCTGATAGCTGCTTGCATTCCGCTGGTGTCTGTGTGAGAGTCCCTGCTTTCACACAGATGCTGTCTGTAAACAGTTAGAGAGTTTTTGTAAACTATCTGCAGGTGCAAGATTGTTATGCAGCATTGTTATGATACTGCCTGAGAATGTTTTTAAATGGTTTTTAATGTCTGAGAGGTGGATGGTCAGGGACCAATGGCCCTATGCCATTCAAGCGAACTAAGAGATATAAACCAGTGTGTAAAAAAATTAAATAATTGCATTCTTTCCTGAACAAAGTCTATGTCGTTTGTCTGCCGTCCCCGGGACAACAGCGACACCTTCATCCATTGCCAAATGACTTCACTTGCAGGATTTCCCAGGAATCAGCAAATCAGGCAGGCTGTGGGGACGTGGTACCTTGAAATGAAATTAATTCATTTCAATTGCACAACAGGAGATCTTCTGCAGCGAGTTACACTCCCTGGATCTCATTGGCCTCTCTGGTTTTGGGCTCTGTTGCTTTCTGGCTTCCTGTAAGAACTGAGGTCTTACGATGTCTTTGTCTCCCTCCCATGACCTGCGCCACCAGTCCCCACTGCCACCACCACTCCTGGTCCCAGGAAAGCATTAGCCCCACTCCCCATTGCCCATGCAGCTTTCCAACCATCACTTATCCCACCCTGGAGATGCTGATCCCACCAGGAAAAGGACAAAGGCCACCAGACTGGATATCTTCTTGCTGTAGCCCTGCTTTTGCAGCTCAGAAGGCATTAGAGTCGGACCTGAAACACCCATCTACTGCCAAAATACCGCATTTTATCATCTATTTTTCTTTTATTTTTCCTTTTTAATTAAAGTATTTCAGCGAGAGGTTTCAAAGGATGAAGGGACTGCCCAGCCTGACCTCCTGTCTCACAGACCAGTGCTTTTGATTCCTCTTAGGTTTTGTAAGCCCCTCACAGCTTTTGAAGCCAAACACGCAATTTGGGCCCAATGACCTGATAGTCCCTTTTCCATTGAATAAGCTTCAGAGAGCCTCTCTAATACCCAGTCAATTGCTGGTGTCTTCACCCCAGTTCCTGTCAGCAGGGAGAGTTTATTCCCTCAGATGACAGAGTGTGGTATTATCCTGATGAAACACCACTGAGAACTGCCAGCTCTGAACTGCACAACAGTTACTCCTGACAAATGACGAGGGAATACACCTGGATCCCAGGACAATTTTTTACTTGGCACTACATTCAGGAGAGTGTGAGCTGTGAAGTGACGGATTAAGATCCATGCTGGTTGCATCTGTAAATCAACCAAAAACTGGCTTTTAATTTTTTTTTTTTTTTAATTTTAATATAAATATATATCAGGCAAAATTCCAGCTCTGTATGAAGACCTTTTCTACTTGAATCAGAAATTGTTTTTCTCACCCTTACCCACAAATCCCACGTGGTAATGATGGTCTATAAGCAAAAGCTGAAAATGTGCAGTTTTGCCTCTGGCAAGCGGCAGGAGCTTTAGAAAACTTCAGGTAGAAACACGATGTGGTTTATTTACCATTGCACCACTGCCTGTGCCAAGCCACCCAGAGAAACTAGCTGTGGCTACTGAAAGCCTTTAATGAAAAAGTGAGAACGTGGAGAAAAAAATCCTCAAAGAAAAACCAACACAAACTCACTTTTCTCAACTGAATCTATTGCCATGAGCATAAAAACACAATCAGAACAGATCACAGAGCAATTAAAGTTATAAGAACAAAACAAGGAGCCAGTCATTCAAACTCCTCTAATTATGGTGGCCTTGGCAGTGATGGGTTAATGGTTGGATTTCATGATTTTAGAGGTCTTTTCCAAGATTCTAGGATTCTTTCAAGAAGCTTAAAAATTAAGATGGTTTGGCCATTAATGAAGTTGTTCCACCTTCCTTTAGCTTCTGTTCAAGAAGGTTTCACCTGTTCATGAAGTATAAATTTTATGCCTCAGGGTTTCACCCAATTAAACTCATTGAACCCAATAGTCTGTGTCGTATCTCAATTTCCAAAAAGATACATTTTTTTAACAGGAAGATACCAAAAGGTGGAGACATTATAATTTATTGTGTCAGCCATTCCCACCTCTTAGTTCCACCTGAGAAAAATATATTGTGAGTTACTTTATCTCGATCACATCAAGCTTGGCCATGTCTGCGCTGTGGCCACCAGAGGACTAGAAGAAGCAGCAGATAATTTGGTTTTGAAAGACTCTAAATCTGCCATTCCTCAATCCAGATGCAATTCCCACCTGGTAATTAGAATTTTCTGAGCACATTTGGGTTTGGCTCTGCACTTCCCACCCAAACCACCCTCAGTTTGACATATGGTGCTGCTTGATTTATCCTCATTAGCTCTAGATAGTTCCATCCAACCTCATTTCTGAGCCAGTTTACACCTGTCTGATTGAAGTGAGCCTCAGTTAAGAAGTTTAGATCAGAACATGAACTTTTCCAACACCTGGTGATCCTGGCTTGAATGTTCAGAGTCAAAACCCACTTGTGGCTTTGATATACATACAAGAAAGAAGTCCTAGAGGACTGAAATTTGCTATTTCTTGGCAAATTGCTATAAAGAGAGTAGAGAAATGTGGTCTCTGAAGGTTTTATTCTTATTAGTTAATTAGCCATTAAAGGATATCCAAGCTCGTTCCAGTGGCAGGAGGAACCTACTGGGAACCCAGATCTTCATCTTTGCAGAAATGTTTTGTTTTCAGTGTGTTTGGTATATTCTGTGGGATATGCGTTGTTTTTAAGAGCACACCTGGCTTGTGCTGCTGTCCCAGAGGCCACAGGGATCTGCCATGAACTTCCCACATCCCAAATCCTGTCAAGCACACCAGAGCATGTCCCGTGTCACCATGGGCATTATTCCTGCCCTAAAAGTCCTTTCACGAGTTCACCTCAAGCAGCTTTATTGTGAGATTAATTAAAACTGTACCACATTGATAAATGTCTTGGGCTGGAAGTGTCAGACCTTCCAATTAATGCAGAAAGAAACCACAAAAAACAAAGGAGCTGTGACTGAAAGAAAAGCCACCTAAGGGTCGTCTGCTGAAAAGAGGAAGAACATCAAGCCAATAAAGCACATCAGAGGTCTTATTTTCCTTTTTTGGAGCACAAATTGTAATTAATTCAGCTCAGCTTTCCAAGTTGAAGGGTTTGGGAGCTGACTGTGTTCCTCCAGGGAACAGCCAGCTTTTTGTGCTGCCACTAAAATATCAGGAAGAGGGAAGTCCATGCAGCCTCCCAGTTACAGAACTTCGCCATTCTTCACTGGGATGAAAGGGCCAGACAGTGCTGAAGGTTGAAATCTCCATGGCAAACCAGGCTGTGGTCATTCCCTCCACCCCTTCTCCATCCCTGGAAAGTCTGACAAACCCTTCAAGGTTATTTCCCAGCCTCGGTGAGGGTTCCTACCTCTGGTCCTTCGTGGGAGTGGAACCTGGAGTCAACATTTTGCAGCAAATATCATAGAATTGAGGAATATCCTGAGCTGGAAGGGACCCACAAGGATCATTGGAGTCCAGTTCTTAGCCCTGCACAGGACAACCCCAAGAATCCACCACGCGCCTGAGCGCGTTGTCCAGATATAACCAGCGTTTCAGCAGGATTAGAAAAGGAAAGTGCCCTTCATTTTGGGGCATTAGGAGCCAGTTTGGAGTAATTTCTATTCCTGCAGTGGTCACAGCTTCACTGATATTTTGGCCTCACTGTGCCAGAGCAATGTATGGATGTAAGAACAGACTGCTGTTGCTCTCAGGGCTTATATCCCATATATTAGAAAAATATATGATGTCAGGAAAAGGTCCTTCCCCCAGAGGGTGCTGGGCACTGCCCAGGCACCCCAGGGAATGGGCACGGCCCCAAGGCTGCCAGAGCTCCAGGAGAGTTTGGACAGCACGTCCAGGGATGCACAGGGTGGGATTGTTGGGGTGTCAGTGCAGGGCCAGGAGCTGGACTGGATGATCCTGGTGGGTCCCTTCCAGCTCGGGATAGTCCCTGATTCTACCCCCACATCTCCCCGTTTTATCAAGGAGAGCTGAAGCTGAAAGTGAGGTCTCAGCAGCAGAAGGAGGAGCTGTCTCAACGTCTCTGAAGGTGTGGGTTTGTGGCATCTGAGCAAGCTCAAGGAGGAAGTTCAGGTAACACCTGCTCAGTGAACACCAAGTTATTGAGTACAACAGATTTAGGCTTTGGGGTCATTAGAATATTGAAGATATGAAGGTGAGGTCCCTACAGATGCCTGTCCACACACCTGGTGGACATCCAGGAGCTGCTGTGCTTCCAAAGATCTGTCCATAGCAGAGCAGAGGGACAGATGATCTCTGATCCAGAGTGAGATGCAATCCCAGAGCCAGGGATGGACAAGGGGTAGGTGAACCCCACGTCCTTCTCAAGGGCAGAAAGAGAACAGTGAGCAGGCCCAGCTGCCATGGCTGCAGCAGGATTTGAGGAGATATTTCACTTCATCACCACATTCATTCACTGGTCCCCAAAGAAATCATTCACGAGTTTCTGCTTCGCAAGGACATGTTAAAAATCTGGCAAAATCTGCAAACTGCTGAATGGCTCAGAGCTCCTTCCAGCTCGAGGGTGTTTCACACAACACCTCACCTCTGATCCTGCCTCAATTCCAAACTGAAATTCTCCAGCTCCCAGCCTCCCTTCCCCTCCCCATTTCTAGTATGAATGAGTTACAAAAAGTCATTTAAAACAAAATGATTGAGTTTTTTGGATCTGATAGACAGTAACAGCTAATCCTGTTAGAAATTTGGCTCCTGCTTCTGCCATTATATATTCACAAAAGCTCCTGCTATGTGCTCAGTCATAATTTTCTGGCTCCCATTTTTGACTTTTTTATTTCAATATACATTACTTCTTTTTCCCCTAAACTGCCAACAGTCTGGTCAAAACCTGAATCATTGCTCAATCTCTGTTGTTATAATTGGATGTTAATACAGCAGCAGGATTTATTCAGTCTGATGGACTAACTTAATTTAAATGTACAAAAAGGCATCTTAAGTAGCCAATTTCCTTCCCAACAGTCAAAAGATACATTTCCAAAACACTGAACAGTGGCTGTGTCAAGCCATGTGGCTTCTGTGAATGCTGCTATCTTTCGAGGCTCAGCCAGCCCCAAAAACTGCAGGAAGATTAAGAGTGGAGCTTATTTGATTTCAAAGCCCTGAATAGAGTGTGCATGATAATACAGTTTATTAAATAGAGGAAGGCAAAAAAAACACCTGAAAGAAGCACAGGTTGAGCCATTTCTGCACCTTTAACAGAGTCAGTGAGAGTGTTCAGTCACCTGCACAGCACCCCAAGATACTGATTTTAGTTTGGCCTGAATTGTGGACAAAGGGACTCGGATTTCCTCTGTCATGTTGGATGTCCTGTGCCTCATTACCTGACCTAGAGACTCAGTAAAAAAGCAGGAACAAGGACGAGCAAAGGCCAGGGAGCTGAAGCACATGATTTCCACTGATGAGAAACAGGACTCACACATGGGGAGATGTCAAACTGGTGGGAGAGGAGCTGCTCCTGTGGGGATAGAAATGAGGATCTGGGTTTGATTCCAGCCTGCCACTCCTGCGTGATAAGCAAACAACTTGCCAGTCCCACAGGGACAGGGAATGTCATTTCTCATCAGACACCCCCAAGCTCTGCCTCTTCATTGCAGCCCTCTTCCCAGTAAATCCATGCTTACATCCTTGGGAAACTGGGGGCTTTAATTAAGAGCGTTAATTGGAAGCAGCAGTAGCTGTCAAGGACAAATGACACAATAATTAAAGTGGGGGTCAGTGTCCTGCTGTGTGGCAGGATAAATTACCTGATCAAATATCCTTGTTCACCAAGGGCCCCCTACCTCCAGTTGTGTGTTTGCTGCTCCTCCTCTCCTCTCTCCTCTCCTCTCCTCTCCTCTCCTCTCCTCTCCTCTCTCTTTTCTGAGCTGTTCTGGGCACCTTTAGTGAGAGATGTCTGCGCTCTGGCGTTGCCAGAGCAAGTCCCCAGCCACAACCACACGACACTCACACCAGCAGAGGTACAGCAGGAAGAGGAAGAGAAAGATTTGATGCCCACAGCCTCTGTGGCAACAGCTCCAGGAAACTTTGGGGTGAGGCTGAGCGATGGCAGTTCCCATCAGATGCTCTCACGACGAGATTGCTGCTCCTACAGCAGTGAAATTTGCTTTGCACACCTTGCAGTGCATTCTTCTCTTGATAAGTCCCTTGGCAGGACCCTGCCCTGCAGCTGGCTCAGAAAACCCCCAAAATCAGGGGTTTTTTTATTTAGTACATGCTGGGCTTCATTTCTGATCCATCAAGTCTGTCAGTCTTGCAGCTTGTAGGGAACAGTTCTGTCATGGCAGGTATGAAAAGTGAGGGCTTTGCCTTCTCACTAAACTCTGTCTGCAACATCAGAGCCTAATTCTAAGCTAGAAACCTGGGCTCTGTTGGAGGAGAGACCTTTTGCAGGGCAGGATTTGTCTGCTCTCTGTTTTAGATGTCAAGCAGGGATGAGATAAATCACACCCTGGATGTGCCTGTGTTTGTTCACTGAATATAAAGGAGTCTGGACAGCCAGGTCAGATGGAGACATTTACAATATACACCACAGCCACTGGGTGAGGCAACTCCCACATCAGTGCCACACTTCATTTTCTGCTCTTCCTCAAATTCTGCTACTGAGAACAATCCCCATATACATTCAGGCCTCCCCTCTTCCTAATTGCAGCACCAGAATAACCAGTCATAATACAAAATACATTTTCTTTAATGTCTTGAAGAGTGGTACAGGAAATCCCCGGTGTTCCATAGCAAGAAAACCATTCCAGACCTCCGAAGGCCTTGTGTGGTGACAGGGGCTGTGTTTGAACAAGAGCCTCTCCCATCTGCTCTGTCACACAGCCCTCACACCAAGCTCATCCCTGCTCTGCGTTCTGGCTGTGTTTACAAAGGAACAGGCAGATAACAAAGATTATCTCAGTCCTTCTCTTGAAGGCTTGGCAGGTTCCCAGTTCTCCCTTTACAACTGCTCAGCCTCCGCCCCGTGCTGTCCCTTCTTCAAAGAATTCCTCCTCCCTGTAGTGACTCTCTTCCTAAAAGCATCACTCCAGCAGGAGCAGGGCACACAGCATCCTGCTGGGCGCTTGGTTGGCAGCCTGGAGGTTGAAGTGTTTCACACACTCAGAGGCTTCAGTCCAGATTTCCTCCGAATTCTCTTATTTTTCCCTTAACCAAGAATGCAAAACCCTTCCTCAGCTGGGACAACAATGGTTCATCCCATTGGCACGAGGCAGGGAAATTGTTAGGAATGCCTTGTAAAAATCAGAGTTTGCCAGCTCAGGGGTATGGAAGGAGAGACAAAGGATTTTACCCAAATCTGATTAACCCAACCATCTTCTTCCTGACCCCACAAACCATCAGCTCTGGCCAACCTCCTCTGCCTGCAGCATTCCATTGGAGTTTCTCCCTGCTGCATCCAGGTAAGCTTCACATCCCCCCTGCCTTGTTTACACTAAATCCCGATCCCCTGGTCAAGTGTTTCGCTCTGTAAACTGTGAAACAAATGAGGTTTGGCTAAACATTTGTGTTCAAAAACCTTCAAAAAAAGAGCTTCATGTCACAATTAATGCAGGGCCAGCCCAGGCTTAATGAGAGCTGGTGCCTGTGCATCCATTGGAGCGTGGCTGCTGAGCAAGGGAGAGATTTTTACCCAGGCTCCAAAGAGGCTAAATATAGATTTAATTGGGACCTGTAAAGGAATTCATGCCACTGCAATGGGTTTGTCAAAGTCCAGCATCCATTGAAGGCTCCTGGTGGAGGCTTGAACAGCTAAAACACACAGGGAGAAGTTAAGAGTTGTTTCTGCTGGTGGTGGCACTTTCCAGGTCGCGTTGTTCCACTCCCTTTTCGGATGTTCCCATCACAGAACCAGAGGAAGACTTGGGTTGGAAAGGACCTTAAAGATCATCTGGTTCTGACACCCCCATCATGGGAAGGGATCCTTATCCCCAGTTGTCAGTGAGCATCTTCCCATAGATTAATTCTCCTCAGCAGCCCTCTCAGGTATCCAATTGTGTCCATTCCCATCAATTCAATCCTATCAGCACTAAAAATTCCATCTTTACACATTTAGTATCTCCCTGGGCTATGAAGTTCTCATCCTCATCCTCATCCAATTGCCTGGAGGAACTTTTCCTCCTCTCTCTCCCCAGGCCCCCTGACCCTCTCCCAGGTGTTTGGCTCCACCACTCCTGACCCAGGCAGTCCATGAAGGACTGTGTTGATCAAACTCCCTTGTGCAGGATACAATCCCTGCCAGCACTATCAGGCTACAGGAATTGTGGCAGTTTGATAAATGCCATTTTTTCAGTCACAATCAGACTCTAAATCCCTCATAATTTCACACAGGAACAGCTGAACTGGCTGTGACCAACACCCCACACATCCCAGGTCCTGATATTCAGCTATGGTCTATAAGGAAAGCATAAGACCAGGGTAAACACATTTATGTCCCCAGCAGCTGCCCAGCCTTTAGCTGTTTTCATTCAGGAGAACTTCTGTATCTTGTCTGTCTCTTTATCAAACCCAAAGAGCTCTTTCTTTCTTTTTTTCTTTTTTTTCTTTTGGTTTATCCTTGAAATTGCATTGATTTTTGGCATCCACAGCATGCTTTGCCAGGGATTTTCACAGATCCAGAGCCCACTGCTTGAAGGAATCACCTCCTTTCATTTGTTCAGGACTTGATTTTTCAAGAGTTTAATTTCATGCCCTGTAATTCCTGTATTTGCAGAGGTGTTGAACAGTCAGTTCCTATCCATCCCCTCCTGCCATTCCTGAGTTTGCCAATCTCTCCATACACCCCAGCTCACCTCCCTGAAGGCTGAGGAGCTCCTGCTTCTTCAGTCACCTCCCACGTGGAAACCACCCCATACCTCTGATCCCTGAATGGTTAAGGCTGGGAAAGTTCTCTGAGATCCTCGAGTCCAACCCAGCAGTGCTGAGGCCACCCCCGCCCATGTCCCCAAGTGCCACATCCACACAGCTTTTAAATACTCCCAGGGATGGTTCCACCACTGCCCTGGGCAGCCTCTTCCAATGCCTGACCACCCTTTCCATGAACAAATTTTCCCCAATAGCCAACCTAAACCTCCCCTGGCCCAGCCTGAGGCCGTTCCCTCTCCTCCTGTCCCTGTTCCCTGGGAGCAGAGCCCGACCCCCC
This sequence comes from Daphoenositta chrysoptera, assembly GCA_013397915.1. Lineage (NCBI taxonomy): Eukaryota > Metazoa > Chordata > Aves > Passeriformes > Daphoenositta > Daphoenositta chrysoptera. The sequence continues at coordinate 292,363 of VZRO01005197.1, read as the reverse complement.
CGGCTGCCCCCTCCTGTCAGGGAGTTGTGCAGAGCCACAAGGTCCCCCCTGAGCCTCCTTTTCTCCAGCCTGAGCCCCTTTCCAGCTCCCTCAGCCACTCCTCGTCAGACTTGTGCTCATCCTTTCTCTTTTAACCATTTATTTACCCTTTTTTAGCCAAATGTTGGGCAAAAGGAGAAGCCACGGTGTGGCCAAGGTCATCTCTTTGTAGCCTTGACCACCTTGTCCCCTCCCTGGGCCCTCAGGCACTGATCTCACCAAAAACTATTGAGCCACTGCCTTTAGCAGGGTGTCACCTCTCAGTTTGAGGCACAGGGCTGTGCACGTCCCTCAGGCTCATCCCAGGTGACAAAGACAGCACATCAGATTGACCTGTGATTGTTTTATCACAGGCAGGTAACTCACAAAACTCGATTGCTTTTAACTGAGTGAGTGTGCAGCAGCACTGATCTTCACACAGCTCCCCAGAGGCCACATTTCTGGCCACAAAAAGTGGCATTTGGATTGCTCCCAGATACCCTCACACACCCCCCACTCCAAATTTCCTCCTCCCATCACTGCCACCTCTCCTTTTACACCTCATTCTCCGTGCAGTGCCCTCAAATCTCTCTGACAGGAGCTCCACAGGCAGCATCAATCAGAGTGATAACATCAGCTGAGGAGTTCTGAGGTCACCCTGGTTAATCTGCAGCCCAAAATCTTCAGATGTGAGGCAGGGAGAGCCGTGATAACATTTGCTTGCAGCTGTTCCTGAGCAAACACGCACTAATCCAGCCCACAGCCCCGAAATTGGGGCTTTCAGGGCTATCACAGCACCTCTGCCTCTCCAGAGCACTCACCACCAGCAGCCTTCCTGTGGGTTTCACTCAAGAGTTAAGCAAGATCCAGGGAGAAAATGTGAAGCGGGCTCTTCCCAAGCCCTTAAATTTACATCTCAGTTTATTAAAGGAGAGAAAGGCAGACAGCAATCCCTGCTCAGCCGGCGCCTGTGGGAGCCCTCAAGGTTTGGGGAGTAATTAGTGCTGCCAAAAGAGACAGCGGCCAGGAAGAGATGCAGGCCACTATTTTGGGGCACATCCATTTGTCTGTAGATATCTCTGCTGTTTGGTTCAGCGTGGAATTTTAGAGGGAAGAAGATCCCAGCAAAACCCAGCTCCCTCTCTGTATGGTTTTAACTCACAAAGCTAAAATTAAAAAGTTTTTGTGAGTTAAAAAACTCACAAAATTTTCTGGCTTGAAATGCAGAATTCCTACTGAGTGCAGTGAGGTGATGTCTATACGACTTAGGTTAAAGTTACAAAGTGTTTATATCTCTTAGGTTATAAGACATGTATGCAACATAATTTCAATATAATCCCAATCATGACTTTTTATTAATATAACCTGAAGCATATCAATATAACCTGAAGTATAACTTTTTATACTTATGTAGCCTAAATCATAGCTTTTACTTATGTAGCCTGAATCATAACTTCTATACCTATATAACCTGATACTCATATAACCTGAATCATAACTTTTGATACCTATGTCATAACTTTTGATACCTATATAACCGATATAAATAACTTTTTATACAATGTAATGGCTAGTATACGGTTAACTAGTTGCTTCAGTGCTGAATAGACAAAAAGAGAGAAGAAGACTCACCAGGTGTGTAGCTTCAGAGTTAGATAAGTGTAGTACTAATGAGAAATTGGCGAGTGCAAAGCCAATTAGCCACAAAACAAAGAATTTAGGCTGGTTAAGACCAGAGAGACCAAGGAGCACCGTAACTACGCACGCTCCGAAGGCAAAGCTGAAAAGTTCAAGTGCGAAGAAGACTTTAGAAGCCTTCATCAAAGCCCCCCAAAGACCCCCTAATTAGGGGAGCGCAGGTGCAGTGAGAAGAAATTATCTAATAACCATGAAATCATGCTATGTAAATTAGTTCTGCGTATGTGATGATGTTGTAATGACATAGCAATAATAAGAATAGTTTACTGTATAAATATATCACAACACTGGACAGAGGTGGGTGAGCTAGATAGAGAAATCCCCTCACCACCAGCGCTGCAATAAACAAATACCTGCTCTACAGACATCGGGCTGTGGGGATTTATTTCCAGCCCATCTTTCAGGCATCAGAGGGTTGCTCCATCCCAGTGCCCATATTTCAGTGGATGGAGTGCATAACCTCGTGCAGCAAGCACTACACGTGTTTTCCCAGCTTTCCCAGGCATTCATCTTGCCATAAAATGAAAGTTCAAGGATGTTTAATTCAGGAATCATATAAATGCATAGCTTTTAAGGTCCCAAGGGACCACTACATCATCTGGTCTCACCTCCTGTACATCACAGGCCACTGTCCATCTACTCTGAGGCTGAACCAGATAATCTGGGTTTAGCTAAAGCATCTTACCTTAGAAAGACTTCCCATTATCATGTGAAGATAGCAGGAAAGAGAGAATCCTCCAAATGGAAGTTTGTCCCAGCAGTTAATCACTCACACCCTAAAAACCTTGCACACACCTTACTTTTCATGTGAATTCATCAGGCTTTGACTTCCAACCACTGATCTGTATTTTGGGTTTCTTTTCTAGGTTGTAAAGCCCTTTAACCTGCTGTTTTCATCCTGTGAAGATGCTCAGAGATCCTAATCAAGTTATTCCTCAATCTTCCTGCTGATAGATCAACACTGAGATGTTTTTCAAGGTCTATGAAGACCTTCCCAGTTCCTACAAATAATGGTGGGTCTTTAGTCCTTCTTTTCCTCTCCCCCACTCTCCTGCTCTCCTCCAAGGGTGCAGGATGATGTCAGCCTGCTTCTACAACAGGCCAGATGAGGAAAACCCCTTTGGAAGGATGTGAAGAAGTGAGCCACTCATCCATTTCACTCATTGCTTTCTAGGACAGTTTCCCACTTCCCGGCCTGACCTAAATTCCTTCCTGTGAGACAGCAATGTTTGCGTTTCTATTGTCTGAGGGAGCCAAAGTCACCCAACCACCGTGCCCTGGTCGTGGTTAATGCTGAGCTAATCATTGTTCTACTGAATATTTTATCTGTGGGATTTAGTATCAACCTCCCGCTCATTCATGAAAGTTTTCAATAGATTTGGGCCCAATATTGATCCCTGGAGAATGCTACTGGGAAAACCCTCAGGCTCTTTGAGAGTTGCCAAGTATTAAGGCATTTCTGAGATCTCTTCTAGCTATTTTTAGGTTTTGTGACTTTTTTTTAATGGGAACAGGCTGTGGTGTTGTCTCAAGCGCTATGTGGAATGGTAAAGACAGGGCAGCCACAAAGAAAACTTCATTATTTCCTTCAATAATGGATCACCTATTTCCTCACAAATTGAAAAGTGCCCTATTTTTCATAAAAACACACTGCCCAGATGCCATTTGGCCCAAAACAGGAACTTCAGATTTATTTAATATTCCTTGATATTAACCCTTCTATCCATCGGGAATCGTTAGAGCGGGGGGCTGGATACTCCTAAATTATGAATAAATTCCCCAGCACATCAGATGTAGGACAACTCAGGTCTCAGGTGTGCACGGTCATAATTCAAGCCTCAGAAGAGCCTTGCATTAACCAGTGCCTTTTTATTGTAGCTTTACACCTAAATTCCTTGGTGAAGAGCCCAAAGTTAGACAGCATCAACCTGGGCACTGGAAAACCTGTGGAGCTGTTAAGATCTCCTGACTCCTGGTAAGAACCCTAAATTTAGGCCTCTGCACGACCCCTAGGCTTGTACAGCAGTTCTCATTTCTCTAATTAGTTTCATTTGTACTCTGGTGAATTTTTTTCACATTTCTCTCCAGCCAAAGCAGAAAGACGAGACTCCCGCTGCACCTTCCTTTTCACAGAAAGACAGACCCGGCGCCCAGATTTCTTGGGGAAAAACAGCTGGCATGAGGCTCTGCAGAGAAACAGAACTTTTGTCCCTGCAGAGGACTATTCAAATTTGGTTTAAGGTACAGCTTTGGTGCCGTATGAAACAGGGAGATCCCGTTTCAGCTCCTCGCTGCCAAGCCCTGAGTTCACAAAAGCCGCTGCCGAGCAGGAACGCTGTCCAGGGGGGCAGGGACAGGGGCTGGGGATGATGTTCTTGGATGACTACAAGACCAACGCTGCCAGCTGGCCCGTGCACAAAGCACAGAGACCCAAGAGACCCCACAAAGCCCTTGCCAGCTCCACCCAGGTGGTTCCCAAACTGGCACCCTGAAAGAGAGCGGGATCAGCCGGCTGAGGCACCTTAAAGGCGCCCTCCACCTCAAAGATCAAAGACACGCTGGCTCCGGGGCTCTGGTTACACCTGCCTCCCTTGTGGGCATCCCTCACAAAAGGATTTGGGCTGGGGGATTTGCTCAGGTGCATTTCACAGTGCTCACCAAAAAAATAAACCCCAAATAATACAACCCCCAAATACCCTTTTGTCCCTGGGCACAAAGGAGGGAGCCGTGCTTGGCATGTAATGCAAGGGGCCAGCAATGAGAGCAAGGCGCAGTGCCAGGTGCTCAGAGAGCACCTCTGAAACACGAGACACCCCGTGCAGCTCAAAGGATTCTCTCCTCCCCTCCACCTCCAGCAGCTGGGAGAGCGAAGCTTCCTCACCGCTGGGGCAGCCCCAGCACCTCCCTGCAGGGCTGCCTCACAAACTGGTGACATTTCTGCCTCTTGGCAGGACACTGCTGACCCTCCTGAACCCCTTTATCCATGTCTCACCCTCATCCCAAAAAGAAGCCAGTGGCTTCAAAGAGTTTGGAGTCTCCTTGCAGAGCTCAGGGCACTTGACCTCCCCATCTCAGTAGCAGTGGTGACCTTCCCATTGCTCCCTTCACTCCTCCTTTTCTCCAGCCAATGCAAACACGCTCACACCAGGGCTGGAGCTTCTCACCTGTGCTCCTCGGGCCCTTTCAGGAGGGGGACAGGGAATAAAATGCATCAGGGATGAGAAGAAAGCCAGGCCTAGCACTGACATGGCTGCCTGAAGGTCAAACACACTCATCCTTTTACTGGCATGAGAATGGACACGGGTTTGATTAAAGCAATCTGGCCACTGTCTGAATGCTGCTGTGGCCACACATGGCTTGGCTAAGAAACCCCCTGATGCACGGACTGGCTGAAGTGCAGGGAAGCTGAGCAAGCTGATATCCCTTCTCCTGAGCTCTGGGCCCTGGGTCTGGCCTCCTTCCAGCCCCAACAGCCGTGTGGCATCCACAGGATCAGCAGAGGTGCTGATGATCCCGAATCCCACTCCTCCTCAGCCGTCCCCCTGTGTGCACACCCCCAGCCTGGCAGCCAGCTCACAGCATCTCTAAGCCCTGTCAGGTTTCTACAGAGCAGCAAAGGGGCTGTGGGGAACATTTCTTTTATTTATCAGATTCCATTTCACACCGGTGAACCATAAAATTATAACCACAGCTTTTCCCAGCCTGTTACGGATCCATGACATCTGTCTGTCCGTCTCTCTCCTCCCCACACGGGTGCAGCGTGGTGGCAGTAATGGATGTCCTGAAGGAGCAATTTCACCTCTGCTTCCCGAGGATTACAGCCTGCCTCTTCCCGAAGCAGCAATCCCTGCCCCTGGTTTATTAACCCAGCAGCAGGCGTGGAGAAAAGCCCTCACCCGCACCATCAGGAGAGTGGTTTCCGCAGCATTTATGGAGAGCAGGAAATTAGGAACGTATTATCAAGCCAGCTGAGGATCAGGTTCAAATCTCACCAAAATAAGAGGTGAGGAGGAGAGTTTCCTTCCAGATGCCTGGGATTTTGCCTAAGGAGAGATGTAGATGTCCTGCTGTAATGCCAGGAGTTACAATGGCACCTTTTTGGCTCGTGTTTCAGGAAAACACAAGAGTTCGTGCCCCTGTTCCTTGATCTTCTCCAGAGGACACACAGATTTTATAGGTGTTTGTCCCAAAAGGAGGTGAAGGGAAAGCGAGGTTTGACACTTATTTTATTTCTTGTTTCAGCCATCACTTCCTGAATCAGCAACTCCAAACATCCTTCCCTGTCTGAAGTCTTATTTATACCTTTGGAAACAGAAATCGTCTGGGAAGAAGGGAATACAAGCCAGGTAAGAGCACTGCTCAAACCCCTCCCTGGCCAGAGACCCACACCTGCACAATTTATTTAACCTCCAATTCCCTCCATGCACCCAAAGCATCTCTGAAATGGACACAAGCCCCACCCAGGACTCTTTCTGCCTATTCCTTATGAAGGGAGGTGGGATAAATCTGGAGCAGGCCTTTTTTCCCTATTCACAGCACAAGTTAGATCCTATTTTCAGCTCCCAAGGATGCTGTGAAGCTCCAGGACTGGTGGGATTGCCTGGCACTAATGGGGGATGTTTAGAAAAGCATGTTCTGAATCCCTGGAAACATTTAGCTCAGCCAGTTTGTTTTCCTAAAAGATATGAAATATTGCTGAGCTGAGGGCTCAGAGCAGACATCTCCCTGAGGAGCTCTGTGACCTGAGTTATGCAGATCGCATTAGACAATCACGCTGGTCTCTTTTAGCTTTCAATTCCATGAATTTATAAGTAGTCACCAAATAGTTCCAACCATAATTGTCAGCCTGGGCTGAAAAGAGCTTAGCTAGGCACACAGGCTTTATGTGAAGTGAAAAGTTTTCATTATTATTATTATTATTATTTTTATTTCAGACGGGTTTCGTCTCGCTCAGCTTTAAGCTCCATTTTCTCCATCAGGATGCAGATTTCACAAGACAAGTTGCCTGACCCAGTGACCAGGCCTGTAATGGGACTGGGACAGTAATTGCCATATTTGCCAGACAAGGATGAATTGCCTCTTCCAGATGAGCCACACAGACAGCAGAGATGAAGTTTATCATCGCCCTGGATGTGTTTTGTTTTCTGCTGATGCATAAACATCCCAGCAATTAGTTTGCTGTGTTAGGCCTCCCTTTTCCACATCATTTTCCTGAGGGTTTATATCAGAGTTTTTGTGGGCTGCTGGCAGCAAAGGCTTTTAAGACAATTCACAGGGAAATGACACTTAAAGGGTGGTCAGACATCGGAACAAACTGCCCGGGGGGATGGAATCTCACCCCTGGAAGTGTTCAAAAAACACCTGGATGTGGCAGCTGGGGACATGGCTGAGTCTTGGCCTTGGCAGTGCTGGGTTAATGGGTGGACTTGACAGTCTTGGAGGTTTTTTCCAACCTGAATTATTCTGTGATTCTATGGCAATTCCAGCACCCTCAAATATTAGTGCATGAATTCAAATTCTTTGCAGTTTTGGAGTATATTATGGATTCAGAGCATCTGTGATGCTGGAAACTCTGGGAAAGAGGAGGATGTTGATTGGTGGTGTAAAAGGTTTAGCAAGTTGAGAGTAGCTAATTGAATTCTTGCCTAATTAGACCAGGGAGCAGGGCTTCAAAAAAGCCCCCAGTCTCCTCTTACTGATTTCACAGAATGGTTTGGGTTGGAAGGGACATTAAAGCCCATCTCATTCCAGCCCCCTGCCATGGCAGGGACACCTTCAACTGTCCCAGGTTGCTCCAAGCCCTGTCCAACCTGGCCTTGGACACTTCCAGGGATCCAGGGGCAGCCACAGCTTCTCATTTCCTCCAAGACATTGGTCTGTAGCATCAGTGAGACCATCACTGGTAATTCCTACAACTTGACCCCATCTGAATTCCTAAATTCAGATTCAGAGTAGCCCATTAAAAATCATCAAAATTGGTTTTTTGAATATAGACTGAACAGCTCCCCCCAAGACCACGTCTGTAGAAATCATAATCCTTTCATGAAAGAATCTAATGAATGAATTTTCCTATGACTCGAGACAGGTCAGATATCAGTAAAACTCCATTTCACCAGAATATTCAGACATCATTGAGGATTAACTTCTCCATTTCCTTGGCTTTGTTTGTGATTTTTTTTTTTAATTTATTTTTTTCATACAATTTGTCAAGCAGAAGTTGATGCATGGCCCTTCTTGCAAAGGATAGCTCAGAGACCAATTAGTCAACCCAGGGACTGGCAAACTCCTCCCGACACAACTGCAGGACTGCCACAAAAATGGCAGCTAAACAAAGATCTATCTAGCTTTTAAAAATATTAACCTTTTTATTGACACTGCCATCTATCAGGAGGTTGATTCTCTGAATGACAAGGTGGGAGCAGCCAAAAGCAGAGCTAAAGGCCACCAGCTCCCACCATCCCACAGATGGGGAGCAAATGCCCAGGGGTGCTTTTAGGCATAAAGACTCACTAAGAAACCATTCTGGCAAAATAACGGAGATTAAAGCATGATTTAGAAGTTCACTTTATATGAAATGCTCCTTTAATTACTTAGAAATTGACAGATTTAATAAAACCTAATATCCAGCCCTCTGTATCTCCTATTTCTGCTGTCAGCTCCAGCCAGATGCTTCATAAATGGTGGAAGTGTCCTACATAAAGCCAGGGCCTTGTGTTGGATATCTGTATTTTCTAACACCTAGAGAAGGGTTTATAATCTGAATAATTTAAGGCTTCTAAATGTCTAGGCAGTTATTATTTTTTCAATTAAAAATAACATTAAAGCATTAAGCTGCTAAGTGTTTCATTTTTGGAGGGTTATTTTTCCTGCCTTTGCTTGCAGATGCATCTCCAGGAATGTTGTTTAGAAATAAAACTTGAGGATTAAAAACTAAATAACCACCTTAGTGCTTGTCCTGGGCAAATTCTCTCCAACAATGGGGAGAATCATTGCCAGGACCCACTGCAAGGGCTGAAATTAAACTTCCACGGGGAGATGCTGGTTCACAGAATTCAGCCCATCGAGCCCTGACAGAGTGCAAGGAGCTGTTTTTAGGCTCAGCACATTAGAGAGGAGCTAAAAAACTTGTAATTTGCAAGTTGTGCACCTGAACTTAGAAATGCTGAGCTGGTTTTGGAGCAATAAGAATAATCTCTTTCCAAATAAACCTTTCCCCCAGAAAGGAATTAGAGGATCAGGTGCTATGCTGGAAATACCTGTGGTAGCAGTTTATCTGGGATGGCTGGAGGGGTGGGAGGTGAGCAGAACTCAGATCCAAAGCACAGGAGATGAAGGGTCTGAGGCAGAATAATCCTTAAGAGATCATAATTTGGATAAATATATATGTACCAGCATTAATAAACCACTAATGAGCAGAAGTCTGGGAGATCTCTCTGCAGAACCTGTCCCTGCTTGGGAAATCATTGTCCCTGTTACAAGAGATCACTGGAATCCTGGATTTCACATTTTGAGGGGCAGAAATGGTGAGTGAGGACAATTAATTTTCACCTTTCATGAGATCAAGAGATGCTCTTCAGATTGTGCACCAAAAGGAAGGAAATTAAAGCATCTCCCGGTTGTCAGACAAGAATTCCCAGGCTTGGTAAACAAAGCTGAATTCCCAGAGCATCCTTGAGCTCCTCTCACTGCCAGATGTTGATAAGCTCAGGACAAACCCCATGGATTACTGGGAAAGGAGAGTGCAGCTCCACCATTAACAAACTGGCTAAAAAGGGGAAAAAAACAGGAGAAACATATAAAGAAGTTCCAAAAACAGGGAAGTGAGACATGGTGACTCTGAGAAAAGCCCAGAGTGCTCCTCCATCCCTCCTCTGCATCCTGGACATGGGAATTGCATCCAAACCAGAGGGAGTCAGACAAAGTCAGACTCAGATCGAGAAAACAAAGGTTTTCAGTTTTCACCTTTTCTGCTTTGTTTTCTCCAGGTCCCTGCAGCCACTATTTCTTCATCCGGCAGGACTGGAAACTGGGATCTCCTCAGTGGTATTTGTGTGGCAGGATCTCACCTGTCTGTGGGAGCCCAGGTTTGGGGAGTTGTTCCATCCTTTTTAGAGGTTAAAAACATTGGCCTCAAAAGAGGGATTTGCTAGAGAAGCTGTTCTGCTCTTTTCTCCTTTTATTTTTTTTTCCCAGTTAAACTTTAAGGAAAGGCTGAGGATTGCAAATGTGATATTTGGCTAGGAAGGGTTCCAGCGTGAGGAACCACCACTCTTCCTGTTGGTTTGAAAAGACCAGTCTATTTAAGGTGCAAAACCATATGTTGCTCCCCCACTGCAGCTCCATCCCTTTTGTTGCCTGGCTGCCAGCGAGAGGATGCCACTCTCCTTCATCTGGCTCAAACCCGTGGTGTTGCTGATGGTACATCACGGATTATTCCCTAAATCTTGGTGGTGTGACGATGTGACATCTCAACAGAACTCCCTGCCAATGCTGGGGAAAAAATTCTCCCAGCTGATGCCACTGTCAGATTTGCCTGGGAAATCGCTGCTGTCTTTGAAAACAGGAAAAGGGCAAGCGAATAAACCTCCTCCTACACAGCTCCCTCCTCTGATCCTCTTACCTGCTGGTGTCCTCAAAACTTAAATCCAGCTTCCTACATCGGGGGTATTATGTCTTGGACCTGCTGAATCCAAAAAAATCCCAGATCTGAGTGGCAAAACCTTCATATTCAGGGGTGTGGGAGACCCATTTCTTTGTTCCTTACCATGGAATCATTAAGGTGGGGAAAGGCCTCCAAGACCATCAAATCCAACCTTCAATCAAAATACCCTTGTACCCACTAAACCATAGGGTGAAGTGCCAGACATGCTCAGTTTTTTTAATGTTTCCAGTGATGGTGATTCCACCACTGCCTTTGGCAGCCTTTTCCAATGCTTAACCACTCCTTCAGTGAAGAAATTTTGTCTAATATTCAACCTGAACCTCCCCTGGATTCAACAACTTGAAGCCGTTTCCTCTTGTGCTGTCACTTCACTGGGAGAAAAGCCTGACCCACCGAGCCCACCTTGCCACAACCTCCTTCCAGGTGGCTGTAGGGTGTAATAAAGTCTCCCCTGAGCATTATTTTCTCCAGAGAAGAACAGGAATTCTTGTTTCTGCCAGCAACATCCTCAGCAAAAAGCCCCACATCTTTTGCTGAAGGTTCCTTGTGCCTGAAGGTGGAGACTAAATTAAGTCCCACCTCTCACACTCGTAGTAGAAGAACTACTACTGTGAGTAGGACTTGTCCTACTCCATCTGCATTTCTCCCCAGTTCCCAATCAAAAAGAGGGTTCAGCTGACGAGTGGACACTAATGACAACCAAAGCCATCAGCGCAGACATGGTTCAGGTGCATGAACTCCACCAGTTTTGGAGGAAACGAGCACGCACACGTGAGTGAAGTCTCGAGTAATAACATTTTAGCAGTTCTCAGATGACACAGGAGAACTGCAGAAATGTCAAACCCAACCCCATTATTCAAAAATAGGAGCACGCGATTAGACAAGCAATTATACACCGAGGAGCTTAACATAAATTGTGGGTAAAAATATCAGAAACAATTTTTCAGGATTTAGTGAGGGAAGCACCTTGTAAAGCATAATTGGATTAGAGGAGACAGCCAGCATGGATTTACAAGCAGGAGGTCTTTTGCTTAACTAACTTGTGGGGAGTTCTTTGAAGCTGCAGCATTACTGCCAAGGTAGGCAAGGGAAATGTAATAGATGTTATGCACTGAGATTTCCCAAAAGCAATTGCAGAAGTTGTACAGTGAGATTATCAGCTAATGGAAGCGGCTCTGCTACAACAGTGGGCTGGCTTAGAAAAATGGCTCAGAAGCAGAAAACAGCCAGTGTGTGGGCTGGCTTGCCATGTTCACTCTCAACCTCAAAAGGGAGTGATTTAAGTGCTTGGCCTGGGGAAGAAAGAGGTGGAGGGCTTCAGGCTTGGAGAGCTCTTCTGCTCGGATTTCAGAGAGCTTCCAGCCTTTTGCAGTGTGCAAATCTCCCAGCAGAGCTTGGTTTATCAGTCCCCAGGATGGGGACAGGCCAGGCAGATCATTCCTCCTCCAGAAAGAGGGACAGTTCAAAGGCAGCCCGGCTGCACAGGCTGCTCACAGAAGGAAAACCAACTTTCCTTGCCCTGAACGAGTGAGGAATCTGAGGCACAAACAGGAAAAGGTGCTTGATCTCACCCAGATCAGTGCAAAAAGGAGCACAGATCCCTCTGGCTCGTGTTGCCACACAGCCCGTCCGAAGCAGAGGATTTTTGTGCACGTGCAGGGTGAGCACAGCCTGTCCTTGCCACAGGAGAGGCCACCCCCACAGGGAAAGAGGAAAGGTTTTGGGAAAGATGGATGCTTCAAGGAGTGGGCTGAGGGGGTGGTGGCAGCAGGCACAGGGCCCTGCAGCAGGAGATGCTCTGCTCTTGATGCCTTGAGTGGCTACCTAGAAACAGAGACTGGACAGGGATAAGGGAATAAAGGTCGGTATTTATTTGAAAGGCCTTCAAAGGTGCACCCTGGGAGCAAAGGGATCCAAGCTGGACCCCAAGATGGACCCCGAGTCACGAGTTCCCCACACTTTTATAGGTTTGGTTCATTTGCATGTCAGCATAAATTCACCAATTAAAACTTCAGTTAATGATGTAATTTCCCTGAGCTCACCCCCCTTCTAAGGTGTTGGTTTACACATTTTGGGGCTCAGGACAGCCTGGGTGTCCTTGGAGAGCAGGCCCAGAGAGGCTTTGTTATGTCTGGAGAACAGAAGTGAGCAGGGTGCAAGAAACTTCGGAGTTACACACCATGCAATACAAGATTTGAAAAATATAAGCTTTAAAACCTAAGGCATCACTCTCAGCCCCTCAGCTACAGCCACAGACAAATTTCATGGAGTCACAGAGTGGTTTGGGTTGGAAAGGACCTCAAAGCCCATCCAGTGCCACCCCCTGTCATGGGCAGGGACACCTTCCACGAACCCAGGCTCCTCCAACCTGGCCTTGGACACTTCCAGGCATCCAGAGGCAGCCACAGCTTCTCTGGACAACCTGTGCCAGGCCCTCACCACCCTCCCAGCCCAGAATTCCCTCCTAACACCAAATGTAAATCTCTCCTCTTTTAGCTTTAAGCCATTTCCTATCAGGACGTGTCCTGTATACAGCCACTCTCCCTCTTTCTGATAAGCTCCCTGTAAGTACTGAAAAGCCACAATCAGGTCTGTCCAGAGCCTTCTCTTCTCCAGGCTGGACACTCCCAGCTCTCCCAGCCTGGCTCCAGAGGAAAGGGAGCATCTTTGTGACCTCCTCTGGGCCTGCTCTAAGGTCTGTAGATTTCCATCAAGAAGAGGCTAAAGGAGAAGACCTGAGCGACCGGATTTATATCACAGCTCCCAAAGCTCTTCCCAGCAGCCAGCTGTTCCCTGTGTTCCTTTTCCATACCCTATCTCAGCAGCAAGCAACACTTTGCTCCCAGCTCCAGCTGCTTTTCTTGGCTGCCCTTGGAGCCTCCAGAGCTGATAACATTGGAATCCAGGTTCAGGGCAGCCCTGCTGCCATCCAACAGCAACGGGATCAGCATGGGATCATCCCAGGGACACCGCAAGGCTTTTATGGGATGGCCTGCAGAGCCCACTCCATCTCACACACCTCACCCTGCCTCTCTCCTCCTCCAGCACTGTGGCTGTCACCACTCCTCCTGGCATCCTCATTCCCTTATTCCCTCTTCCCACTTTCCCCCAGAACATGACCCACGTTTGTTATGGATCATTGTATTTACAAAGCTTAAGCTGAAAATCAATTTTAATTACCAAAATCAGATAGCTGTATCAATAAATCACTGGGGGCCCCTCGGAGACACGGACAGAAGGTTGCACCTGGATGTGGAGGGAAGGAGAGATAATGGCTCCTTTTCCCTTCAGGCCCCTCCCTGCATTCACTGGACAAGATTCATCAGTGTCATTATCTTTTGTATTCATATGCAAAGGGACATGAATAAAACTGGAGCCAGTATTATACAAATAATGTTGGCTGAAACTTGATTTACCAGTGACCTCCTGACCAGAGCTTTTGAAAAAAAATATATTTAGGATAGTGGTGATTATCCATCACCATTTCTACCAGAGTCACTCTTACTTGTACACGTGCTGCTTCAAAAAAGTTTCTTCTTTGTATTTCAAGATTTTTCAAGACAGGCCCAAAGCTGGAAGAGGAAAGAGGCTCTAGCCCAGAAGGTGGTTGGGATATGGGATATCCCAAAAGGTACTTGGCTCCTGTACCATGATGGATAAACCTTTCTTCAGAAGGAACCCAAGGCCCTGCCAAACTTCAGGCCGTCTTGGAGAGGCCACCACCACCAAACCAAGCCTAATTTGACAATTATTTAGGCACCTTCATGTCCAGATCCAAAAAGGGATGTAGAGGGTTGCTGTCACTGACATCAGGGAGAAGAAAAAGCTTAAATAATCTGAAATCAGCCCACAGCAGAAAGCTGTGGTCACACCAACCATCCAAGGCAGACACAAGCATTTCACCGCTCTTGTCAACACCAGGCCCTTTCCCTGGACACTTCTCAGCACTTGGGGCTGAGGCCTTTGGGAATCTTCATTATCAGAGCCACACCCCGGGGATTTATATAAATTTGCCTCTCCTGAGAAAAGTCTAATTAAAATAAAAGCTTGAGTTTAGTTTTGTTTTTTTTTTTCTTTTTTTCATTGATGCGTAACTGCCAAGGACTTTCTGCATCTTCCCTTGCAAAATTAGTCCAAGTCTGGCAAGGCTAAGTGTGAGGGACAGGTTAAAAATTGTCTTCAGAGAGCTCTAAAAGCACCTGGGAACAGACACATATTGCCTCTTCCATCAAAGTTGTTGTCCCTCGGCTCTCATTCCCCTCTGGTGGATACATCAGGCAGGGTACCAGGGAGCAAACAATAAAAAATTTGAATATAATGGAATAAATTACCACCCCCACCTTGGACTCCTATCAAGGGAAAACCCCAGGAGAAACATATAAAGCAGCTCCAAAAAGAGAGAAGTGAGAGCTGGTGAATTTGAGAAAAGCCCAGAGATTTCCTCCATCCCCCTTCCTGCATCCTGGATGTGAGAACTGCGTCCAAACCAGAGGGAGTCAGACAAAATCAGACTCAGATGGAGAAAACAAAGCTCCTGTGAGGAAAAAGAGCTTCCTTGGCAGTCAACAGAGACATTTCTTGCAAAGAAACCTCTTTTATCTCCCTGATACTTCTATGAGCACCCAGATGATGCTGCCAGAGAAATGGGGTCAGCAAGGGCCAAGCCAGGCCTTCCCAGCGGAGGTGATAACAGCTCCTGGCTGGATCTCTGGCAGTTTCATCTGGTGCTAAACCCTCAGGAGTTATTAGAGGTTGTACGTTCCCCCTCACAGCCCATCTCTTCTTGTAGCATCTCCCCCTGTTCACCCTGCACAGATGACGCACAGCTGAGCCCCTGCTGGATGCAGCTTCCAGGACCTGCATCCCTTTTTTCTGTAACCTCACAAGGCCATCTTAGTGCTCTGCCATATAAAGCACAAGAAGTTCGACCAGCTGACCCTCCATTTGGGGCAGGAACACTCCCTGAGTGAATCAGGGTGCAGGAGGACAGGGAAAACCCAATCCGGTGTCAGTAAGACCCCACTGGAGACGAGCTGGACCACGGGAACAAGGCGGATTTTTGTCAGTCTCTGCTGGGCCTGGTGTTTTTCCAAACACAACTCTCCTGCCCTTTTTCTGCTGTGGGTGGCAGCAGGAATGCCAGCTGTTGGAAGTCTGTGTGCTTTTCACCCACCCACGGCCCCACGTGTCCTCTCCCAACGCTCGAGCCTGGTGCACAAGGAGGAATTTTCCGGGAATTTGCAGCGCTGAGTGACGGCAAGGGAGGATGACTCTGCTCTTCCACAGATGGTCCCTATTGCCACGGTCTCCTTTCCAGAGTGGATTTCTGTGCCCAGGGCCCTTCCAAGATGTGCCAGGCACTCCATTCCCATGCTTACCATGGAAGTTATACTGGAGGCACCTGCAGAAAGAGGCCGAGGGTTTGCCGGATGGTTGAAAAGAGCTGTGGGCCTGAAATATGAGTTCTCAAACACTCCTCCCACACACCCAAACTCAGGAGGGAGAGGCATTTTCTCTTTCATCTTCCTAACAATCCCAAAGCCTAGCAAGGGACCAGCAGGTGGAATAATGGCTCTTCCGTGTTTGAGGACTTCTAGACATGGCACCTGGGGACATTGTGCAGTAGTGGCCTTGGCAATGCTTTGTTAATGGTTGGAATTGATGATCTTGGAGGTCTTTTCCAACTTAAACATGTTTTTCATTCTGTAGAAAAAGAAATCTAAAGAGTTTCTGGGTTTCATTGTTTAAGTTTGTTTTTTCTGGTATGGGTTTGTTTGGGTTTCTTATTTTTACTTTAATAAATTTACACAGAGACACTGAAATTTTTTCGTACTGGAAAAACAGAGAAAAAGAGTAAGAACTGACATAAATTTGGTCTCATTGTCTTCCCCGAACAAAGACAGTCAATTTTCGTCTATAAATAAAAGACTGATATTAAGAGGGAGATGAATGCATTCATGAAAAATTTTGAATGAGGTAAAAAAAAAAGGCACAATTGTCTCTGTGACCAAAAATATATGTCTTTTTTGGTGCCTCCAGAGCCTCCTTTTGCATTTGGATTCTGTTTTTTTTGCGTATGTAACTCATCACCCAGCAACTGCCTCCACAGCATATACATGTGTTTTAATTTACATATTTTTTTCAAGTGGCTGCACATTTGACCCAAAGATTCCTTATGAAGGCAGTTGTTTGTTGGTTGGTTTTGTTTTGTTTTTGTTTTTTTTTATGATAATGACACAAAAGAGAAAGAGAGAAATGGGGAAAAGTTGGGCTCTTCCACCTTTCTGTGTGAGGTTATCATGATTCAGGACAGGTCAGAATAATCATCCTTGCAGGAATGGCATCCAAATAATGAGATTCCAGCTAATTCCTTCCTTCCTCTTTGTTTTTGCCGAAGTTTCAATAGTTCAGTTCCCGTTTTGGTTTCCTGCTTCAGCTGAAGGATATATCCTTGCTACTTGGCAGGGAAGTTTTACTTATGGATGGTGGTTTTTTACCATTTTCAGACATTTTTCTGGTTATCAGCATGGGGATTGTTTTATTATCCAAACATGTACAGTGCTGTCAGTAAAGCCCCCTCTGCAGAAACCCTAAAACATCCTTAGGGTGCCTTGATACAAGATGTCACAATCTCTTACATGCTGACCCTCCTCTTCAGGATGCCTTTGGATTTGAACTTTAAACATCACTTGAGCTCTTGAGACAAGAATTGTGCTGGCCTTCAAGTAGGTGTTTTCTAGCCCAGAATGGACACCTTGATGTGTCCCCTTGGTGGAGACACATTAAAAAGACCTGAGCCCTTCTTACCCTTTGCTCTGTTTCAAAGAGGAGTTCATTCAGAGAAGTCCCTGGTTTTATTTGGGGGTTTTTTTGGTCGGGAGATTACCACAGTCCATTCCCACCTTGCAGTATTGAAGCCTTGTCAGGTCCTGTGGTTATTCTTGGGAAATAGGGATCACCAGCCTGAACTGTCTCAACTCATTCCCCAAAAGAAAATCCTCTCCAACATCTTCCTCTGGTGTCTTGCACATCCAAACCTGGGTGGGATGCACCAGGAAATTAATTCTGCAGAGGGGGATAAATGCAATGCCCACTCACTTCTGCTTTCACTGACAAGCAGGGGGAAAAGAACTGAACTGGAATCTCTTGTGCAGGGACAGCGGGGAGATCAACGAGGTGTGGCACTGCAGTCCCAGCCAGAAAACCACAGCCAGTGTCACATTGCACACAACTCCTGCTCATTCCAGCCACCTCCTCCTTGTCCTGGCTCCATCTCACTGATGGGTCAGTTAATTTTTCCTCCTGGCCATGATCAAAAGCAAGGCCCAGGCATGGCTACAGATCTGATTTGGCAAAGTCTTCTTTAAAGAAACAATCCCCGGAGCAGTCTGAGCTCCTGCAGAACACTCGGGCTGTCTGACAGCTGATGCTGTTTTATGCACTGAGCCGTCCTTTCATTCACCAGAAATGTATTGCATTAAGATTTATTCAATTACATTTATTAAATTAAGAAATAAACTTGAAGCGGGCTGCCTCCATTTGCATAATGGGAGGCTGTGCAGCAGATGGGGAATGGGGACCGTGGGCAGGCAGCACCACTCAGGAGCCTGCAAGTTTGGGAGATGAATATCCTCCAGAACACTCTCCCAGTTGTCTCTGAATGGAAAATAACCACAATTTCCATGGACTAGGTGGTGACAGCAGGGTCAGTGGCAGGGGACAATGAGCAAACTCCTGGACCCCAGCTGGCTGGGACAACCTTATCTATTCAGCTTGTTCATCTGGAGCTGGCTCATATTCCCAAACAAGCCTTTGGAGGACTTCTGGAAAAGCATAGCAAATACAAACAAATGTAATTTTCCCAAGAGGGCAAATGCTGCCCAGATACCCACACAACCCTGCATAAATAAAGCTGGCAGTGATTTCAGTTCCAATTCAGCAAAGTGCAGGAGAACCGCTGGCCAAAGGAAGTCCTAGGTCTCCTTTTAATTAATTGATTTGTTAATTTTGATACCTAGAAATTATCTCATCGTCACCTGATCAGTGTCTGGGTAAATAACAAAGTCTGGAAGACAAACAAGGAAAGGCTCCTGGGGCAGCAGAGAAAGCTGATGAAATTAGGAGCAATTTATGCTTCATAATCCTGAGTTTTAATAAACAGTTCCATGCCAGGTAAGGATCCTGCTGGTGGCATGAATTGCTCTGTCCCCACACAGAGGCAATCCCAGCAAGACTTCCAAGAATCTTGGGCATTAGTCAATTATTTACCTGATTAACAGATTCCCTGTTAAGCTGCATATCAGGTATTTATCACTGAAATTAACTTAGAGAAATGAGTGCACAAATGCAAGGAATTGCTCAAAGCCAGCTGGGGAGACATAGAATGAGACGCTGCCTGGATAAAACATCTGTAACCCAGCTTGTCCTGGATCCACTTCCCTGTGGCTGATCCCATCCCAGAACTCCAGAGGACTGAGCTTAGGGGATTGCTTGTGCTGAGCCAGATGTGGGTTATCACAGAATCACAGAATGGCCTGGAAGGAACCTTAGAGATCACCCAGCTCCACCCCCCTGACATGGGCAGGGACACAGGGAACCTTTGGATAGCAGATCCAGGAGGATGGGAAGGAGGGACAGAGCAGGCAGAGGGAATAAAGAGAGATGAGCATTAGGTGAGGGTAAACAGCTCAAGACAGCAACAGCAAGGGCCTGAAGACCAGGGTCAGTGAGGTCCAAGGATGCAAATTAACCATCGACCTGATTTTCTGCATTTCCACCAAGGTCGTTCAGCACATTGGGAAATTGGGTCACGTCTGTTCCACTGACAGAAGCGGGTTTGTACTTCTGATTTTGTGGAGTCTTTTTTCTGGTCTAAGTAGAACTGAAGACTTCCTTCTCTCATGGGAGAGTTTTTAACTGTCTCCTACCTATTACTGAATTCCAGAGCTCACTTCCTTCTCTCATGGGAGAGTTTTTAACTGTCTCCTACCTATTGCTAAATTCCAGAGCTCACTGATCATCAAAAAACCTTCCCCCCACAGAAATCTGTCCACTAATGATCTCCAGGAGAAACAAATCAGATCTTGCTCATTGATTTGAACCTGAACCGGCCACAGAGCTAGAATTAAGATCAGCTGTGGACAAGTGATCAGACCTACATCAGCAAATTGTTAGTCAGGGGTGGTCGAGTCCTGGATTAGTTAAACCACAGATCCACAGTGGTGAGAGGCTGCAGAGAACTTCTCCTGACACCTCTGTGCCCCACAGAGCTGGCACTGGGTGGACTTTGGAGTGGGAACTCCCCAGCCCTGGACTATGGAGCATCTGGTGTGCAGATCTCCCTGGTGCTAATTCCTCACAGATCAGCCTTCATTAGAGCAAGTACCTGACAAGTTACAGCTCCTGCATTCCTTCCTTGGAGTTATATTTAGATCCCTGGTTTAGCTGTTTCCTTGTGTTTATTCCCCCAGGCACACGTTACAGCCAGCTCCAAAATGCTGATATGCTCTAGGTGTTGGTGACAAGATGTAAAACCTGCGGGGCTGCTTTTGCAAATGCTGTTTGCACAAGTTTTGCAGTCCCCACCCCAGAAAATCGTTTGCTTGCATTGCTTTCCTTTTATTTCCATTTATTCAGTTTAGTAAAAATATCATAAACCAGTAAAAGCAAAAGAAAACTCTGTTCTTCTACGCACTAAGTCTCAAACCTCAGTTTTCATTGGTTTCTCCTCTTATGACATAGTAAAAATGTGACTTTCATTGCCAGAGCTCACACACTGGGGGGAAAAACCTTACCACTATAAATTGTATATTTGAGTTCAGTGCTCATCCAAAACCACCAGTTTATGTGTCCACAGAAGTTAAGTTAGGCTTTGGACTTGCCTCCCCACAAGCTTTACATTAATTTAATTTAAACTAGCATATTTCAACCAGAATTTAATTTAAACTAGCATATTTCAACCAGAGCATGTTGTTGACTTTTATTTCAGTTTAAAACTTTATTTTGTGTTTTTTTAGCTGAGCTACTACTCTGCATCACCCAACAGCAGCTAAACAGATGCAGAAACTATGAATAAATAAATAGAACAGCACCATAAAAATTGCTGAGCAGATCTAAACACACCAGTTTAAAAATGGACCCTGGAATAAATCACAAGTGTCTGAGGATGTCTGGATTTTAGTATGGTGCCTAGGAGTGCTTTGAACATCTCTTACTCTACTTTCTCTTGAGAAAATGATGGAAGTTTCCATTCAAGTCTTGGCCAGAGCTGCTTGACACTGATTCCCTGGAGAGAAGGAGCTGGGAGCCCAGGTTCAGCATGGCACTGTGTGACTACAGTGTTTTCAAATGGATATTGGCATCAGCAGAGGAAGCCAGTTCTCTTCTGCTTAAAGGATCAGAAGAGAATCAGAAGAGACAACAGAACAAGATTCTTTGGGCAAATCAGGCATTTCTGGCCATCCTGGAAGCACTGGCATGTGCATGTTGTCCCACAGCATTAAAATGAAATCCCTAACTCCCGGCATGTTTTAATGCATGATTCACCATTTCCCCTGTGAGTTTCTTTTTATGTGTTCCCCTCCAGGCTTAAAATCTGTGCTTCTGCATGAAAACACCTCCAAGAAAACCAATTTTTCAGGGGCAGCAATTTAAGGAATAACAAGGAACGTGCCCCACTGATGCCTTTCCCTGGTCTTAAAATGAAGAGCCAAACACGGTTAGAAAGGAAAAAGGGTTTTTTTCCCTGGGTATTTATGGCAGGCCCCTCAGGTGCAGCACAGCCAGGGGCAATGCCCCAGAGCACACGGAATGCACACCCACGGGCACTCGGGATCACATCCTGGGCCTCAGAGCCAAGAATTTCTTCACAATATCCAAACTAATCCTTCCCTCTGTCAATATAAAGCCATTCTCCCTTGTCCTGTCATTCCATGCCTTGTCCCAAGTCCCTCTCCAGCTCTCTTGGAGCCCCTTTAAGCATGGGAGGGAGGTCTAAGGTTTCCCCAGACCCTTCTCTCCTCCAGGTTGAACACTCCAACTCTCCTCATAGGAGATTCTGTTTGTAATCTAGATTGAGGTGTGTGCTTCAGTCACCTGAATTCTGTAATAATAATGTTCAAATACACATTAGAGACAGTGCTGCATCACCCCCTATGCCAGGCACGTGTGTGCAGTGTGCTCCAGATCCCGTGCCGTGTCCAGCACCGGGGGATACTCGACAGGACAAAGTCCCCTAAAGTGCTGTCTGGTAAGAAAAACCCTATTTAAATACGCCCCTGTCACCAACAGAGACACAGCGTGACATTTCCACGGCCTGGAGGGAAAATATTTTATGCAGCTGCACATTAGGTTTGTTAAACAAGTCAAGGGAAAAGAAGATCCATCTTGCATCTCATCTCCAGGACGGGGATGGCAAAGCCAGCAGTCTGGAAAGCTCTGCATGCGTGAGGCACTCTGAACCTTCACTCTGTCTCACTCCTTCCAAAAAAATGTTATGAGCCATGGAGGGAGGCAGGAGGACAGGAAAAAATGGGTAAAAGACGAAGTTATGAACATAAATATAACTAATGAAAATGAAATTACAAGAGACAAAGCTGTGAATGTGATCAGAGCAGCTGGGTGGTCACCCTACCCTGGAAATGTTGGTTGCCTCACTTCATCTCATCCCTCACCTCCTGAATGTCTTCTTCTACAATGACTGAATGATTGATGCTCTGCTGTCAAAAATTACCTTTTCTAGCACACACAGCAGGGATGTCCAGAGGAACTCAGACTGTGTAGGTCCAACTCCCATCTCAAGCTCACAAATTTCCAACCCATCTCCTGCTCCTCTCTATCCGTGTCTTTGTGCTTAAAATGTTACAGGAAGGGAACAGAATGGATTAAATTGCCACCTTTTATTAGATCAGCTCAAAATTGAATAAATCAGGCACAGTTTTGGGTTAGACTTGAATATCCACAATGGGTTTTTATAATTTCTTTTGCAGACATTTAAGCTGATTATTAGACCTGCTACAGGGTGATACTTCCATTTAACTTATTTTCTCTAAACACATTATCTGACTTGTAGATGTAGAAAAATCCCCCCACACTTTCCTGTGGCATATACAGGCTATTTATTCCTGGTTTTCCTAATTATTATTCACAGTAGGCACTTGCTGCATGGCATTTTGGCACATGCTGCTAGGATGGACTTATCCAGCAAGAGCAGAATTAAAGCCCTTCAATCGGTGCAGCATCAACAGATTTAAGATCCCTTCTTGGCTGAGGTATCCCACAGGAAAATGATGAAGTTTAGTAGCAGATGATGTCTGGAATATTGGGCAAGAGCAGGGGCCTCTCCTGTAGGATCCATCACTGGACATCCCAGTGTTGCAGCAGGATTCCTAGGAGAGGGGAGGAATCGTGGAAGGTTGAAAATGGTGACGGAGGGTTGTTTAATTTACCTTGTTTGGTAAAAAGCGACAGTGGAACGAGGGAGGTTAAGTCATGGATAAAGCCAGGCATGCCATGGATGAGAATTCAAAATTCACAAAAATAAGACCATCTTATGGTCTATGGAGTATCTCAGTGCAGGGAAGGATATCATCCCCCAAAATGTGCTGGGCCACAATTAGACACCCAACATCCAGCCCAGTGACCCTGATGACCCTTTCAGATGGACAATTAGCCAGGAATGCCAGACTTTAGCTCCCGGTACGGTGAATAGAGAGGAACAGTCCTGAAACATGTGGCTGTTTTGAAGAGAATTCTGACATTTCTCTGCTGGTTGTTGCAGGGTCTGGCAGCACCGAGGAGCAGCAGGCTGGGTTGTTGACTGTCCCTTAACGTTATCACAGTTGGTGTGTCAAATATGGTTTGGGACTACAGAGGGATTTGAGAAATTCCTGCAGGGATTGATCAAGAAACCCGTCTGCCAGGCTGGCCAGGTCCGTGTGTCTGTCCAGGACGCAGCAGGATGCTCTCTTTGGGACAGCTGTCCTGCAAAGGCTTCTGGAGTTTGTTGGAAAGTGAAGCAGGACTGCTCAGCTCGGTGTGAAATCCCTGGCATTAAATGACATGGGCAGCACAATCCCCGCTTCTGCAACAGATGGAGTGAATTCCAGGCCAGCCTCTGCTTTGCAAACACTCCCAGGAACAGCCTCCCCATCAGCAGCGCTGCTGCTGCTGCCACTGACTCACCACAGCATCCCAAACGCCACAGCATGGCCAAGCAAAGACCACAGGGAATGTCCTTGTCCCCATCCCAGCTGGCTCGGGCTGCGTCCCAAAGGTCAAAGAGCCAAGTCCTTTGGTGTGAGAGATAAAAACAGCCCTGTTCCTGCCAAAAAATGGTCTGGGCCATCCCTCCCGGGAAGGTGGTGGGGAAATGGTGGATTGGAAAGCTCCTGGTTGTTTACAGCTCTTGGCTCTGCCTGATACTTTGAGTGCTGGATGAATCCCTCAGAACTCTGGGGTCAGAGCGACCTCCCTTCAGAGAAGCTGCAGGATTTCCCTGTAGATCCATCACCAGGCACATACAAAGGGCTTCCAGCTCCCTCATTCCACCCTCACTTTCCCCACTGTGTGAGGATTCCCTGAGCCATGACATGGACTGACCAGTGAAGACACGCCCTGGGGACTCCCCATCCCTGAAAGTTGTCACTGTCACCTGAGGACTCCTTCCCCCAGCTCTGCTGCAAGATCAGAGCTTCTCCTCCTTTCTCAAGTGTTTTCTTAGGTACAAGGCACAGCTCTCAACACTTCACTACCCATCTCTCCTGAAACTGGGCCTTTTTGATGATGACAAACACCAGTCAGGGACACAAACAGTTTGGCTACAGGAATGAGATTTCATCCTGAAATAGTGCCAGAGCGAGGACAGTGCTCCCCCCACGTCACACAGGGCAGCCAAGGAGCTGAGATTGAAGCAGGCTCTGGATTGGGCACCAGAGCTTCCCAAAAGAACCAGGAAATTTGGGGTTTCATCTTCATTCTGTGGTATAATCTGACATCTGCTGCTGGAAACATCTTCCATGCACACCAACATTTATTTTTACTAATGGGTCTGCACTGATGAATTCATGGACACAGGTAAATGGGAAGAGTGTTTTGCATTACTGTAACATTTTCTAACCTATTCTCATCTTTTCTGTCCATATAGTAACTTCCATAATTTTTAAAGAAAGTTCAAAGTAAAAATAAAAGTGATTCCCCAAGCTTGCATGTGGCCAATGCAGCATTTCAAGACCTTTCTTTCTCCACTTTAATTTGATTTAAATCTGGAGTTTTCCTTGTCTAAGTCTGACCATTTGCTGTAGAGACAAGGCTGTAAAAATTCAGTTTCAGACCAGAGAAAACTCTGTGCTTAGAGCTTCCCTTGCAGAATATGCTCCTTTTTCTCCCAAAAATGAAATAAAACAGCAGAAGAAATTAAATTATCAATTCCAACCTCAAAATAACTCCTGTAACAACTTGCTGCTGAACCAGGTGTCTGAACACACACGCCAACACCCCAACATGTGCACGCACACAGAACCCAACTCCCAGCCCCTCCAGGTCTCTTTCTGTGCCAGTTTTCTGATCAAACTCCCTTCAGGAATCATCAGTTTCATCTTCCCTCACCTACATCAACGTTTTTCCCTGTGTCCATGGTCATTACAGGCTTTTGTACCTTTTTGCTCCCTCTATTTCCCTCTTCAAAGCCAATCCTTTCATTCCCACTCCATTGTCGTAGAAGGACTCAGGACTTTTGACAAAGAAAAAACGACAAATTTTATTACAATTCATCTCATCCCCCTCCTTCTCCCTCCCTGGCCCAGAATCTGGCAGGAGCTGTGATGCTGCAGGTCAGCACTGAAGGCTGCCTGCCCTCCAGCTTACCTGAGCATTGCGTGGAATTAATGGATATCACAGGAAGAACAAAGTGCGTCCCCACATCAAGGGAACGCTGTAAAAATCACACATCCAGTTGTCCTTGGAAAAAAATCTCCTTTTCTTTTTTTTGTGGGAAGATCAGTAGAGCTTACAAATGATCCATCCCTCCGTATAGATATATTTGGAAACTACTATTCACCCCAAAATAAATCTCTTTGCCGAGCATAAAACCACCTGAGGACACACAGTAGTTTGCAATAATCTTATAAATATTAGGTGTCTTTGCCTCCTTATCATTATTCATCTCCTGGTGCCATGAAAGCATATAATAAAAATAATCATTAAAAAAAATCATAGTGAGGACTTTATTTGGAAGAAAATGAATCATTTAAAAGCGTGACCTGTCAACCCAAGGGTGCAGCCAATGGAAACTGGGTCAAAAATACAGAGCAAAAGTGCTCAGTGGGCACAGGAAATAATCCCAAAAACTGGGAGAATGTTGAAGATGTACAAGAGTAGAAGTTGGGGGAAAAAAATATAGTAAACAAATTTTCTCTGTTTTTGCTTTTTTTAAGTCTGCCAGCCCTCAGAATAAATCTGTGAACTGGTACCAAACTGAAATTTGGATATTTCTGGAGTTTTTTTTTCCCTCCCCTTACCAAAAGGACATTAAAGAAAAACAACAATGAGAATGGTTCAAATGGTCTGTAAAGGAAAAAATAATTTCATTTTAGTCTCCTGCAAGGAAAGGGAAGAAATGAACTGCTATATATAAAAGAGGGGAAAGTCAACATCTCTTTAAACAATAGTTTGCAGGACAGAATATGCATCCAAGATGCAAAAAAAATGTGTTCAGAGGGTGTTTGTTCTCCAAAGTTGAACTCCACAGAAACATAGACTCTTCCTTTCCAAACAAACTGACTCCTTCAAACAGCCCAAAATTGTTTTGTCCAGGGTTTTCTCTTTCCAGAGTACAATGGAGATCTCCCAGGGAGAGCAGAAATACACTGAGTTTCTGCAGAGGGAAAAACCCCCTTGCACCCAAAGACTGGAGCTGATGATTTGCATGCTGGAAGCAGAGCCGTGCAAAGCCAGGCAGGGTTTCTGCTCTGGTTTTTCCAAAGTCAGCTCTTTTCCATGCCCAGCAGTCCCACAGAGCAGCAGCAGCAAAGCAAAGCTGAGCCTACACAGGCCTGAAATCCATCTAATTAGTCCTGCCTGCTAATGGTGAATCCAAGCTGAATCCCAGCTGGATTTTCCAGCAGCTCGGTGGTGAGAGGAGGCTGCTCCCTGCTCCTTCTGTCCTTGAACAGGAGAAAGCCTGGACAGACACTTAAAGAGTGACAAACTGTGTCTGGGCAGATTTGTCCTGCTTACCTAAGTTGAGTCCAGACAGAGGACAAATTAAATCACATTTATCTGCTCCTGCTGCTTGTCAGACCATCATTCCCACTCTGCTTAGCTGCAGAGTGTCACCCTGTCCCCCACAGAACCACACCAAATGAAGAGTCATGGGTGGAATGGACCCTGTCAGGATGAGGAGAAACGGGAAAATAATAAGAATAATAAGTCTTAGAATTATGGGGAAAAAAGGTGAAGCATCAACAGCTCCAAGAACTCATCCAGCTGCCCTTGTTCCAGAAATAGTTATGCCATGACTTTTTTTTGTCTTGGAGCTGGACACTCAGCACCGATGCCCACCTGGATTTCTCCTCTCCATCCTGCAAACAGGCACCAACACATCCCACACGCTCACAGGTACAGGCAGACACAGACACGGGGATAAAACTGGATGTGTGAAATGCCCGTGGCTGTGTAAACAAGCTGTCCATGCTCCCTCCTCGGAGAGCACGCAGACACAGGGAGCGGGGGGGAAGGATCCTGGGAAGGATCCAGGGGAGGATTAATGGAATCCTGGTACAGACACCTGAGGAAGTGAGAGGGTCACAGCATAAAAATAACTCTGTCTCTCCATCGACTGCCAACGGAGTCTCAGGTAACAAATCAGATGAAAATCATCATCACAGAATCATCCCAGAATGGTTTGGGTTGGAAAGGACCTGAAAGCCCATCCAGTTCCATGGATGGGCAGGGACACCTTTCCCTATCCCAGGGTGCTCCAAACCCCATCCAGCCTGGCCTTGGACACTTCCAGGGATCCAGGGGCATCCAAAACTTGCCTGGGCTACAAGAGATGTTTCCATGGTAGACAAAGGTTAGTTGAGTTTTCCTTGGTGTGTCTCAGTTTCCTGGGAGCTCTTTCCATTCCAGCACAGGGCACCAGAAGAATACCAAAGCCTGAGATTTGCTGCCAAAATTCCAAATGGATTTGAAGAACCATGACTGGTTTAATTCTATTTCTATTCTACCTATAGAGCCTGAGGATCCAGTTAAAGAGGTGAAGCCATTAAATTTACAGGCATTTTAATTCTAAGCAATTATATAAACCCTATCTGCTTGTAGAGAAAGCCTCCCTGTGTCAGAGCTAATATTAATTTTAAATCTCCAACCTTTTCAAATTAATGTGAAACTGTAAGTTTCCACATTCTTTGATTAAACATTCTGCTGTGTAATGACTACTTTATTATTTCCCCCCTCCAAATTACTGATTGTTGTCTTACATTACAGCCTCATCGGTACTTATTAAATTAACAAGACTTTGAAACACTTAATGAATCAAAACTCATCAAGTGTTTCCAAAGTTAATAACTAATCTAAAGATTCTCTTTTTTTTTTCACTCTATATCTGCATGTGAAATTTATACATTCCCCACACAATCGCTGAAGTTCAGATGGTCCTAATCTCATGAAAGATTTATTACCCCATAGCTCAGTGATTTATTCAACGTTTACTGGAGCAACACGTAGCATGTGTGAGGAAGGGAGGAGTGTCTCTATTTATTATTTCATTTCCAAGGCTTATTCCAAGTTCTTGGGACCCCTCCATGTGTGTGTGTGTCTGCAGCCTGGCGCTGAATAACAAACTTGTGGTTGTTAAATTGGAAGTGGAAGCTGGGGGTGCACAAAGGATGGCCGAAATCCAGGGAAGAGTGACTGTATAGTGACAGGGACAGAATAATGGAGAAATTGCAGCTCTGTGTTCTAAAACATAAAACCAAAAGGAAAAGGTTTTTTTCAGGACTGTGAAATAGCAAACAAGCCTTCCCATCAGATGTTAGAAGGAAAAGTAATGATATAGGGGAGATATACTTGGTATATTTTTGGGAAGGGTATTGAAGTGCAGCATGAAACCCAACAAGAACCAGTAGGACAGCACCCTTATTGCTCCTGTTCAGCCTGGAGAGAAGAAGGCTCCAGGGAGAGCTCAGAGACCCTTCCAGGGCCTAAAGGGGCTCCAGGAGAGCTGGAGAGGGACTGGGGACAAGGCCTGGAGGGACAGGACACAGGGAATGGCTTCCCAGTGCCAGAGGGCAGGGCTGGATGGGAGATTGAGAAGGAATTCCTGGCTGGGCTGGAATTCCCAGAGCAGCTGTGGCTGTCCCTGGATCCCTGGAAGTGTCCAAGGCCAGGCTGAACACTGGGGCTTGGAGCACCCTGGGATAGTGGAAGGTGTCCTGCCCATGGCAGGGGTGGCACTGGATGGGGTTTAAGGGGCCTTCCAACCGAAACCATCCTGGGATTCTGTGAAGTCTTTTGAGAGCAATCCCTGGAGCAGAACCTGTTTGAGGGGAATAGCTTGGCGAGGAGAAAGCAGAGGTTTTCCAATCATCCAGTAACTCCAATTATTCCCAATAATTCAGCAACTTCAGCAGAGATGTCCCACAGTGAGCAGAGCACAGGGAAATGCCCTTCCTGCTCACCTGCACCCACAGAGCCTGGGAGAGGGGCTGGCTCTTGGGAGGGCTGAGAATGGAAATTACCAAGATGTGAAAAGGAAGAGGAAATGCAGGGAGGGGAAGGGGAACAGCAGAGAGCTGGCAGGATGACCACAGCATGGCCACAGCAGCACGTTTCAGTCTCCAGCACCAGAGCAGGCCCAGGTGCTCAGCTGCCCATATGGAGCCTCCTGCAACTCGGACTGGATTTATGCTCTGTCCATATAAATTGCATCTCTCTGCCAACAGTGTGATAAATGTACCCTACAGAGCTCCCTCAGGCCCCACTACCCTTTTCCCCCTGCCCTGCACCATCTCTGTTCTCAGCTACCTCAGGGCAGCTGGATTTGTGATTATCCACTCCAACACCCCATTAATCTCGGGCTCCCTTTTACACGTGTAGGGAGAGAAATCTTTGTGTAATGACACTGCTGTAAAACAGGGAGCCTGAAGTGCAGCCCTGCTCGGGAAGAGCTCACCAGCAGCTCCAGGGGCTGTGATGAGAGACCAAGGACCAGGCTGAGAGGAGAAATCCAACCCAGCCATATGGGGCTGGGTGACAAAACCCATCAGGCGGATACGGGAGAGGGGAAACTCATCCGCAATTTGTGCTGCGGCAGCTGAGACCC
The DNA here is from genome assembly GCA_013397915.1 of Daphoenositta chrysoptera. Classification (NCBI taxonomy): domain Eukaryota; kingdom Metazoa; phylum Chordata; class Aves; order Passeriformes; genus Daphoenositta; species Daphoenositta chrysoptera. The sequence continues at coordinate 262,664 of VZRO01005197.1, read as the reverse complement.
GAGAGTGGCCTTTTAACTGGATTTTACACCAATTCTCTCTGATGCATTGTGAGGAGAGAGGCAGGCGCAGAAGGGCCGTGGTTCAGCCCTGGAGGCAATTGTGGAGGAAAATGCAATTACATCTGGCTGCTGAACTTGCCCTTGCCTTCCCCTGGCTGCATGAGCTGTGCTCTCACCTGGGAAAACACAGATGCAAAAGGAAGGGATTGGAATAGATGGCCCTGCTGTTCCTATCAGTGACCCCAGGCCCGGGCTCCCTATTCCCTGGAAAAATTTTTACGCCATTCCAACCACGGAGTAATTGCAATCGGGGCAGGTGGACCTTGGGCCAGCCCTCACTGCCCACCACGTCTCACAGAACTCTTGTCCCACACTCTGGAGGTATTTTAGAGCAGTTTCTCCACAGGCTGCACTGGAATTCCACCCTTCCTCTCCTCAATTCTCCTTTGTGCTCATCAAGGTGTGGGAGGATGAAGATCCCATGGTCAGGGTGACCTGAGAGCCACCACTGGTGGAGCGCAAAGCAGAGGGAAGATGAATCCTCTGTGACAATTTACCCAGCCAGGCTTCCTTCCATATGAGTTAGGCTTTACTTCAGGAGGTGACTGGAACCAAATTCACCCCCAGGATCTCACCACATCTCCAGCATGAAAATTCCCCCTGCCTCTTTTCCCTGTTCCTCACAGCAGTCATGGTTTTACTTCCCTCCTAGTGGGAGTGAGTTTATTAATTAATGCATGTGACATGAATTACCACCATCACCTTCCCTATTCCAGTTATCCCTCTTGGTCCAGAGCATTCATTTGTCCTGAAACACCAAGATCTGGCTTGAAACAGGGACAAACTGGAACTGAGCTCCACCTCAGTGATTTATTTCTGTTTCCTTACAGACTCCCAAGTAAGAGTGAAGTCCTCACATGCCTGGTGCTGAGTGTTTTTATCAAACCATGACATGTGGTGATGTTTTTCAGGTCAGGGATGAAGTGACTCGTCTGCCTCTCTGGCACAGTGTCCTCCCACTGCTGGTGAGATGTGAAACCAGATGTCCTGACCTCCAGGCTGGTGTCCCACCCCACAGATTAAACCCCTTCAAACCCAAAGTGGTTTTACCAAGGGATGAGGAGGAATTTGGATGTGGAACCCACCAAAGAGGCAATTTTGAGCCAGAGACCACACAGAGCCCTCCAAAATACCCCAACCTGCCAGCAGTGTCAAGTAGTCCATAAATTATCCTTGAAGCCTTCTGGTTTTAATCAGTCCCACTCCCTGATTACTCTTGGAACGTGACTCCAGGCCCCTGCATGGAGTATTTATCTTGCATTAATTAGATTAGAAAAGCAGGGGTATTCAATACACCAACTAATCAAGTCAAGGGATCAATACAGCATGTGGCAGAGCCTTCCAACATCCTCACTCTGCAAGATGACAATGAATCAGTTCCAAGAGGTGCCCAAAATAACACTTGGTGACTTAACAGAGGGGAAATGTGATCTTTCATCTGTTTCCCCACTTGAGAAGAAAGAGATGGTGCCAGGGTATAAATAACCATTCCTGCAGGGCAGAACTAGTGGGGCTGAGCAGTAAACACAACTCCAGGTCTTTGGCCAATGTGGAAGGGCAGCCAGGACTCCAGGAGCATTAATTACAGCCAGCCAAGGTGCCAGGTAACCCTGAGGAAGCAGCTCTAGGTCTTGTTGTCAGGAGGGATTTCTCATGAATTTTGGTGCTGTGTGGTTCTGCCATTGGGCCATGACAGTACTGAGTTATTTGATGAGTAGTGCAAAAATAAATTAAGGCAAAAAAAAACCAACTTAGCAGCAGCCATCAGCAGATGATGGAAGTGCAGCCTGCTCTGTTCCAGGCAATGATGACTTACTCAGGGAGGAATGGGCTAACTGAGCATTTTGGGGCATTGTTTATTATGGTAGGGGGCTGAAGGGTGGGGGGAGGTCCTGCCTGAGAGACAGAAACACAAAGAAAGGTGACCCTGAGTTCACATCAGCATCCAACTGGGGCTGAGAGCCTGTCTGGTGAAGCCCTGTGGGCTCCTCAGGACTTACAAGAAGTCTGCAGAGCTGTTTCCAACCACAAGCCATCCCCTGACAAGGATGAGTAGAGAGGAGCCCCTGAGCTGCAAGCACAGATTCAATGTGAAAGATTGTCCAAGCAACCTTTTAACCTCCTGCTTTCCTCTCCCCCCACCAGAGCTTTCATCACTGTTAGAAAATATTTTATTAGAAGAAAATAAGTTGTTGCTAAATCAGTAGCTGCTCTCTGATATTCCATATGCTATTAAATTGTCCTGTTGGGTTGAGGGATGCTGGTTCCTTGTTTATAACAATTATCAAGGATGGAGAGCCCTCGCTCGATGCTGTCTTGTGTTTCTGCCCATTTTTTCCAATGCTTATAATTTGTCCAACATGACTTCCTAACTCAGACCACCCATTTTCATGGAATCATGGAATGGTGTAGGCTGGAAGGGACCTTCAAGATCATCTCATTCCAGCCCCACTGCCACGGGCAGGGACACCCTCCAGAGTGTGACAAAATCTCATGGATGAGACACATTAAGGTGTGGAAATAATCCCTCTGATCTAACTCAGAGATTATCCTTCAAAGTGAAATTCATGTGAGGGTGAAGACTCCTGCACCTGCCTCAAAAAGATGGGGAAATTGTTCCCATCACTCACTGTCTGGCGGGAAGTGGAATTTCTGCATAAGTAGCAACTTTGTTAAATTAAATAATTAATTTTGTTCCTCGTCTTCTGAGCATTTGCCTCACAGGAATCCTGACCAAAGGGGCTGCATTAAGGGAAGTCTGGCAGTCGTCTCCTCCATCCCCCTGGCTGGAGCTCCATCCCAGCCCTGCAGAGCTGGATGTGCTCCCTTCTCCCTCTCCTCTGTCACATGCAGAAGTTGTGTGGCGTCTCTGCAGATTGAGCTCCCACTCCAGTTAATTTTCTCCCTCCCTGTGCAGCCCGCAGCAGTTGGAGCCTGCACGGAGATGTAATGATCTCCCGTTTTTGTTCTTGTGAGTCAGACTCTGCTCAGCACAAACCTCTGAGCTAATCCCAGCGTGAACAGCTGTTTCTGGCAAAATGACGGACAACAGGCAGACAGAGCTGCTCTGGCTGTTTGTTTCCTTCTTCTTCGGGAACTAAATCTTCCCAGTTAAAGTTCTTGAGAATGTCCATTAAGTTTATTGAGCTTGCAGGAGGTCTCAACTACAGCTCACTGTTTTGTGCTGGGCTGTTTAGAGCAACGCTGCAAACACTTAACGACCTGGTGGGAGGGGAGAGATGAACTCGCTTGCAATTAAAGGGTGAGGGTTTGTTTTTTGATTGTTTTTTTTTTTTTTCCCAGGAATTATCATTAAGAAGGAAATGCTCTGCAACTGGAAACATGGTGAATGTCAGAGAAGAGATTTCAGTAGTCACAGTCACTGCAGGCTCTGCTTCAATCGACTTCCATGAGAGATCTTGTCAGAAAAGGCTGGATTAACAAGATTTGGTGTGTCCAGGGATTTATAGGCATTGGGAATGAAGGTGCTCCTTTACCAGCTCCATTTCCCTTTACTAGCTCTGCAGATCACATGAATACGCAGGGCTAGGGATGAGATGAAAACCCCAGATCTGATCTTTGTTACAATTTTCCATAATGAAAGACTTCTCCTGGTCTGTTCTCAGCCTCCAGCCTGGGAGGAGATGGAGAAGAGGTGGTGATGTGCCCCAGATTCCATGGCAAGTACATGCCTAAGGCAGAAATCCCCAGTGCCTTGGTCCCCTCTGCTCTCTGCTCTGTCCTGTCAAATCCCCCAAAAAGCAGAAAAAAACCACAGATGTTCAGAGAAAAGGGATGATGAGGGACGTGCACACACCAGGGTCACTTCATGGTGCATCCTTCTAACTCACTCTGTTCTTACTTCATCTTTCCTTCCTGGGAGCAGCTGATTTATCTTTATTATCCTCCTCTGTTGTCACTGTCATTAAATTTTGTTGAGCCAAGAGACTCCACTGTGTGCTTTAGTAATTCGATCAGAAGGGAGGGGAAGCAGAGCTGAGGTAATAAGGCAGCATGGAAGAGGTCAGGAGAAGCAGCCAGTGGCACATTAAGGGAAATACAGATCCGGGCTCGCTTGGAAATGCTGATCCTGGAGCGTGCCTGAGCAACGGGCAGCGACAATCGGGAGCAACAGCGACCCTGTGCCCCTCTGCTTTGGTTGTCTCATCTCCCTAAGACCTGATCTTGCAGGGATGTCACATCCCAGCTTTTCGTCTGTCTTTACCAATGCAAACCAGCCCCTGGAATCAGCAAGGGAAGAGCTCAGGCATTGCTTTTCCCAGCTCCCTCGGAGTGAATTTGTGGTTGTTTCATTTTAAGCATCAGCCACTAAACGAGCCCGGTGGTGAAGCAGTGGTTTATCTCTGCTATTTTATTTACGTGGCGAGATTTCCCTGCTGAGAGGAGAATGTGCTCTCGGATTGGGTCTGGCTGGGATGGAGTTAATTTTCCCAGATCCCTCACAGCGCTGGGGACTGGCAGATGGGAAGGTGTTGGTAACACTCCAGTGTTTTGGCCACAATATCAAGGCTGTCTCTCCAATATTCCCCCCTCACCAGCAGGCTGGGGATGGGCAAGATCCTGGGAGGGGACACAGCCAGGACAGCTGTCCCAAACTGACCAGAGGGATATTCCAGACCATATGGTGGCTGCTCAGCAATAAAAGCTAAGGAAAAGGAGGAAGAGGAGTTGTATTTGTTAGTAAAATATTTGTCTCACAAACTGCCACACATACTTAAGTCCTGCTTCCTGGGAAGTGTCTGGACATCACCTGCTGATGGAAAGTAGAGAGTAAATCTTCTGTTTTCCTTTGCTTCTGTGCACAGTTCTCATTTCTGCTTTATTAAACTGCCTTTATGCTGACTCACAGGTTTTTCTCCATCTCATTTTCTGTCCTGCTGAGGAGGGGGGTGATGGACTGGTTGGGTGGTGGGCACCTGGTGTCCCACCAAGGCCAGCCCACCCCAGCCCTGCTGCAGACATGGAGTAAAAGATGTTCTGGTCCACATCTAAATGGACAAGAGTGGCAGAAAGCTCAGGGAGAAAGGAGCTTCAGGGTCCTGGAAATTGAATTCACTCGTCTCCCACAGATCAGAATAACAAAGAGAGAAAACAGAAATTTTTTACCTTGGAGGTCAGTGGCAAAGTCCTGTTTCTTGAAGGCCAGGCCAGCACCCTGGTTGTTAATGCAGGTTGGATGAGACCCTGAGCAGCCTGGTCTGGTGGGAGATGTCCCTGCCCATGGCAGGGGTCTGGAATGGGATGATCCTTAAGATCCCTTCCAACCCAAACCATCGCATGGTTCTGTGTCTCTATGGGTAACCTCAGCCCCTCAACAGCAACACCAAGCTGGGGAGATAACCCTAAATGCCACTTTTTTGGCGCTTCCAAAGCAGACCCTCAAAAAACCCACACATATTGGGGTTTTTCTGACCTTTGCTTCTGGGTTTATTTTCCCTGTTGTCTCATTACACTGGGGAATGTTGTATAGCCAAGTTTCTTGTGGTCAGACACTTCTGTAAGTGCAGCACCCCCACCCCATGTCCTCACCTGCATCTGCACGATAAGAAAACTGCGATTTACTAATTATACAACCACATAAAATCATATTATTATGGCCCACTGCACATGCCCCATCTATGTACACACAAAGAGGACACAGTTCTTCTGGTGTGTTTTAAATGCCTGTTTAGAATGAAAAAAAAAAACCTCCCCAGAAGCCCCAGTGGCCACCAGTGACCAGTCCTGTTCTGGAGAGAGGTATCAAGAATCCATCACTTGTGCTGGGTTATGAAGGGAGCCTGCACATCCAAAAGAAAAGGTTGGATCTCTTGTTTTATAAATATTCAATGGGATGATCTTTAAGGTCCCTTCCAACCCAAACCATTCTGTGATTCATGTATAGATAGAAAGAAACCACATTTCTTTGTGCCTGTTTCTTGCCTCCACATGCACATGCTCTCACACACATGCAAATACACACAGAAACTTCATGGACTCCCTGAAAAAAATATAGATATAATGAGAAAAAACATAGACAAGGTGTCCAGGATCTCATGTGCTATCTAAAGTCTAGCATAATAAACTGCAATTTCATTGGAATAAATTATTTATTAGTTTTTGAGGTTTTTTGTTTGGGTTTTTTTTTGTTTTTGGTTTTTTTTCCTTGAAGCTCATAAAGGCAACAATGAGAAATTACTCCAGAATTTATTCATTCTGCATGCTGGGAGAAACGTTGTGTGTCTCTGTGTATATGCAGATATAAAGCAGACCACGCTGTGATCTTATGTTGTTATGAGCAGACTGCAAGTTCCTGCACACCACAGAAAGAAGCAAAATGCCATCAAAATTAAAGGAGCAGTGCAGAATTCCTGGATTTTGTGGGCACATAGAAAGGAATAGGTCCAGCTTGCTTTGGATGCTGGAGATGGCTGTTCACTTTCAGCTTGTCTAGGCTGGAGCTGATCTTTGCCAGATGATCTCCTCCCTGCCTCCAGGCACTGAGGTGCTGGGCTAGGCTTGGGACACTGCCCCAGAGTGTGACAAAATGCACATTTGTTGTGATGAGGATATGCTGTGATTGGGGCTGCCCTGCAAGGTCTCTGTGCACAAAACTCCAGTGAAGACCCCAATATTCTCCTAATTTTTTGCTGCAGATTCCTTTCTGGCCACAGTCCTAACCCTGCCCAAAGGCTCCCAGTGGTCCCAGGCTGGTTGGTAGCAACACCACGCAGGATGTGCCAAAATCTCCACAGTTTTGAAGATATTTTTCAGTTTTACTGCTCTCCTGCAGCTCTTTGTTATTCCATTCACAGGCCATGCCCAGCCTTCCCTCTGCTCCTCTACCAAGGCTTGACAGCACCTCTGAGGTTCCAGTTATGATGATAAATGGAGATAATTTGCATTTTCTTTTCCTTCAGTGTGGTTCAAACGTTAAGCCCACCTTTAGCTGTTTCTAAATCCTTAGCACTGGATCTGGGGCTTTTTGTTAAGTTTATCTTCCTGTTACATAGAAATGTTCAAAAAATGCATGGATGTGGCTTTTAGGGACATGGTTTGGTGGTGGGCTTGGCAGTGCTGGGTTAATACTTGGACTCAGTAATCTTAGAGGGCTTTTCCAACCTTAATGATTCTGTGATTTAAAGAACAACTTTATACATTGAAGCACAACTCCAGGGTTTAGCAGAACATCCTCCACCATCCAAGGATGCAGTGCCCAGAAGGTGAGAGGAGAATGGAAATAACCCAGGAGATGAACAAAGCTTTTTGGAGGAGTGTCCTGATCTCTACTTCAACTTGTCCATAAGAACCAACCAAGGAGCTTCCACACCTCAGCTCCCCCAGGGAGCCATTTCCACAAATTCCCTGTGTCTCTCTGTGCTTGATGCACTCTGAGAAACAACCCCAGAATGTCCTTGAAGGGCTTTGCCGTGGATCACTGATTTTCCTAATTTCTCTAGAGTTCTTTGTCAGCACTTTCACCTCTGGGATCCCCAGACACATTTCCTACAGCAGTGATGTGGGTTCGGGTCTTTAAAGGCTTGGAACTGAGGGCTAAAAAGACTTTAATTACTGGAGGATTAACTGCAGTCATCCTGACACCCCTTGATGTCTGAGCCAGGCTGGTAATTCCAGGTGGGTCATGTCCTGGTGTGGGATCTGTGTCCCTGGAGTGTGACCTCTCCTTCACAGAGTGCCTGGGAGCCGGAATAGAAGTTGTTGACAAGAAAATCTCTGTGGTTCTAAAGTAAAGCACAGCTCGAGCTTGCCAGAATGTCCAGTCCAAGCACTCAGACTTAAAGCTGAAGAAGTGATGTAATTATGTGACTTCTCAGAACCCATTTCTGGTCATTCTTTGGGTAGCAGACCCCAAAATCCTCACTGTTCAGGCCACCTCAGACGCACAGAGGAACGACCTGGGCAAGCTGGGGACAGAGAGAAATGAAAGGGATCTGCTGCCCCCTCCCAAAGGGATGAGAATGAATTCACTGGGGGGAAAAACTATTCATTGCCCAGCAGAGACAAAGCCTTGTGTGACAGAATGATTGGAATCATTGTCAACAACCTGGTCTCTGCTTTGGATGTGAGCCTTGGACAAAAATCTGAGCTGCTCCTTGGTGCCAGAGCCAGCCCCCAGCATCTCTGGAGGGATCTTGGGGAATCTTGAGGAAAAAGAGCATGGACACTGAAAACAAGCCAAGACCCCTTAGCTGTGGTAGAGAGGGGACTTGAAGTAAAAACCATTTTTGCCAGATATTGCAAATAACTCCCTAAAATGAGCTGCTTTGGCTCTCTTTGCAAGCACTGCAGTGATGTAGCTACTGCTGAGGGTACCTCATGTGGTCCTAAAGTTCAACCTGCAGGAAGTTAAGTGTATTTCACCCTGAAAGGGCCAAATTCCCTCTCCCACCACCAACAGGTGTCTGGATGCTTTCTCTGGGTGCTTCGTCTGCTTTACCTGCCCAGCAGGGTGGATGCCCCCAGATTTCTCCCTGTTGGATGGCTTGGATGGTGCCAGCTTCAGGCAGAGGTTGAAAATGCTGCCTGCAGCCCTTTTTTTGGCAGGGAATTCACAGCTGCAGCTCTGCTGAGCTCCCCTCTCATTGATAAAAGGTGTCCCTTCTCACAGAGATAAGTGCTTGAGGGATGCCCTTGGTGCGTTTGCAGCTTTGCCCCAGTAGTTTTATGGTTATTGGCTGGAGCTCCAGCTTTCTCAAAGGAAGCCAGAATTAAAATAGCTTTCTATATTCCTTGAGTACCTTCCATCATCCCTTGGCAGCAGCCATCCCTTCACATCCTCCTCTCAATGATGTTACTGGCACCAAGCACGGGGCCCCACCATTCCCAGCTCTCTGATGCACTTAATTAAAGCAGAATCATTCAATAATTCTGTTGTGCTTTCCTGGGCATCTGCTTGTTCACCTCTCGTGTGCACAGGCAATTAATTTTTAGGTTTTCCCGTACAAAGGGATTGAAATAAGAATATTAATTCCAGGCCAGCAGGAGGGAAGGAGGACATTTTTGCTGGGGGGGTGAGTGCACCTGCAGGGCTCTGCCCTTGGATTGGGAGTGCAAAGTTGCCCAAAGGCTTCCCAGAGTGCTGGAAGTTGGAAGAGAGGGAAGGGTTGGGAGATGAAACAGCTCTTCTCTCCTGCCCAATTCCATTAATTCTGAGGATAAATTAATAAGCATGTTCCTGCCTGGAAACCTCATCAAAATCAGTGGCCCTGGGTGATACATAAAAATGAATGCCAGACCCTGCTGCAAGGAGTTGTTTGTGGCCTTGAGTGACTTATGGGGGATCACATGGAGACCACGGAGAAATCTCAACCCCAAAACTCCTGATTTGGAGTGGGCTGAGGCATTTTCATGAGTTCATCCCCTCTCTCTCAAGCTAAAATAAAAATAAAAAAAAAAGGAAGAACAGAATCATCATTTTCCCCTGGCAATTATTGAAATGTCATTTGAATGAGAGCAAACAATGCTTTCTGCTCCTTTGGGTAACTGATACAGACAAAAGTCCATAAAAACAACAAAACTGCAGCTCTGATCTACTTAATGGATACTAGAGGCACAAAATGCTTTCAAATGCACACAATTATTTTTTCCTCGGCTAATTGAGGGGGTGAAAGCTTCTTTCTAGGAAATATGGTAATATATATTGATCAGAAAAATTAAGCTTCTCTACCAAACCCTGAGCACGATGCAAGGTTAAGGGACTTTAATTAATGAAAAAGCTTTTTTATGAAATGATGCCACCACTCAAGCAGAGTGTAGGCTGTGACCTCCAGTTAAGTGGAGACACCTTTTAAATATGACACTGCTCATACGAGCATCACTCACTCCCTGGCATGGCCAGATAAATATTGATCAGACCTCCTGCCAGTCCAGGCTGCCCTGCTGAGGTGACCACCCCAAAAATGTCAGTCCCAGCTATGGATGACTTTCAGACACGCCACAGATCTGTGAAGGCATCAACCAGCAGTTGGGTGGGATAAAATCAGCACTGGAAAGGGAAATTGGGGCCGCCCCTGGATCCCTAAAAGTGTCCAAAGCCAGGTTGGACAGGGCTTGGAGCACCCTGGGATAGTGGAAGGTGTCCCTGCCCATGGCAAGGGGTGGAATGAGATAATCTCTAAATCCCCTCCAACAGAAAACATTCTGGGATTCTGTGACTACATTTAAAACAGCAAAGAAGATGCACCCACAAATCCTGTGCCCTTTGCTCCTGAAAACTGTTCCTCTGCATTTATTTTAAGTCCAGACTCCCACAGTTATCAGACGCCCAAGCTGCCATTGAAATTAAAGTCTCCCAACTCCCCTTGTGCACCTGGATTTATTTACTAGCTGCTACAAGCTCAAACAAAAATATAAATTGTCTCCTTTTTTCACTTATTTTGAAATCTGCCCAGCTCGCCTTGCAAATGGAAATATAATGAATTTCAACTTCAATCAGAAACAAGTTCTTTAATTGTTCAGTGTATTAGAGCCACATTGTTTACAGGATTATTTTTTCTTTGGAGGCACAGCCAACTTAGCCTGGGTCCCTGTTGGTTGGTAAATTGGCAGAAATCTAACCTGCAGCAGTGATTTTGCTACCTGCAAGGCAATAGATTTACTTCTACCCCGCTGGGATTCCTCTGCAGCTCAGACTTGTAGGGGACAGGTGCTAATGTCCCAAGGAGGCAGAATGACCATGTCCAAGGGCAGAATGGAGCCTGTGCTGCAGAATTCAGCTGAGGAGTTGCAGTAAAGCAGGGAAATAAATCCACATTTGTCTTCTATAAACATCATACGGCTACAACCCTACCTAAAATCTCACCTGGAGCTTCTTCTTCTAGCAGGACAGACTGGACCCACTCAAGTCCACTCAGGATGGAGTGACAAGATCATCCTGCACTGATCTCCAAGGGGAGGAGGAATGTTTGTCATGGAAAACTGCTGATGTATTTGCATTTATTGCAATGCTTCTGCTGCTTCCATGGTAAATTTTGGCTATCAAGATTCCCTAGAGAGTGAGGGAGAGCCAAATGGGAGAGGATTGCTGTGTGCTGGAAGTGATTAGACCAGGCTCAGGTGGCTGAGTTGGGAGAGGGGCACCCAACAAAAAGCCTCGTCAAGGCAGGGAGAAGTGGACAACACACAGCAGCCCTCCAAAGGGAGCACTCCCTCCTCCTCCCACGGTTTTATCCTGCTTCTGCCACTGTGCAGAGAGTTTGGGAGAGGCCAGCAGAGTCCAGAGGAAATTCAGAGAAAAGCAACATTATCCACTGAAACATCAGACAAATATCGACTTCTCCACTAAAGGCTTACTCAGACGCCCTCAGAGAGTCAATATTTGGTGGGGAGCATTAAAATTTCAGAGCTCCTTGGCCAAGGTGACTTTCTACAAGCAGGAGTGATGCCTCTCACAGCAAACCTGCCCACCAAAGCCTGCCCAGGTGTGGGCAGAGGTGGTCAAGCTTCCCCCAGCCCCTGGTCTGCCCCTGTCTGACAGCAAAGCCACATTCACCTGGTTTTCACTCTGCTAGAGATGAAAATCCTCCTGCCTAGTGTTTAAGTAAGAAGTCCAAGGTCCCAGTAAATCCTTTGGGAGGGTGGAAAAGGAAGGGCAAGTCTGGACACTTCCTGAATAGAGCTGATAGTTCAGACACACTCAAAGGTAGATTTTTGGCATTTTAGCCCACAAGCCCACAGTCTATAAGGCTGGACTTGCTTCCAGCTGCAGGGAAAGAGGAGATTTTGTGCTCCGTGGGAATTGTCAGCCCCCAAAAGCTTTCAGGAGCTCGTGACTGCACTTCCTGTGCATTATGTCCCATTATGCAGATGCCTTAAAGTAGATGTAAATCACATCAAGACTAATTGTGAAGGGCTTTCGGTTGTGAGAGGCAAAGTGCTTTGAGATGGCTCCTGATGCTCCACCAGCCTCGTGTCTTTGCCCTCTTCCCCTCTCCCTCCTCTCCCTGCCTCCACTCATCCACGTCCTGCTGTCCTGAGCTCTGGCAGACAAGGCCAGCAGGGCTCCCTGGGTTAATTAAATCAGCCTCGTTTGCTGTCTGGAGCTCGAGTGACAAATGTATTTCCAACCTTGGCCCGCGGGAGGGAAGGGTGGCTGGCGGAGCGTGGCGGTGGCTCTGGGCTCCCGGAGCCTGTGCTCACCCTGTCACCGAGGTGGAGCCACCACAGCCCAGCCCTCTGGTGTTCCAGAAAGCCCCAGCACTGCATCCATCCGGGCAGCAGCACATTTTCGCTCTGCTGGAAGGCTCCCCCTCGCCTGCTTCCCTTCCTGGGCTGGAGTGAGATGTCAGGGGATGATGGGGAAGACCGAAAGGGACAGCTCCCCTCCTCCCCGCTCAGGCTGTGGATGCCAGGCTGATTTTATTAGCCCAGTCCATTATCCCCAGAGCCCCCGGGCAGCCTCCCATCTGCAGAAGCATGAGTGTAATGGTGCAGGGCCCTGCCAGGCACAGGCTGCCTTCCAGCCCCCTGTGCTTCCCTGGCAGACACGGTGATCCCGCGGGGTTTGGGTACAGAAATGTCTGGAAGTGCCAGGTAATGCCTCTGTGACGGGACTTTCCTCCCGCCCTCCAGCCTGGCACGAACAGGAGAGCAGATCTCCCCCTGTGCAGTAGGTCCAGGTACTCTGGGTGTTCTTCTTCTGATGAACTCGTCCATAATCTTCCTCATCATCTCACCACAAACCTCTTGTGTGGTGGGGGAAAGAACCTCACTCACCCTCAGCCTGCTCCAAAGCCCACACAAAGGAGAGGGCAGTTTGTTGGGAAAATGCTGTCGCCTTTCATGAAATCTTTGAAGAAATCACTAATAATACATAAATATTATCTATTTATATACAAGAGAATGGTTTGGGCTGGAAGAGACTTAAATATCATCTCACCCCTTGCCACAGGCAGGGACAACTTCCACTTATCCCAGGTTGCTCCAAGCCCCATCCAACCTGGCCTTGGACACTTCCAGGGATCCAAGGGCAGCCACAGCTTCTCTGGGCAGCCTGTGCCAGCGCCTCCCCACCCTCACAGCCAAGAATTTCTTCTTAATATCCAATCTAACCCTGCCCTCTGTCAGTTTGAAGCCATTCCCCCTTGTCCTGTCACGACATGCTCTTGTAAATATATATATTATATGTATATGTAATGATAAATAAATAACTTCATCACTTCTCTGTTCCACGTGACTATTTGCATGGCCAACAGGAGAAAGAGCACCATCCCAGGCTAAGAGCAAATCACACAGCCAGAACAAACATTTTTTTTTTTCCCCACAAAAGGACCACTACATTCAGGATAACTTTTGGCAAAATTAAAAAAAAAAAAATCCTCGTTAATATCTTGGAGAGGCAGGATGGCAGAAAATAAATAACAAATGCAAGCAGAAGAAGAATAGAATTGTCCCATTGAAATTCACAGGGTACTTCCAAGGACCTGACTCAGCTGAGCAAGAAAATTTCATCCACCCAGTAAAGATGCTTTTTCTCTTTTTCCAGGACCCTGGGGCAAAACTGTCGATGCTTAAACAAACAAATAGTCCCTCTGCTTTAAGAAAAAAAAAATTATTCCAGCCTGCAGTTCTTTGTCATGTGTGAATCCTCCTTCCTTCTAAACAGCACGTGAGGAAGCAAACAAAATGCCACAAACTCAAACACACCTATCAAACACAAATACTTCAGTATTAAAAAAATCTTTTTGCATTCCCACCATTGCCTCTGCTCCTCTAAGCAGAGAGAATAACATCCCAAAAGTGTCAGAGCACTGAAGACTGGGGAAAGGAGTCCCTGCAAAGTTTGGGCTGTGCAAACTTTGTGCCACAAAAAAAAGCAGTGGATGGATTGGCTGCCAGCTGAAAAAAAAAACCTGGAAAAGAGGAAGGGGGATGCTGGAGTTGTGTGGGAGCAGGGAGAGCCTACGACGTTTGCCACGAGCACTTTTATTTGTTTAGCTATGAAAATTAATGAAAATAAATCATCAGGAAAGCAATAAGTGGGGCTGCAGTGAAGGAATGCTGATCCGCTGTTTACACATCTAATGTTTGTTTGGAGACTCCACCATCTCCACAGGATGCTTCAGTGCATATGGTGCTGTCACTGCACTGCCTTCTCCCTTTTAATTGATTGATCCGGGATATGGAAGTGTTCCTGAAGCCCAGAGTTGCTTTCCAGAGGTTCCTGTTGATGGAAGGAGGGTGCACTTCAAGAAAACCAGTCCTCGAAGAGAAAAACCTTAGCAAATGGAGAGTTCTCATGATGTAACAGCTGCAACAGGTTGTGACCTCTGAGGCTGTGTCCATGTCATGAGACAAAAGAGGCCAATGGTCCCCACATTTTATTTTCTTCCCTTTTTCCATAAGATATGGTTGATATATCCCCCTCCAGGGGCCGCTCCCAGCTCCCCCAGTGGGCTGCTTCAGCTTTCCCCAAACATGTACCCACTCTTCTCTTCCACTCCTGATTATAAGAAGCTCTTCATCAAGGTTTTAAATGTTTAATTAGCACTACAAGAGAAAAACTCTGAATGCCTGACAGCTTGCCATGGCTCCTGTCCCGTGAAGTATCACAGAATCATGGAAGGGGTTGGGAAGGGACATTAAAGGTCATCCAGTACCACCCCTGCCACTATCCCAGGTTGCTCCAAGTCCCATCCAACCTGGCCTTGGACACTTCCAGGGATCCAGGGGCAGCCACAGCTTCTCTAGTTAACCTGTGCCATCCTCACAGGGAAGAATTTCTTCCTAATATCTACTCAAAATCTCTCCTCTTTTAGTTTAAAACCTACCCCCCCACCCCATCCTATCACTACCTGTCCATGTAAATAATAATTCTTCCTCTTTTTTATAAGCTCCCTTTAGGTGCTGGAAGGCCACAATGAGTAGCTGAGACTCTGAACCCATCCTTTCAAATCACACAAATCACACAAATCACAAAACTCTGTGCCTGTCCCGGTCTGGGCAGTTGTGCCTGCACTGAGAAATTCCACATTTCTGCCTCCCACTCTGGTCCTGAGGCCAGTGAGTACAGAAGGGCACAGTTACACCTCATTTGGCTCCCTCAGCCTGCAAATGGAGCAGCTGCAGCCAAAGTGCCTCTCAGAAACTGTCACTGGCCGTGGTCATCCCTGAACCACATCCAAGACTGTCTGGGAGACATTCCCAGGCCATTCCTGGTCCCATGGCACAGGGTACCTTGCTCCATGGTGTGCACACACATTGTCCAAGGCCCTGACATAAACCAGAATAGTAAAATGCCCAATTTTAAGCACAATTTTAAGAGAAAATAATTTAAATATTTTATTTTTCAACTGTCATCAATCTAGAAGCAGAAAGCCTGGGAAGGGATATCACAGATCCATGTTGACACGGCAGATAAGATATCATCAATCCATGACCTGAAATAAATGATATTCTCCCAAAAAAGGCCCATCCTTGCCTCCTTGGTGGGGCACAGACTGCTGGATTTTCAGATGAGGATCACAGAAGGCATTTTTCTCTTTGCAAGCCCACGGTTAAGATGGACTGTGCAGAGATTGAGGTGGATTTTCCCAGAGGTGTGAGCTCAACCTTGGGAAAGTGCTGAGTGGAGGGATCAGTAATTAGTGATGGATGGCGTATTCACCAAGGCCATTAGCTGGAAAGAAAAGCAAACCTGCAGCATTCTCAGCTGCAAAGAAAAGCAAACCTCCAGCAGGCTCCACATTCCTTCCCTGCGTTTTCCTGCCTCCTGACAGCATCCCCACGACCCCTTCACAGCACAGCCCTCACCACAGCTCCGCTCTCATCGGGGGCTGGCATTTCCAATCAATTAGAAGTGTCACCGCTGAATTTCTCTGCTAATTACCCCAGTTTATTATGTCTAAAGCCAGGTTAAATGCAGAATTCCCCGGGTCAAGCGGGGTCGCCCAGACAATCAGTTCCACATTTTCCACAGCAAAAGAGATCCCCACAATCAGTCACTGCCAAGTGGGTCGTAATGGCCAAGCTGCCAGCTCATGGCCTGAGGTGGGAGTCTCAGGGGGAGATAACGCTCTTGGAGGGAAAGAGGAAACCTCCTGGTGTCCAGGAATGGCTTGGGTTTATTCCCTATCAATCTGAATGGAGTTATCCGTTTTTTGGGAGAGGTAGAAAGCTGAGATCTACAGGCACAAGGCAGCATTTGGCTTCACTGCCAGAAAGCGTTCCCTGTTTTATTGCATTTAACCAATAAATGGAATAAAACAAGGATGTAGTGGGGATAAAGGAAGCTTTGTCCTGATGGAGCCCAGGTCAGTGCAAACATCTCCTTCTTTCCAGTGCTCTGTGAATCCAACATTAATTACAGGAATCACCCTGGAGCCCACACTCCAGCAGAACACATTCCTGGTGTGATGCCTGGAGACAACACATGGGTTACCTTGCTTTTAGGGGCAGAACTACTGACACGTGAACCCACGAGTGCTTGGAAGGTTCCTTCCAGAGAAAGCTTCCCAAATTACGTCACGAGGGCAGGGATCTTGTACAAACACTGTCTTTCATCCTCGAGAAATCCAAAGGGCTTTGCAAGTCATAAATCCATCACGAAGGCATCCATGGAGCCAGACTCTCAGAGGAGGGACACAAGAGCAGGTATTTATGTAGGAGCTCAGGACTAAGGGAAAAGAAGTGAATTCAGGAGGTGAATTAAAGGAAAGGGTTGTTAGGAATGATGCGAGAAGTGCTGCAGTTGGGATGAGACGGTAAAACTAAAAGTTTAAGGACCATTATTTTAAATATCCCATTATTTTAAAAAATCTTAACATGGCCTTTATCCAGGCAATGACACGTGGGACATTTGGCAGAGGAATTGTGGTGTCCATGTGAAACATCCACTGAGGGGGCAGGCAAACACCCACTGATTTACCCACACGACTTCCTGCATGGATTTTTCTGTCCCCTCAAATCTTCCCAACCACCCAAACACAAATGGCTGTGAAAGCCCAGCTTACACTACAAACCAAAATACAGCAGAGTATTGACCAAGTGCTCAGATTGCTGGTTCAGAATATCTCTCTAAAGGAAAAATAAAAAACAAACCCAAAAACAAACAACGAAGCAAGACAGACTAATTTAGGTCTCAAGGATTCCCATTACTTCTTCATTCAGTTAGGAAATAAAACAAGAAAATAATTTTCAGGGTAGCTGAGTACTCTTGTCTCCAATCGCAAACTGGAAAATCACAAAAACTAGGAAGAAAACCCAAACCCTGGGAAAAAAAGGGGAAAAAATAACATTACAGTATGACTTTAAAGGGCTTTTTTTTTTTTTAATAGAAAATAACATAAAAGCCAGTTGGCCTTTCAAGGGCAGGTTCTGGAATGGATTTCATTTTCCAGTTCTTACTATATATGATGATAATGACTGTATCAAGTAATATAAAGTGATGAAAGACATTTAGCAGGGGCCTTATAGCAAGAAAGGCTCAAAGCCATGAGTGCAGAAGACACAGCAAACTCTGGAGCACTGAAAAAATTTGTCCCTGAGTCTTACAATGAAATTCCTATTAATCCACTAACATGGAGTGTACTTAGGAGTTCAGGGATATCACATGAAAAGTAGAAAATGCATCAGAAAATGATAAATCTGTGCACTTACAGTGCAAGGAAATGCCCCAAGAAAGCAAATATTTGCCTCAAAGAAAGTCATAAGACACAGGGGCCTGTAATGGAAACAACTTTGGAAGAATGTATAAATGCAATAATTAAGAGAAGGATCCCAGACAGGCGCTGGGCACCGATCCGGGAATGCACTCGAGGATGTGTTAGATGGAAAAGCTCCAACCCAAGAGGTGTGGATGTGCCTGTAGCTCTGATCCAGGGGCAGTGTCCTGCCCAAATCCCCCCTCCCTGGGAGCTCTGGTGCCCAGCCTGGGCTGGGGAACCCCAGGCAGGGGATGCTGATTAACAACCGGTGCCTCCGAGTGACCTGCAAATGCAGGATCTGCGCCAGGCAGGGAGAGCAGGAGACCTGGCTGTCAGGGAGATTGGAGCAGACAGATGTTTAATGGAGTCCAGGATTACAGATCTGCCAGGCTTCACGTGTAATCACCAGCTTCTTAGGTTTCCTCTTTCTTCTCCCCTTCTTCTGGGTCTGTTACAGGGTCAGGGGCTGGGGGAAGGGAGGAGGGAGATTTTCAGATTTCCAGCTAAATTCCTTGAGCTGCCCTTAATACTCTGACCTATTCCTAGCTGCAAACACAACCTACCAGCCTGACACGACTCAGAGAGACAGGAGTGAGGCTTTTTTGTTTAAAACATGAGAGGGATGCATTAAACTCCACACATGCAGCTCCTTTTCCCCAGAACAGCACAGCAGCTGTACTGAGCAGCCTGTGTTTGGCTCCACAGAGGAACAGCACTGCAATCAATAGTGGCAGGTGACCCTCAGGCCGTGTGCTGGGCAGCACTGTGCCCCAGGGGACACATCTCCATGGCTTCCCACCCTCACCCGCTCCCCAGGATCGATACTCCCTGCCTCTCCTCACCCAGGGAATGACTCTGCAAGTGCCTTTTGCATTTCTGCTCTCTCCTTCCTCTACCCTTTCATATTTTCTGTCCCCCGTGCAAGGCTGTGGCTGTCAGCAGAGCCCCGTGAATTAGAAGGAACAATTAAAACTTAAAAATGTGGTACAGGAGGAAGGAGACCTGGTTAGGTTGAATGACCCATCCCGTTCCTCATGTCCTGATGCCAGGCAAAGCCCTTCAGTGGTGTCCCCCACACAAATACCTTGAGGCAAGGAATCCCAAAGGTGAATTAAACCATCCTCTGGAGAACACAGCGCCCTCAGAACCCTCTGAGAATCCTCCAGCTCCTGTGTGGCTTCTTTGAGCAGCCTGTGGAGGAAGTATCCTGGCATGGGGACGTGGCTTTTTGGCAGGCTCCGAGATGAACGCTGACATTAGTTCAGCTGCAGCTCAAGCCAAATGCAGATCCACAGATGGCACTGGGAAAGCTGTGGTTCTACCCTCAAATATTGAACACGTAGACGAGGGTACAGCTGGAGAGTTCAGGCACAAATATGCCACCACTGTGTCTGAACACGGGCCTTTTATGGGAAAGGCACTAAATTGTGTTAATGTGGACTAAGTGCACCCCAAATCCTGGCCCAGGGGTGATCCAGAGGCTCAGCCCTGATGCTCTGCTCTGTCACAGGCACAACCAAGGAGGTGTCACTCAGCCCCTCTGCTCATCAGCTGCAAAGTTTCACCAGCAGTGCTCCGACCCAGAGTTACAGGAATTCACATCCTGCCAGCAGGCAGGGTTTAGACTCTGTCCAGGACCAAGATCCATGAACTCAAACTACTGCAGCAGTTGCAAATCCTCCCCCACTGCTGGATGCAGTGATTAATGCAAGGTCCTTGCAGGGAAGTCATTTCTCTGGGATGGGGCAGGCCTGGAAGAGACAGAGTTCTGGCATGGATCAGCAAGGCCAAGCACGAAGCAAAGGGATCCCGACCTGTGTTTTGTATGAAACCCTTCCCTCCAGTGAACAACAGTCAAACTGCTCCCTGCTGGTCCTCTCCACCCACCTCGGGCTTGTCAAGGTTCCTCTGGATGGGATCAAGGAAGCTTTAACTCGTGTCATTTAGAGGACAGGGTGGCTAAAAATTATTCTCTGGAGGAGCATTTCCCTCTCTGATACACAGCAAAGCTCAGACTGGAGATCTGATGGTGACAAAGCAAAAGTCCCTCTGAACTTTGGGATCCAACAGAGCTTTCCAGCTTTCATCAGGGCGTGCACACAGGTCAGGAGGAGAGCTGAGTTTTCAATACTCAGTAGCAGGTGCTGCAGAGAGTTCCAAAAGAGATCCTAATCTTGGAAATATCTCCTGTACCTTCAGGGCACCTGGAGTTACAGAGGTTTGCCCACAGCTGATGTCACTGAATCATAAATTTCTATAATGCCCTGGGCTGGAAAGATCATCAAGTCCAGCTCCTGGTCTGCACAGGACCACCCTAAGAATCACACTGTGAGCAAGACAGGGAACAACTCCAGGTGTCTCAAATCCTGCACTGTCTCCCAGCCTTTCCTCTGTCCCAGGGCACTTTGCACAGCCCTGGTTTTAGGGCAAAGTCTGGCACTTCAATACAGCAACAACTGGCTCATGAAAGCATTTCCAAAGCATAAAAGGAGCTTAATTCAAGTGTGAAAAGCCCAAGGGTGAGGGACTGTGAGAGGTGGAATTCCAGCTGCCCATGTATCTCATGGGATGGAGATAGCCCCAAGTGGAATTTCTTCCCTTGCCGTGAATGACTCGTTTGGGGCACCTCCAAGACCTTGGATCGGTTCCTCTCCAGCTCAGCTCAGCTTTCTCAGATATTCACATCCCTTCTGGAACACACAAACAACCCAGCAGAAGGTTAAGGAACTCCCTGCTCCCTGAGTTATCCCATCTCACTCCGAAACACCCATGTGAAAGCATCAAACGAGTTAAAATCAAGCTAAATTATGACTTTTTTGCAATAATTTGCCTTTTGCTGAGAAAGAATTATTTCAAAAGAGTCAGCAGCACAATGCGCTGCAGTTTTGCCAGTGGGCCAAATCACTTTTATCATTCTTGGCTGAGAAACACAGGCACTCACACAGTGTCTTTTCCATCCTTAGCTGAGCATCCATGCGGGATTTTCCATCTATTCAGACATTTCTCAGAGGGCATCTGACCTTATTTAACAGGCCCTTAATTAGGTGAAAGCAAATGCGAGGAAGAGCGGAGTTCAGCCTCTGATATTGCTGAGGGTAATGAGGGGTATTTTAGGGGCAGGAAAGAACAATCAAAGAGAGCAAAAGTTGCCTTTGCTGCCAACTGGGATTACACTCATTGCTTGATAGGGATTGAGTGAACTCTAGGAACTGCTCTTCCCTATCAATTTTGTGCAGGACTGCCCAAGAGCAGGACAGCTGGTAAGGAAACGGGCATTTTGGAATCCTCTTCTTTGGAGGATTTCGAGGGAGAGGAATGTGACACATTTTTGCAAAGACAGTGAATTCAACCATGTTTTGGGCCTCTTAGAAGCTCTGGTGGACCTGATCTTACATAGGATGTCAGTCTGGTTTAGGAACAGCCAGTTATGGAATCATGGAATGGTTCAGGTTGGAAAGGACCTTAAAGCCCACCCAGTGCCACCCCTGCCATGGGCAGGAACACCTCCCACTATCCCAGATTGCTCCAAGCCCTGTCCAACCTGGCCTTGGACACTTCCAGGGATCCCGGGGCAGCCACAGCTTCTCTGGGCAACCTGTGCCAGCACCTCCCCACCCTCACAGCCAAAAATTTCTTCCTAACTGCCTGATAGTTAACCCAAGGAAGAGATGATGCTGCCAATACCCTTCCAGAAGTTGAGTTGTGAAGTCCTGCAGAAGACCTGGCCACCTCCAAAGACTGGATGTGCACAGTGGTCATCTTTCACAGCCCCTTCTAAATCACTACTCTGAGGCAGCAGAATGATAGAAATCTGCAACAACAGCGCCAAAATTTACAGTTTCTCGGTGCCTCTGCTGCTTTTAAACCCCCAGGTCAAAAAGTCACACCTATTAGACAATCTCAGCTTTTTGTTTTCAAACAAGACCATTTCTGCCTTTTCTGGTTCTGGCCCAGTGATGAAAAATGTGGTCTGCACACAACCTGGTGGCTCACAAACAAACAAATGCAAATTAAAAGGAAAAAACAAAACCTCAAGTTATTTTTAAAACTTGTGATCTTGAGCCAGTGTTTCTGGGGACAAAATTGACAAAATCCCCTGGAAGCAGCCGCTCCAAACCCGGGAGTTAATGTGGCTTGATATCTTGTGCAAAGACCACATTTGAAGAAATTAAGCCATAATTAAGCAAAGTTATTAATGATTGCTTTAATTAATTGATACGATAACATAAGCAGCAGACAAGATTTTAATCAGTGGTCATGAAATCAGAAGTAAACTGGCCAAATACCCCCTCCTCTTTGGCAACTGATTTGCAAACAATAATTCTGCTGCTGATAGTGACTCGGCGGCAGAGGGGAGAAGAATAAATCTCAGGAGACAAATAGGTATAAGCCTTCCCCGTTTTAATGAGAAACAGACACAGAAAGGCCAAAAAGACCCCGTCAACATGATTTGCAGTACTGTTACTTAATTTTTACCAAATGTGCTTTCTGCCACGCTTTAGTTGAAGTACATATTTATTTGATATTTCGCTGGCAAAGTTTAAAAGAGCCTCCAAAATACCCATCTGCTTCTGCTACGCATGACCCTAGCAGTCTCACCTCCGACACACTGTAATGGTTTTAGGGAATGATAGCACTGCACAGATGTGATTTATTCGCAGATTGTGGGTGACTTTCTGCTAATTTACAGGGGAAAAGCACAGCTTTCCACCGGAGCGTGAAGCTGACCCACGGAACAAACCCTGCCTGCACAGAGAGGGACAGCAAATCTCCTTCCTTGAGGCAGACACAGAATTACAGGATCATTTTATGAGGGACAATAAAGAACATCCCATTTCACCCCTGCCATGGGCAGGGACATCTTCCACTATCCCAGGGTGCTCCAAGCTCCTTTCAGCCTTGGACAATTCCAGGGATGGGTAAAGTTGATCATAAGTAACATAAGGCTGCTCAGAACCTGGTTGCAGAACAGTCTTCCCTCACCCTGAGCAAACCAAAAGTAAGAGGAAGCTCAAAACCTTGAGATTCAAATAATATGAAGTTGACACCTCTTGCCCTTTACCTTCTGGATTTTGAGCCTTTAAGGTTATTATCTCCAGCTCTTCCCTTTGATCCCTCTATATCAAAGGGAAGAGCTGAGATTCCTGTGTCCTGGAGTTGTTTCCATGTGTTGCATCAGCTTTGCAAAACACTGGGAGAGACCCAGGAGTCCAACATGATGAAACAGAGTTATTTAGGGGGTGATGGAGGTGACCTTCCAAATGTTAGTCCAGAGCCAGGGGAATGAGCATCCTGCCCCTCCTGGCACGGAGAGGTGGGCTCTGAGTGCATCTCAACACCTGAGCAGCAAGGAAACAAGGAGACATGGTCAGTCAGCAGTGTGGGGACAGCTGGGAGAGGAGAGAGCAAAGGAGCAGGGATGCCAGCAGTGCAGGAGGGATGGAAAAGCAAGTGCAAGCCTGGAAATGAGAGGAAAAGGCTGCAAAGGATCAGAGGGAGAGGCAGGGAGAATGAGAAAGGGGTGAAAGAATTATCTCAATCCCTGCAAAGAGTTCCAGGGAGCTTCTCTGCTGGGAAGAGAAAGAAATTCAGAGAGGATTAGGTGAGGAAGAGGGACTCAAGGAAGCATAGGCAAGTGTGATAAGGAGCAGGAAAGATGCAGAGAAGCTGCAGCAGAGCTCCTCCTGTTCCCCCAGCATTTCCCATCTGCTCCTCATTCCCTGAGATCAGCATGAGAGGCACAGGGTTCCTCTGTCTGCACACCAGAAACTGAAAAGGAAAAAGAAACAGTGCCAGCCTCCAATGCACAGATACAAGAAATCTGGAGAGGAGCTTTTACAGGGCATGTGGTGACAGGACCCGGGGGGAAAGGCTTCAGGCAGAGTGAGTAGGTTTAGGTTGGATATTAGGAGAAAATTCTTGGCTGGGAGGGTGATGAGCACTGGCACAGGCTGCCCAGAGAAGCTGTGGCTGCCCCAGCCCTGGGAGCTCCGAGGTCAGGCTGGATGGGGCTTGGAGCAGCCTGGGATAGTGGCTGTAGCTCCCTCAGAGTGACTTGAAGGCTGAGTTAAAGGGATGATCTCCTGATCAACCCTGACAGATCCCATGGGTGCACCAACCCTTCCCTGTGCTGTCAACCGGGACTCGGAACACGTTCACACCTAAAGCACAGACATGTCCACACCTCTGGGAAGTGAGGGGACCTTTGTATGCTCTGTCTCTGGCTTTCAGTGACAAATCTCCTCTCCCTCTTTCAATCACTCTCCCTATAAAATATTTATTTCTAAATAATGGTGAAAAGCTGTTGCATGCTGCTCCTGAGAGCATTGCATGTCTGATTGAGTGGGCAAGTGCTGCTTGTCACCTCTCAGCAGCCAGAGGAGCTGCAAGGGAGGACTTCTTTCTGCCCAAGACCCCAAGGCTGAGCTGGGTTCTATCTCCCTGGGAGCCCAAGGAGCTCAGCTCCAGAGGAAAACCCCCACGGGCAACCCAAGGACCCCCAAGATCACTGGAGAAAACACTACCGTGCAGAAGTTGACCTTAAAAAGCCCAGGGGATTATTCTGGCAGCATGAGAAAGCTGCTTCTTGTATCTAGATTTATAGTGACAGCTCTTTTTAGGTGTTCCAAGTTAAAAGGTGCCTTGCTGAGATGTCCAGAGCTGTGATAAGACTGGGACAAACTGGATAAATTGGCTTTATAACCAGGGCTTCCATTCTAGTTGGGGGCTGGTGAGAGATGCAGCCAAGTCTGGCAAAACCACAAGGTTTGGAGCACTCCTGTGAGGAGTGGTGGAGGGAGCTGGAGCTGTTTAACCAGGAGAAAAAGAGGCTATGGGGGACCTCATGGCTCTTCAAACTCCATGAAAGGAGGTTGTGGTGAGGTGGGGGTCTGTGTCCTGTCCTATCCAGCCATAGGACAAGAGCAAATGGCCTCAAGTTGCAACAGGGGAGGCTCAGGTTGGATATTAGGAAAAATTTCATCAGTGAAAGAGTGGTTAAGTACTGGAAGAGGCTGCCCAGGGCAGTGGTGCAGTCACTTGTTCAAAAAACAAGTAGAAGTGGCACTTCACGATATGGTTTAGTGTGCGCAGGGATGTTTGGCCAAAGGTTGGACTTGATGATCTCAGAGGCCTTTTCCAACCTTAATGATTCCATGATTCCATGAAAACAGCTTTTAATAGCTACACAGGTAATGACAGAAACACTCTTATCTCTGGGGCACACACAGGGCTGAACCCAGCAGGCACAGGGAGGAGAAACCTCCTCCTTCCCCAGGGATGGTACAAGCCCTGGTGCCTGTCTATCTTTAAAAAGGTCAGGTCAAGCCATCATCCCCCTGTCCCTCATCTCCACAGACCTCCCAAAACCACTGTGGGCAGTGAAAACCTCTGATAAGTCAGATCTTCACCTTTTTATGAAAGAGCTGTACATGGCTTGTAGAGTGGTAGGGATATTTGCTCCCCAAGGGCAGCCTGTTCATAATCCTGCCTCCAGCAAAGGCAAACCCCTGCACCCACTCACTGAGGCTCTACAAATGTTAATTTATTCCAGCACTGAAGTGTCTTCTATCACGAGCACCCAGGTAGTGACTGCACTGCTGTGTTGGCAGGGCTGTCACTCACATCGCCTGCCTCAGATAAAATCAGATTTGGGCAAAGGCTGATGTAGTGCTGAGCATTTCACAGGCTCACATCAGATTTTAAATAACAACAGTCCCTGCCTTTTTCACCAGCCTCTCTTACAGAAACACCCATGGCTGTCAAAGATGGGTGGGAGGAGATGATTGATAAATCACACGGGGCTCAGGGCTCCTGAGCTCTCCACAGGGCTTGGGGTCCTAAAAACACCAGGTAAAACTTGTGCTTTGGAACAGCCAGGCACAAAATTAATCTGCTCGTGCTGTAGTGGTCAGGGAAGTCCAGGCAGTCACTGGGCCAGCAAGAATAAGTTTTTGGAAGCCTCTGGAGGAAAAACGAATTGTTCCTCTTGTTCCAGATTTCGTGTTTTAAGGGTGTGAGGGAATGAATGTTGCTGTCCCACTGCCCTTTCCCTGAGAGGTTTGAGCAGCCCCTGGGAGCCTCTGTAAATCTGAAGGGCTCTGCAAAGCCAGCAGTGGTGTCCGCAGTGACCTCCAATAGGACTGCACAAAAGGACACTGACCAAACCCAAAACCAGTGGGTTGGTTATTGGTGCATTCATTGTCCTCCTCCAGGGCTTTGACCTTCAAGGAGCCCCTTTCTATCCAGAAGGAAAAAGAAAGGACCCAGACGTAAAGCACGAGGAAAAGAAATGGTGTCATGCTCAAAGCCTTGCAGGAGCTTGGGCATGACCTGCCTCCAGCTTCTCACCCCATCCCAAAAAGTGACTGTAACTGTTTGCATGTCAGAACTGGAAGTGACATCCCAACTTGGCCCAGCGTGGAGCAGATGAGAAGGAATCCGAGCTTGGTCGTCCTGTCCTTTCTCCTGAGGTATGGCACCTCTCAGCCTCTTCAATCAGGAGGAATTTACAGAGTTGCTCCTCTCCCCACACCAAATTTTAGGTATAAATATCCACAGTCGAGGGAAATGGTTGCGGACATCACAAAACATTTAAAACAAATGTGCAAGCAGGAGAAATGACCCTCATAGATTAGAAACTATAACCAGCAACACTTGAAAATAAATCATTGAACATGTATGGGTGAACATGTCCCACTCAGACTGGTGGCCCCCACTGAAGTGGCACTGTAGGGAAACTGCCACCACCCCACCACAATCCCTCATTGCCCCCCTTCTTTCTGTGGATTTAAAGCTCCTCCTGAGCATCTGTGAATCAGCCAGGTATGATAGCTCAAGTTAATCCTGCACGCCCACAGGACTAATTATAAACAACAGATTTTGCATGTAAAAGTAGTTCCTCCTCCTGCCCCCTCCCCAAGCAGCAAACTTCCCAAGGCCAAGAACTCCACTGAAATCAGCCAGGATTCCATGCTGAACACCAAGAATGGTGCTTCCCTGGAATGTGGCTGCCAGCATTTTCAATAGTAATACCAATAACACAACAGGAACACCACACCGAGCTCGGCCTGCACCCTGACGGGCAGCATCCTACACTCTTGCCCACTGTGTCCCAAAGAGGATCCAGCCCCTCCAAAAACTCCAGTTAGAGCCAAATCATTCAGTGTTACAGCTTCCTGTGTCTGTGGCAGATGCAGCCACAGTTTGGGTGGGGGTGGAGAACAAGGCAGCAGCAACCCCTTGTCCTGCAGCCAGCAGGACAAAGCAGCTCTGGGGGTGGTTCCTGCCCCCTTAGATCTGTGCCCCTGACCCTTCAATATTGCTAAAGAGTATAAATGCCATGGATTTATGAGCATAAAAATCCTGAGGTTGACAACGGAGCACATCCTTGTAGGAATTGTGGTCACATCCTTGTAGGACCTGTGGTCACTGCCAGGATTCGTGAGCAGCCCTGATGTCCACAGCACGATGGAACTAAAAGGTTTATAGAGCACCATGGACTGATGGAGTTCCTTACCTGCTTCTCAGACATGATGTAGAGGTGCTCGTGGTCCATGGAGAAGGCCATGTCCCGCAGGATGGGGCCAGTGTCCACCACCTGCACGATCTCGTACTCCAGCGTGTTCTTGGTGGTGCCATCCACACGGATCTGGGCAGCAACAACAAAAGCAGAGGGAGAACGTGAGGATTTTTCCTCCTTCACTGAAAGCAAATAACCACAGAACCATGGAATGCTTTGGGTTGAAAGGGACCTTAAAGACTGTCTCATTCCAACCCCCTGCCAGGGGCAGGGACGCCTTCCACTATCCCAGGGTGCTCCAAGCTCCATCCAACCTGGCCTTGGACACTTCCAGGGATCCAGGGGCAGCCACAGCTTCTCTGGGCAATCTTCTCTCTCACCACCCTCACAGTAATATATATCTATTTATAATACATATACAAAATAATCATTGGACAAATGTATTGTGCCCCAGGGCTTTCAGACAACAACCACTGTCACCACAAAGTGAAATTTTCCCAGCGTCCTCACTGATCACTCACTCCTCACTTCTGCTGGTCCCATGAACACAGGAGCACTGTAAGAACAATGCAGAGCCTGCTCACTTCTATCTGGCACTGTCACTGTGCTCCTGTCACCGCCTGGACAAATCTACCACGCTCAAAATGATGGCACGAGGGAAGGATCTGTGGCGGTGATGAGCAGAAGATAAAAAAACACACAAGTCTGCAGGGCTGACTCACTCGAACGCTACTCAGATAATATTATTGCTCTTATTGCTAATGTTCCACGGGGCAATTTATTATTGCAGAGTGTTCAATGCAACACAGACTATTGCTCTTGCTGATTGCATATATCAGGTATTGAAATCAGTCCTGCACAAACCTGGCACCTTATGATTCCAGACACATCTCATAACAGGGTGTCACTTAGGGACATCAATAACTGGGATTATGAGGAGGAACCAGACACACAGTCCCAGTCTGTCCCTGACAATGATCCAGTGATAGAGAATAAAATGCAGAAAACAACAGACTTTTCTTTACCTGCTTAAAAACAACTTCTAGAGTTTGGGCTCAAAAGCAGCTGGAGAAGTTTTGCAATCCCTTTCAGGGCAGAACAAGACAGGGTAAAGGAGCTATTCACAGGAATTTGAGGATTTTGTGAGGCTCTGGGCAGCAGCAAACCCCACAGTCATATTTCAGAGGTGCATCCACATTCCTTATCTCTCTCTGTTTCCCATGTAGAGCCTTTCACTTGCTGAAAATGTTCTATCCTGCAGCAGCACAAACACAACAGTACCTTTCCCTAAAAAAAAACAAGGTTGTAGGAGATCTTCATGCCCCACATCACGATCTCCATTCCTTCCTGACCAAAGATTCCCAGTCTGCAGTTGGATAGCTGAGCAAAAAGCACCCTTCCCACCCAAAGGAAATAACAAGCTGTGGAGAACTTATGGTGTCAAGACCTGTTCCCACTGTTCCCTGGCACAGTCCTTGAGCTTGTTCCTTCTGTATCAACCTCTCAGCCAAAAAACTCAGTCTGAATCATCTTCTGCATTAGAAAGTCAAAGAGAAAGGAAGAGAGGGAATCATAAAGGGTCTGGAAAGTCTGTATGAGCAAAGGGCAGCAATGATATACAGATTGTTATCTTTGTCCTTCCTTGATGTGCTCACCTGCTGTGGGACAACAAAGGAATATGATTTCCCCAGGAAAAATAAGGAAAATGAAGCAGAGAGGAGTTAGAGGGGCTCTCTGTGCCAGCAAAGGGTGTGGAGGGTGCTCAGGGATGCTCAGATCCTACGTGTTATCCATCAGCCTCCACAGAAGTGGGAGCACGTGCAGGCCTTGGCTGCTGGGCTGGTCCAGTGACACGGGAGGATTTGCAGTTAATTTGTCATCTTGATGGATCTGCTGATGACAGCAACACACGTCCAACATCAGCACACAGAGAGGTCAGGGCCTGAAGCCCAGCACTGAGCATCCCTGATGCACCAAGGGGTCAGGGCCTGAAGCCCAGCACTGAACATCCCTGAAACAGAAAGAATTTAGGACTTGAAGCCCAGCACTGAACATCCCTGATACACAGAGAGGGCAGGAACTGAAGCCCAACAGTGAACATCCCTGACACACACAGAATTCGGGGCCTGAACCCCAGCACTGAACATCCCTGACACACAAAGAATTCGGGGCCTGAACCCCAGCACTGAACATCCCTGACACACAAAGAATTTAGGACCTGAAGCCCAGCACTGAACATCCCTGACACATAAAGAATTTAGGACCTGAAGCCCAGCACTGAACATCCCTGACACACAAAGAATTTAGGACCTGAAGCCCAGCACGGAGCATCCCTGACTCCCACCAGCTCTGGCTGCCTGGGAGCCAGGGGCTGGCTCATGTCCATGGTCCCTCACGGAGGAATTCAGCTCCTCTGAGTCTTTTTTCTTGAAAGCAGACACTGATGTGGATCACCCGTGAGGTCAAGGGCAAAGATGCCAACAGGCTTGGGCTGAGTCATTCCCCTTAGGACAGTCAGGGGAAGGAAGGAGGCAGGAGGGGCTGCAGGCTGAGGAGCACAGGAGGCTCCCTGTTGGGGCTCTGCCCCCAGCAGATCAAATACCCCCACAGCAGGAGCCTTTCCTCTTTCCCACTGAGGCTTTCCAGCTCCGATTTTTCCCTCTCAGGGAGCTTTGTCTGCTGTCTCCACTCTGCCTCTTCCCCCGTCCCTCGTGGCTTCTCATTCCCGTCACAGCATCCTCACTCTCCGCTGATCCCTGTGCTGAACAAACCTCACATCTTCGCTGCTTTGACCTTGATTTTTCAGCACCACCAGGGTCAGATCTACAGGCCGCCAGATATGTAAGCAGCCAATTATCACCCCAGGGCTCAGTCACTGTCCTCAGCCTTTGCCAGGCCCCATTAGAGGGGAAAGAGCTCAGAGATGGAAGAGGCAGGCTGGAGAAACAGCTGGCTGGAGTTAACAAACCATGGAGACAGGAGGCACAGCCCCCAGGGATCTCCCCTGTGCATTTGGTGCAGGTAAAAGATTGCAGAGGCTTCACACCAGGAATACAGAGCTACTCCGAAGTGATTTTACAGCTATTGCTGGCCTAATTGCCTGAAAAGTCATTATTTTGCAGAGGGGGAGGGAGGGAGGGCCAGGGCTCGTTGCACCATACATGTACAAACACACACATGTGCTCACACACCCACGGCCCAACAGCTCCAAGTGCAGAAACCCCTCTCTCTAGTTAAATCTAGTAGCTAAGAAAAAGGAAAACTCAGAAAAAGGCCAGAAAATCTGGCAGACATCAGCCCACACTGCACAGCCTGTGTGAGCCCCTTGCCAGCAGTGAGGTGATCATTGGAGACTGCAGCCAGAAGTGTGGCCCTTAACTCCAGCCATCCCTTTGCCTGCCTTAAACTCTGTGTTTCTCATGTTGGACCCCAGGCATGGAGCCCCGAGGATCTCCACCTTCCCTGCACATTCTTCACTGTCCTGAGCATCAGACAACAGAACTGCACTTTCTCTTAGAGATTTATTCCTGGCTCCAAGGCTCCCGCTGGAACCAGGGCACTTGGGTTGGTGAAAAAAATCAAAGAGCATGTGAAGGAAAAATGGGAAGATTCTCATCTAAGCCTGCAGGTGATCACCACTAAAGTCAGGGACTCAGACTCAGTCTCTGCTCAGAAAGCTCCCCAAGTTTCCAACTGCGGGGAATTTGGAGCACACACCACCTGTTCCCTCTGTTCCTGCTCTTCTCTGCTGTCATCAGCCACAAGCCCCACCTGGAGATGGGGTGCTGGCACGGATAGAGTTTTCTTCTGACTGAATGATGGGCATTCCTATATTCAAGATGTTCTCTTTGGGCTGTGGGATGAGAGCCTGACTGACATTCCAGCTGGGATCGCTCCTGGGAGCTGCCTGTGAACCATGAGCTCCTCTGCAAGGCAAGAGGAAGGGGAGCAACAAGAGACAGAGGGGGCTCCAGGAGCACATGTGGGTGTCAAAAGGCTCAGCCCACCACAGCCCACACTCCACAAACACACCCATCACCTCCACAACAGGGAGCACAACCTGCTCCCACTCCCTGAATGTCTGTCCTGCACATGCACACTCCTTAGACCCCCAGATGCTCAGCTCAGCACCCCGAGCTCCCTTGTCCTCCTTTAACCCAACACATGTGGGAGCTCCCAGCGCTCTCAGGCTGCACATTAATCCTTCCTCTTCCTGGAAGGCTTCACTCGCTGGGCTCGGCTCTGCAGAGCCGGCTGCTATTAAAACATCAGCATGATGCTTCCCGAAGGTCAGCTACCAAGGGACCTATTCTGGCAGCTGTTTGTTTGTTTGTCTGAACATTATCTAGGGCTGGCTGTTTATTTACATCCATTGAAGTATCAGACAATAAATATCCTCTCCCAGTAGCAAACAGATGCTTGCACTCGAATGTTCTGGCTAGCGCTGCCTTCAAAACGATCTCCTTAATGAGCAAACAACACTATTAATCTTTAAAGACACAGGCTCTGGCCTTCTCTGAGCTCCCACCCTGGCCGTGGCTAGACCCAAAGGCATCCTGGCGAGCAGCCCATGGGTCTGGTAGATGAAAGAAGGTAAAAGATACCTTCCATCACTCAGCTGGTGCTTTTCAGTGTTATCTGGGCCTCCCCAGCTGCTGGGGGATCCACGGGAGGCTGGTGCTCCAGGACACTTTCCCCAGCAGGTTGGTGGCAGATGCCTCAACCACACTTCTAAAAGGGACATAGAGGCTGGTATCACATAGTTATCGAAGAGAGGGACACAATAAACCTCTCCAAATCATGGGGATGGACTCAAAATTGTCAAGGAAAGAGCAGCGGGTTTGGAGGACAAAGGAATTGGTGGTAGCAAGCACTTGGTGCCTTTGCTGGAAGATAAATCGTGATTACAACAAAAAAGAAAATATCTTGAAGCTCACCAGAGCAACAGAAACACCTGCCTTCCAGAGAGGGCCACATGCCTCTGTCAGCATGGTATTGCTCCCTGTAAAGTGACATTTCCTGCTAAAACCCACCCACACAGATGTACTTCAGGAGCTTTACTCCAGACCCATCAAAGCCTGATCCCGGAGACTGAATCAGTGTTTGGAGTATGCTAACCTTGTCTAGTTTTGGTTTATTCAAGAAAAAGGCACTGGCACAGGTTACTCAGAGAGGTTTTTTATGCCCCATTCCTGGAAGTGTTGAAAGCCAAGTTGGATGGGGCTTGGAGCAACCTGGGATAATGGGAAGTGTGCCTTCAAAATTACCTTGAGATTCACTTCAGAAACACGCTCCTGAACCCAAGCTCCTGCTATGACCTCACTTCTATTTTATTTGTCCAAACAGCTTGGACTGCTCTCTGGCAGCAGAATAAAAAAAGGATCATTTCCACCGTGCCAGCTGGGCTCAGCTGTTTCCTACTCCTCTAAAACCATCACCTCCTGCCCAAGAGCATCATTCCTGGCCCACCAGAGTTAAAATAAGGCCGGCCTTCAATTAATATCTCTGTATAAAGCACTTGAAAACCATCCAGGGCTGCTGGGAGCGTGGTCGGGAGCAGGATCACGATGACCAGCCAGGCGGGTACAGGAGCAGACGCTGGGTGGATGAGAGTCATTACAAATAATTAAATGAATAACTAAGCAGAAGAGGAGCTTGGTGAACCATGGCACGCTCAGCCAAGCCATCCCTCCCCACCACTCTGCTTTTGTGCAGCGTCAGCAGCCTCTGGGCTGATGAAGTCCCAGGGAATTCATCATCTCCTGCCCCAGCGCTTCCAGCCGCTGCTCCAGCAGCTCTCGCTCAAGTCACGCTGGTGGCTTATTTTGGCCATGAAATTGCCCCAGTTCCCAGGGGAGGGGATTAAATGGCTGCCAGGAAGATTGCGAGGGTGGATGTCAAAGGGAAAATCCTTCAGGTCATGGAATCAGGCCCTGCTGCCTCTGTCTGGGTGTGAGGGAGCAGCCACAACTGTGGTACCACCTTGGAAAGTAGGGAAAATGTTTTGGGCAGGGAAAGTAAGAGGAGGACAAGCTTTGTCCTCCCCCCATCCCCTGAGGCATCCCTCCTTTGCTGTCCCTGC
Organism: Daphoenositta chrysoptera; assembly: GCA_013397915.1. Lineage (NCBI taxonomy): Eukaryota > Metazoa > Chordata > Aves > Passeriformes > Daphoenositta > Daphoenositta chrysoptera. Next base: position 229,339 of record VZRO01005197.1, on the reverse strand, counting down.
CTTTCCTTCTTGCAGGGCATCTCACTGAAATCACCATCACCATTTCTCACTGTTGGATTCAGGATCTGCAAACGCCGTTTCCAGGAGAGCCAAGCAGCCCTGGAGCCCAGCACATCAATCCAGGCTGCTCTGAGAAGGGCCCAGCCAGGCCTTACGACTGCACAGGGGCCACTAATACTTCATTGCTTTTCCAATAGCAGTTCCTCCCTGTTTTATGAACCTAATGTTCCCCAGAGGACGCCAGGCTGCTGTTCCTGGCATGTAGAGGGAGAAAGGACACAGCAGGCAGTGTATGATCTAATGTCAGGCCCGTCTGATGATCATCTATTCCTGCTTTTCCATTGATTTGGGTTGCATGATGGAGCTCTATTGATCTCAGCAAAGATGGGGAAGGGGCCAGTGACACTCCATGTTCCTCCCATTTCCCTCCATTTTCCAGTAAAATAATCCGTTCTAATTTGCCTAAAGCCTATTAACAGGAGATCAATTCCTAATAAAACGTGGCATTTCAATAGCCCTGTCTATCCACCGATCCTAAAGGCCTTTAGAAACGCTAATTGAAAAAGTAAGGCATGAGATATCCTTAACTCGTGCCTAAGTCAGCAGCCAGCAGCCCTCTCTCTTCTCTTGTACACATGTTTTAAAGTGCTGCTGCCATGGATGATGCCAGCCCGTCCAAACACAGATCTTGGAGCACCTCCAGCCATATGGAGAGCAGGAGCCTGGAAAACCAGGTGTTTACAGTGGTCTTGGAACTCCTTGCTGTCAGTGCTGTCCAGAACCCAAAGTGTCATGACAGGAGCCACTCTGAGCAGGGGTGAGAGCTGATCTAGACAGGAGAGTCATGGAATCCTAGAATGGTTTGGGTTGGAAGGGATCTTAAAGCCCATCCAGTGCCACCCCCTGCCAAGGGCAGGGACACCTTCCACCTTCCCAGGTTGCTCCAAGCCCTGTCCAACCTGGCCTTGGACACTTCCAGGGATCCAGGGGCAGCCACAGCTTCTCTGGGCACCCTGTGCCAGGCCCTCCCCACCCTCACAGGGAATAATTTCTTCCTAATATCTAATCTAAATCTCTCTTCTTTTAGTTTAACAGGGTTTCTTTGTCCTACCTCTATCACCCATGTAAAAGTCTCTCTCCCAAGGTGTAGGTGCACCTGAGTGCACAAAGCAGAAGGGACAGCAAAGCAGGTTGGCCTTGCAATCCCACCAGGTTCCTGGTTTATATTTCTTTTGCCCAGGAGATGTCAAGTCACAGAATCACAGTATCACTAAGGTTGGAAAAAACCTCCAAGATCATTGAGCCCAATCTCACTGAACAAATCTTGTCATCAGCAAACAAGACTTATTTGCTACACCTACAGGACAGCAACGGCCAAGAAGAATGGCTCTTCCTCACTTCTCCAGCCATACAATTCCCAGGGCCTTTCCTCCCAGCAGCAATACAGGGTTTTGAAGAAGACAGCTTTCCTGGAATAACTGCTGGCTAATCCCGATCATCTGCAGGCGCTGCAGTGTAATCCCCACACTGCACACCCTTGGCCAGGGGCTGGCAGGGGCACGGGGGCTGCACTGGGCTCCACAGGACTTAATCCCTGCACAGGAGTCACCCACTGACCTCTCGTGTAATCCCTGGAAATTGGGTCAAACAGAGCTGTGCTGACTGCCAGAGCACCCCTGCAGAGCCAGCACAGCACAGGGCAGAGCAGGGTCCTCCTGCTTCAGGAGGTCCAAGAGAAACATGGGAGAAGATGTGGATGGGAGTCTGCTTTGTTTTCTGGAGACAGCTGGGTCACCATGCCCTGACAGAGCTACTGGGTGCTCTGGTTTCATGGTGGGTCACTGTCTCACACAGATCCAGCCCACTGGGATCCACTGGAATCATGGAATCATAGAGTGGTTTGGGTTGGAAGGGATCTTAAAGCTCATCTTATTCCAACCTCCTGTCATGGGCAGGGACACATTCCCCTGTCCCAGCGTGCTCCAAGCCCTGTCCAGCCTGGCCTTGGACACTTCCAGGGATCCAGGGGCAGCCACAGCTTCTCTGGGCACCCTGTGCCAGGGCCTCCCCACCCTCATAGGGAAGAATTTCTCCCTAATATCCAATCTAAATCTACCCTCTGTCAGCTTAAAGCCTCCTGCTTTGGGCCAGAGGGTCCTTCAAGCACAAAGACACATTCCTAGCTGACAGGGATCTCCTTTTTTTCCAGTCCACAGCACAGGACTGCCATCCCATCCCACTGTGCATCCCCACTAGCGTTTATAGCAAGAGATCCTCCCAGCTGCAATGGAATTCTGAATTAAATTAGACAGAAGTGAAAGACCAGCCTTCTACCCAAACCCTTCATTCTGGGCTTGGACATCACCTAACGCAATGGGTTTCTGACTGCTGCTCCCAGCAGCATAAAAATTAATAAATACAGCTTGAAGTGTGTCAGTCAGGCTGTACCTGAACTGCAGGGCTTACCCCAAAGTGAAACAGCTCCAGAGCTGGAAACAGAGGGAAAGGGAAGGGGATGAGCAGGTCTTTCTCCCTCAGCAGGGAGAGCGTGTCAGGTATGTGCAGCTCTCACATCCAGGAGCCCATTGACAGATGACATCATTTTTGAGAGCAGGGTTTACACACGCTCCCCCGGCGCTCCCTGATTGATAAATTAGACACTCATGAGCCATGTGCTAATCAATGCAAATCATTAGTTTGTAACAACACAAGGCAAGCTCGGCAGAGCTCATTTTTCAAGGTAATGGCCTGCCAAGCATCCGTGTTCAGCTCGGGGCCCTGCCAGGCAATCCATTAGCGGGCTGCTGGCACTCACCTACAGCTCAGGGCTGGGGCCTTTGCAGTCCAGTCCCCTCCAAGGACTGGGCTGTGCTGATCAGTGCAAGAGCTCCAAACCTGCTACTCCTCCTCCTTCTTCTCCACAGCTCCTGGCTCTGCTGCCAGCGGCCACCCCAGACCCAGACACCTGGAGTGCACGTGCTCCCACAGAGCCTGGATGTTGTTCTCCACTTACCCCAACCCTGCAACCTAAAATTAAAGGTATTTAAGCTTGAAAAATTGTGCTCTGTCTTCTATCAGTGGAAAATGAAGGTGGGTAATCAAGGCATTGACCTGCAGGTGTGTCCTCGGAAACTCCATGCTGGCTTCAGCGGCATCTTTAAGGGACAATGTCTGCATCAAGTTGTGCTTGGCCAAATAAAGAGGCCATTTGAATGCTCCAGCCACCAGATTTAATATCCAAATTTCTGGCTTCAGGCTCTTACAAGTGCTGCCCAGCTGAGTGAGTGCTTTGGGGGAGTGAAACTACACCAGAGAAGGACGTGCCACCACTGACCATTCTGTCGGAGCACAGGGAGGGGACGAGGGTGGGACAACTCTGCTCCTTCACCAGAGGAGCCCATACGGCCTCTGTGTCTGCTTCCCAAGCTCTGTAGGATTTCCGCCCCACTGGCAGCAGAGCAGCCTCTTCATCCATGGGTCACTCTCTCATATCCTGCCACAGGTGCTCTGCAAAGCCACTCCAGCTCCTTCATGGAAAATAAGGATTCTGTTTGACATTCCCAGTGGGAATATTCAAGGCTCACAGACAGGGTCCTGCTGCTGGATGCTCGTATTTATGATCCCCACGGATAATCTCAAAGGTCATCCTAGTGCCACTCAGGTGCTTCTGTTTCTCCCAAACTGGTGGAATTTCTTTTACATGGCCAATATTTTGGGAGCTTGCTAACTTCCAGATATTTATGGCTGTTATTGCCGNTTTGGGGGAGTGAAACTACACCAGGGAAGGACGTGCCACCACCGACCATTCTGTCGGAGCACAGTGCCATCACTCCTGGTTCTTCATAAAGAGACTGTAAATGGGTGTTTTGGGTCACAGTGGTTCTGATTGAGATTAAGGGAACAATAATGAAAAAAAGTATGAATATTAAATCTTTACATTTGAGAGCATGGGTGTTTACTCATGAGCTGCAGAGCCCAAAATGCTCCCCAAAATCTGGTCAGCTCTTCAGCACTGGTCGAACTGTAGATAAAAATAATTCAGACAAGCTGCAACACCAGAACTACTCAGAGTTTTGGCTCAGAACTCCCCAGAAGTTCAGTGTGTGTGTGTGTGAACGGGACTGACCAGACACAAAGATCCCAACGCAGTTGGCCTGGAGCACAAACCTTTCTGTGGGACAGCTCAAAAAGTGACTCAGGGAATAATATGGGATGGAATGAAGACAGATGCACCACAACAGGGCCTGGATGATGAATACAAGTCCTTTATAAGTGTCTGTTCACGGGGCTGAGGGACCAGATTCCCGCAGAGATGAGCTCATCCCGCCTGGAACGCGGTGACCCCGAGGGTTGGGAGCTGTGGGGCAGCACCACAAAGGGTCCTTTGACTGCGGCCAGACGGGGACAGCTTTGAGACACCCACGGATCCTCACCACACTGTGGCACTTGAGAGGGAGCCAGCTGCCCCTTGGCAACGGGAGGCACGAGTGGAGAGCAGGCGGCGGGGCACACGTCAGCACAGCAGCGTGAAGGAGGGTGGGAATACCCGAGCAGGCAAAACAGGGGGTCTGGAGGCACCCCAGAAACACCTGGGCACTCCAGGATTGTCCTCCTGGTGTTGCCTTTCTCTGGTTTTAAAGTTAAAAGCTAAGCACAGCTAAGGGGAAAAGGGGTTTTTACCTCGGTGTTTATTTAAGGATCTTTAGGTGTACCACTTCTTGCAGGTGGAATGTGCCAAAATGCACACACACGATAGATCGTGTATACAATTTAGAGGCCTTGCAAATTATCATATCTATTAGAGACTTCTCAATGAGAGGCTCAGATGAACCTCTCATCTCCAGGAATTTTTTCCTCTGGAGGGGCTTATCTTGGTTTACAGGATGTTTTAGGGAAGACCTTGGTTTCTCAGGATAGCACGGAGCTTTCTGGCCTCCAGCTGGAGGCTTCCAGGATGTTTGGTCTCCTGGTTTAACGGAATATTTGGTTTAAGTTAAAATATCAGACTTAAGGGATTACAAGTATGTGGGCTAAAAGCACTGGGGGTACATAGAAGTTATCTAAAACGGTGTATAAAAGATGTGTAAATGGGGGATATAAAAAAGGCAAAAAATCATCATGGCCTCACTGCCTTGAGGATGTGCTCACCAGTGGACCCAAGGGGTGATGTAAAGATGAGAACAGGCATGGATTGACTTAGAATGACAGAAAAATGGAATCATGGAATGCTTGGGTTGGAGGAGACCTCTAAAGGTCACCTAGTTCAACAACCAGGGACATCTCCAACTGGATCAGGTTGCTCAGAGCCCCCATCCAGCCTGGCCTTGAATGATTCCAGGGAAGGTGCATCCACCACCTCTCAGGGTGTGCCAGTCATAAAAAACTCCCTTATATCTCATCTAAATCGACCTTCCTTCAGGATAAAACCATCACCCCTTGTCCTGTCACACCAGCAGAGTCTGTGGAGACCACAGGCATTCCCTCCAAAGGATCTGCTCCCTGTAGCAGATAAACCAGGGAATCTGATCCAATGGGGGGCATTTCCACACCTCGGGTGGTGCAGTGCCCTGGGCAGCCCCAGGCGTCAGCGAGGGCAGCGAACTCAATAACAGCCTGTCACACTCAATCTTGGAGACAGAACGACACATTTGCCATTTCCCTTTCAAGCTTAAGAGAGGCAGACCAAAGCCCCTGCTTTGCTGAGGATTTGGGTACTTTCACCACTTTCTCTAAAAAAAACCAAATCAAAAATCCTATCCCAAAGATGGTATCACTGGTCAAGTGAGATTAGCTGTTCTCGCACTGATATTTGTGTCAGGTGCTGGTGCTAAGTGACTTCAGAAATGCAGAGTGATGGGCTGTGAGTGCATCACTGAAAACAGAGAAATCTGGGACCCCCAGCTCTTCCCTGACTCCCTTGCTGAGGGCGCTGGGTTTGGGCGGGTGGGTGGAGCGGTGGCTTGGGAACAATTCCTGTCAGCAGAGTGGGGACAGGTTATCTCCAGGGCCAGGGGAAAGGGGAACCTGGAAGAAAAGCTGTCCCCAGCCCCTTTTGTCAGCTGACACCCCTGGGGCTAAGGTTGAGATAATGAGGTCCCACATATCTCTGGGCCCCAGCCCCACTGACAGGGCTGCGCTCTGCAAAGGTTATTGTGATTCAATTGCTGACTCTTTCAGCTCCTGGGCTTCTCAATGCCAAGGTGACCTATTAAGAACTTAATATCAGATAAAAACCATCCCTCGAAGCTTTTTTAACCTTCATAATCTATGTTTATCCACAGAAAATAAAAGGAGGAGAGAAAAAGAGAAAGTGAATGCTTATCTTCCAATATTGCCTCAGATAAAAGGGAAGCACCATCTGGGGACAAAAGTTCACATTTGACCTTTCTCCCCTTTCATGAAAGCAGCCAGAAAACTGATCCAGCACTGAAAACAGTGGGCAAGGCCTCTTCCATTCACTCCCATAGACTGAAGGGTGCTCCCAATCCACCAAAGGTTCCTCTGCTTTTGTCTGTGACGCCTGGCCAAGGACACTACTCTCTGCAGCCCGGCCCCAGCACAGACCTCCTTTCTCCCCAGCCAGCCCCAAATGAGCGGCATTGATCCCAGCAAGCCCCAGCTGCTCCACCAGGCAAACTCCATCCAGACCAAACCCCTCAGCAAAGGTCTCACCGTGGCCTTTTTCTTCCCAACAATTCCTCTCATCTCCCACTGGTTCCTCACTAGCGACCCAAAGATGTCTCTCGTGCTTTTTTCCTTCCAGGAACACCAGACAACTTGCTGGTCCTCTCCATTCATAGAATCACATTGGTTTGTGTTGGAAGTGACCTTAAAGATTATCTCATTCCAACCCCCTGCCATGGGCAGGGACACCTTCCCTGGAGGGATTTAAAAGCCATGGGGTTGTGGCCCTTGGGGACATGGTTTAGTGGTGGTCCTAGCAATGCTGGGTTCATGGTTGGACTCCATGATCTTAGAGGGCTTTTCCAACCTTAACAACTCTATCATTTTATGATTTTAATTATCACCTCCAATAGTGCAAGAATGGCACACGTCCCCAGACCCTTAATCACAGGGGTTCCTGGCACATCAATCAGAATTAACCAGATGTGTATTCAAACCCCTTGATTGAATTATCCAAAACTAATTCAAATGGATTTAAGAATAACAGCGTGGCAGGCACATTTTTAATATCAGTAAATCACCAGCCAGGACCATCAGTGTAAAGCCCCCACTCAGAAGGAAACAAAAGGTGGGAATGCAGTGGGTGAGGGTGGCAGGGAGGGATTTCCTCTCAGCCAAGCACACCCAGCACCAGCCCAGGTCTATGGGAGGGAAGCTGATGACCCCATGGAGGAAGCAGAGCCCTCCAAAGGATTAGGGGGTCTGCTGGGAACTGCCCTAAGGAGCTGTATGGCACAGAGGGCAAGGCACAAGGCATGTTCAAGGGAGAATTAACAGAGCCAGAGGGATTTAGGAGGTGAGTGCTGACATGTTATTCCACTTAGGCAGAGGCAGGGGACTCCTGGGAGGGGAGAAAGGCTGCCTGAGACATGGAGTTTGGGGCCTGCCTGCTGAGCTGGGAATCAGACCCTGGATCAGGCTGGTGAGGTGCTAAAGTTACCCCATAAATGGAGTTCATGAGCTTAACACCATCTTACAGCGTTGATCCAGCCCAAAACCTCTTGTCCACAGGAACTGCAAGCAAAATAGGAAAGTAGGGAAATTCAGGAAGTAGAGAGTCTGGAAAAGCTGAGCACAAAAGGGACCTGACAGACCATGTCTAGGGATGCTTCAGCCGAGCCAGGTGGTGCACAGGGACCACAGCCCAGCGGAGGGGTCAGAGCAGAGCTGAGGAGTCACTGTCCTTCCAACGGGGCCAGCTTACAGGTCTGCAGCTCCCTTTGTGCCTTGTGTCAGTGCCAGAGCAATGTCCTGTCTGAGGCAAAACAGCCAGGTCCTTTCCTAATGTCAGAGGTTGGGATATCTGAGCCCTAAAAGCAGCATCCCATGAACTGCAGGACTCCCCCATCCTCTCAAAGTCTGGGGTTTGCTGTTTACCTACACAGCTCGTTACCTCTGTGCAAGCTGCTCGTCCCTGGGACACGTCAGCAGAGACCAACAAATCTTCAGTCCCTGGCTAAAAAAGCCTGTGGGAACAAAGTGCAAACGTTCCTGGGGTGGTCATTGCCAAACCCCAGACACCACTGGTGAGTTACAGAATCCCAGAATCCCAGAATGAACTAGGCTGGAAAAGACCTTTGAGATCATCAAGTCCAACCTATGACCTAACCCAACACCTCCTCATCAACTAAACCACGGCACCAAGTGTCACATCCAGTCTTTTCTTAACACCTCCAGGGACAGTGACTCCACCACGTCCCTGGGCAGACAATTCCACTGCTCAGTCACTCTTTCAGAGAAGGATTTTTTCTTCATGTCTAACCTAAACTTCCCCTGGTGCATTGGGACAGCAGAATTTGGGAAAAAACTGCTTCCCTAAGATGATCATGGCACTGCTCTGCTTGAGGTCCCTGAGTTCCCAAATACTGGATATTTTCCCACTATTTTGAACCTGTCAATCAAGGAGGAGAGCATACAGCTGCACCTTTGGTGGTGGGAAGGTGATGGAAGAACAGCCTGGGCAGCATCTCCTGTCTCCACAGCCATCCCCTCTCTCCCGTGGGCAGGGAGGGGCAGCAGGATCATGTCCCTCATACAGGCAGAGGGATCACTTTCCTCTGGGACCTGGGGGTAACCCGGGCAGTGAAACCCGACCCAAAGCCACTTTGACATTGGGTCGTGGCTGGAGACAAAGCAAGGTCAGGAGTTCAGCGTCAATACAGCCAGTGCCAGTCAGGACACAAAAGCTCCGGGATCAGATGTACCTGCCAGGGCTGCTGGGGAGGGAGGGCATTGAGATGCAGAATTACTGCTCCTTTCATCCACGCTGCTCCTTCCCTCGGTTCACACGGCTCTCCTGGCTCTGTCCCTGCACAGGTTGTGTCCCAGCAGGGTCCCTCCCACAGCCACACGGAAAAGGTGCTGGCACAGGAGCTGAAGGGCGAGGGCTCGCAGAGCTGAACCCACCTTCACTGGAGGGTTCAGCAGAATCACTCCTGAAAGCAGCCAGTTATTGCCATGATCAGCTCCAGCTTTGTGATGCAGTAAATCAGAGAATCACAGGACAGTTTGGGTTCAGAGGGACATTAAAGCACATCCAGTTCCGACCCTGAACCACTGCCCCAGGTTGCTCCAAGCTCCATCCAACCTGGCCTTGGACACTTCCAGGGATCCAGGGGCAGCCACAGCTTCTCTGGGGAACCTGTGCCAGGGCCTCACCACCCTCACAGCCAAGAATTCCTTCCCAATATCTAATTTAAATCTCCCCTCCGTCATCTTAAAGGCATTCATTCCCCTTTGTCCTGTCCCTCCATGCCTTGTCCCCAGTCCCTCTCCAACTCTCCTGGAGCCCCTTTAGGCCCTGGAAGGGGCTCTGAGCTCTCCCTGGAGCCTTCCCTTCTCCAGGTGAGAACCCCCAGCTCTCCCAGCCTGTCAGCAAGGTTACCCCACTCTTACACACCAGTAGCACCAGGGACTCCAGAGCATTAATGTGTGCTGGTGACTGCAGCTAAAATAAAAAGGACCTCAAACCTCCTAAGCAGGAACAACTCCTTTTGCTTGAAGTCCTGCCAGAGTGGGATAGTGCAGGTGTTTTATATTCCCAAAGTTTGGGGTATTATTTAGAGAAATCCCAAGTCAAGGAGACATCATGTGCAAAACCCTGTGCATTTTGAGGGACACACCGACCTTACCCACACAACAGCTTGAAACATCTGCACATGGAGGATTCTCTGGAAAACAGACTTTTTACTGGAATTGCCATTTGCTGCCTCTTTCTCGAACCCTGATCTCCTTTTTAGGGAAAGCCTTCCATGTTTCTGGCATTTTGTTGTGGTGAAATTAGATCAGTTCCATGAAACTGAAACAAAACACAGCAACCCCAGGTTTGCAGATCAACACAATCCCTCGAGGATGCTGCACAGAACCCTGGGGAAAACTGACTGACAAGTGCCTGGAGCTCCCTTGTTTTATTGTCTGTCTCCAGACCTGCCTCATAGGACAGAACAGGAGGGGAAAAAAAGTTTGTTAATAGTTATTGAACCAACCCTTCCTAAGCTGCATCAAAACTTCTCCTGGTCCATGGGTGATGGCAAAAAAGCAGCTCTGCCCCAACATCTGGAGCAAAAGAAGGGGAAGGAGAAGGGGCTGACGATTATTTTTGGAAACTACCAACCCAAAATGCTCCTTTTTGGCCGGAGCTTCTCCACGTGTGCAGCAGATGGCGCAGCTGCAGTAGCTGTCCCACTGCCACCTCTGTCCCCTCTGTCCCCACGCCAGCCCAGGACCATCCCAAAGGCCGTCCCTCTCCGTCTGGGGGTCTCATCCTGTGCCTTTTTGGCCGAGTCCCGCACCGTGCAGCCCCCAGCACTGGATTTTAGCACTCTCCCAGGAGTTCCCAGGGATGAAAAGGGGACACCAGCTGTCCCAAAGAGGGGGACACATCCACGAGGGATGCAGGAGGCACAGCTCCATCACGCAGAGATGGATGTGCCATAAAACCCCAGCTCAGTGCCTCGAGGGGCACTGGCATCATTCACAGCCCTGAGCTCAGCCTGAGCCCTCCAGCCCTTCCCAGGATGTGTAAAACAGGGTGAGACAAAGGCCAAGCCCCAAAAGGGGCCATGGGGAGCAATCCAGGGCTGGCTCAGGTGCTTCATTTCCATAGCAGGGGGGAAGAGCCGTGTCCCTGGTGCAGGGCAGTGCCAGCCTGGGTGACGGAGGCCAGACCCCATCCAGCTGCCCCAGCAGCCACCCCCTCCCACCGCCTGCACCCTTCTGGGCCCGGCTGCATTCATGGCAAAGACTGGAGCTTCTCATCGTGGCCCCAATGGTTCCCACTGGGCTACTATTTCTGTGGAGCAGTGACAGAAGAAGGCAGTGTGAAGCCTTTATTTTTGGGACTCGGGGCTATCTTTGCAGGCTTTGTTGTTTAAAGGGCCAAGCCTGCTCCCTCCGTGACAATCGGCTGCTTCTTCTCTCATCTTCAAAGGCTGCAGCTAAAACTCATTACACTGCCAATTTTATCCCGGGCCAACAACTCCCCCCATCCCTTTTGTGTCAAACAGCAGAGCATGATGCTGCCTCTCCTTCTCCTTATATTTTTATTCTTCCTCTCCTTTTGTTACTCTCTCTTGGAGGAGGAGGAGATGGTCGCTTATAAAAGGGAGATACTGGTGTTTGCACACAGATCTCTTGGCAGCTGGGAAAGAAAACACCAAGAGGAAAATATAATTCTGTGTGGAAGCATCTTGGCGGTGACAAACCACGAGAGGGACACGGGGTAGGAAGGAGAAAGAGTTAAAGTTATTTTGGTGAGGAAGTGGCCGTGTCTCATATCTCTGTTGGCACTGGCCTTTCCCCACCCCGTCCTCCAAACTGGGAGCTCTTCAAAGCTCCCTGCCCTCGGCCCATGGCCTTGGGAGAGGAGCAGGGCCAGCCACGAGCAGGCTGCCAGCCAGCCAGCTGCCACCTTTGTCCCTGTGGTAGCACTGAAAGCACAGCTGGGAAATTTCTGCAGGATCTGTTTCCCTCTTTTTTTCTTTTTTTTTGTAATTCCTAGAACACTAACTTTTTTCTTTTTCCTGGAAGCACATTTTTCAAACCCAAATTTGCCCAACCCTCCCGTTAAAGTCGCTGCGTTTCTTCCCGACAGCCACAGGGTGTCAGCAGCTCTATGGAGTGGGTTCCTAAAGGGATCCCAATTCCTGGAGATATCCCGGAGCTGGAGCAATGCTTTGGGAAAGGGCCTCATCCTGCCCTGTCCTCCCATCAGAGATTCCAGTGGGCAGAGGAGAGCATTGTCCCACAGGATTTGCTCCAAGCCCCCCACACAGAAGATTTTGGGGAGTTTAGGGCGGTGTCAGTTGTTCCCCAGATGAGAAATTATCAAAAATGATCCAAAATGATCCATGAGTCGGGGGCATGTCCCAGCACAGAAGGGCTTTGAGGGCTGGAAGGAGAAAAAACCCAGAGGTGACAGATGTGACAACAAAATGGACTAAATTTCCAATTCCTGTGTTTCTGACGGTTCGAAGCCAACTCCTAGGAAATATTCCCAGGGGGACGTCAGTGGGATTGGGGACAGCCAACTCACACATCAAACACCACATGCTGGCCTCGTTAATGCCGAGGTTGGGTGTTCCTAACCCGACCAAAGAGTTCCACCCATGAGTTAAAAACTGCCCTTGGCCTTCCCAGCTTCACCCAGGCAGGGAAGCAGCAGGGAAAAATCCATGGGCACACCCAGCCATAATCCCTGGTGTTGAGGAGCATCTGGAGGCACAGGGGATCAAGTCCTGTGCCAGTCCCACGCTGCCCTTCCTTGTCACTCATCCCATTTTGTGCCTCCAGTGTCCCATCTGTAAAATGGGAGCGGTGAAATCTCCCTCCCTTCCAAAGCCCGGGCAGCAGCAGAAGGAGCTGCCTCAAGGATCGAGAAATGTGGCAGAAACCCTTCAAATTCCATGTTTCTCACGACCCTGCTCCATCCACTTCCCAGACCATGACAAAACGAGGTGCCACCTGTGGTAACCCAGCTCAAAGCAGGATATTTCGGCTGCAAAGAGGGACAGACTAAACCAACCTGAAAACAAACAGCTGAGGAGTGAGCAGCCGGGCTCTGCCTGGCTCCAGAGACGTTCTGCTGTCACCTGCCTGCCCTCCAGGCATCCACTAAATGTGGGATTCATCTTGTTTAACATGGTCTTCCCGAAAATTAGACATCTCGCCTAATGAGTCAGGCAGGTTTCCCCTGGAGTGAATGGGAAGAGACAGGTTTCACCAAGGGGCGATTTGTGCCATCCTAAATAGGTGTCTCGGGCAGATGGAGTGAATTGCTTTCTGGAGATGCCAGTCTCTCTCCATTATCTATAAACAGCAGCTTATTCCGATTCAGTGCTGATGACCAGCATTAGGTGAGACAAATTTCAGCCTGAGTGAGTGTCTGGCTTCTCTCACAGATGGGCCAGCCACCCTTTCCTGGCTGTCCCTGTGGATGGGTTAGGACAGAAAACCTTAATTTTGAAGGTACCGTTTATTTGCTCCTCTCTATTGCAAGGAGAGGGTCAGAGAACTGTGCTTTAATTCCTTTTTTTCTTGTTATACTCAAGTGGCACAGGGTGGGATTGTTGGGGTGTCCTGTGCTGGGCCAGGAGTTGGGCTTCATGATCCTTGGGGGTCCCTTCCAACTCAGAATATTTGATGATTCTACAACAGGGTCAATTTTAACATAATTCGACCAATTTTCAGCCCCCCACAACCTGGTTCCTGCATTTTATGGTTGGGACTAAGATGCCACAGACAACTCTAAGCACAGATTCAGGTGCAAAATCACATTTATCAGCTGTGAGGCAATCTGGAAGAAATTAGAAACATAAAATCATTAAGCTTGGAAAAGACCTCCAAGATCATCAAGTCCAACCTTTGATCAAATACCACCATGCCCACTAAACTGTATCACAAATTCTCCTTGATTTTTGAACACTTCCAGGGGATGACTCCACCGCTTCCATGGGGAAACTTGGTTGTGGCCAAGCTCCTTCCTGCCCCATTCAACACCAGGTGTTTGGTTTTAAGGGAGCTCTGGCAGTACCTCATAAGGAGCTTTGGCTCTGTCCATCATTTCCCCCAGTCTTGGCTCCATCCCATCCAAGTGCCTCATTCAGGGGAGCTCTGTCCTCTGTCTCTGAGTTCTCCCCACACTTACCCATGTTTTCCTCACCATCACACATTCAGTACCAGTTCACACCCCCAAGGGAACACCTTTTGCACCTGGACAGCACTGGGCTCCCGTGCTTTTCTGCAGCAATCCAAAAAATTCCCTCAAAAGCCTCCCCGGCCTCCTGCTGTCCCATCAAATTCCTCCCAGTGGGGACCACTTCCAGCACCACTGGCACAAGCGGAGCGTGCCAGGCTCCCAACATCTGCCAGGCACATTTCCCATCCCCTGCAAGGGGCTCTCAGAGCAACCCTCAGCTGGGATGTTTGTACAAACATGTGTATTTACTGTGTCAACACACATTAGAGAGCAAACACATTAAAAGGAAAAGGAAACAGACTACGAGACGAGGCCTCTCCAAACCTCGCTCCGCGGCCTCTCAGGTTGATGGGGAAAGCTCTCACTCCCAAAATCTCACCCCCAGGTTCTGCCTGCCCACACATCCACAAGGACCAGATCTCCATGGCCAGCAGATCTCTCTCTGCTGGACACGTGCCTGAAGATGGAAAATTAAAAGTGTCTTTGTGATAGAAGGATATTTTTGGTTAAAAATCAGGAAATACAGCTAGGATGGGGCAGGGAGTGTGAAGGACAGTGGGAAGCAGAGGAATGCTGGACAAACAAAATGCTGGTTCAATCCCAGCCATCTCCAGTTCTGCCTTGCCTGCCACGAAGTTTAACCTGAAGGCAACTTCCTCAGAAGAGTCCCAGGAGCCCAGTCCCTGGGGAACTCTCCTTGATACACGATCCCCAGGCAGGAGCCAAGTTCACGCAGACAGAACCAATATTTAGCAAACCTCCATTTTTTTTTTTTTTCCCAAACAAGCTGAGGATTTCCAGGGTTTTTCATTCAGAGGATGCTGCAGCCGGGAAGAGCAGCACTGAGATGGAGATAAAAAGATGTTTAAAGAAAAACAATTCCCCCTGACGTGTCACATACTGGATCCAGCTGTTCCTCGTATTCACTGCTTCCTCTTGAGCACAAGTGCACGTGAGAGTGTGCGTGAACACACAGGCAAGACAGACAGAGGTAATTATAAAGCTGGAGCCACCTAGAACTTCCCAGCTGTCAGTCCCAGGAAAAAATAATCATGATTTAAATGCAGAGACATCCACCACTTCAAGTTAAAGTAGAATCCCTGCTACAAGATGTGAAAAGCAATTTAAATATGTCCTGGAGAGGACAGGGATCTGAAGGTTTGATGTAAGTCCAGCAAAAAAGAAAACATATTGAAACAGAAATCATAGAATTGTGGAATGGTTTGGGTTGGAAGGAACCTTAAGGATCATCCAGTTCCACCCTCTGCCATGGGCAGGGACACCTTCCACTATCCCAGGGTGTTCAGAGCTCCATCCAACCTGACCTAGAATGGGTTGGGGCATCCACAACTTCCCTGGGCAACCTCTGCCAGGGCCTCACCACCCTCAAAGGGAAGAATTTTTTCCTTACAGGAAATCTACACCTATTCTCTGCCAGTTTAATGCCATCCAAGGGCATGGGGAAAACCCCACTGTTGTGCCACGTGAAGTTTTCTGGGTTTATCCCACAGCATCAATGGCAAAAGCATCTCCTAAATTCCATTCCCTGCCAAGAAAAGCCCCCAGGACCAGGCACCCAAGCCCCTGCTGGTGCAAAGCCCAGTTCACAGCCCATGCAGCAGCAGGATATGGGAACACTCTCGTCTGGGGAGCAGGAGTGGCCCCATTTCCAGGAACCCACATCCAAGGCAGGTTGTGGAAGTTTTGCACTGCACATCCTCGAAATTCCCACGCCAGACTGCCTGTCAGCAGAAAGCCTGGCTCTTGGGAGGGCAGCAGCAGGGAGATCTTTAGAGAAAAATCGATGCCAAATGATGTGATTGACACTTCAAAGGGTCTTTGGCACCTTGCTGAGGAAAACTCTCCATTGTTTCGGGATCATCCCTGACCCAGATCCTCTTGCCTGCCTCAAAACCATCCTTCCTTGCTTGCCCACTACCTGGGAGATCCTGGGCATGTGGATCCAGAGTTCTGGATGCCATGGGCTGCTGCTGGTGAGGGAAGGAGTCCTTCCCATACAGGGATGCAGGGAAAAGGAAATGTAGGTGAGCAACCTCCAAAGGATCTTACCCTTCTGCTGCCTCTGGGAATTCAATCCCTCCTTTTCAGAGCACCCACCTAAGGCAGCCTGAGCTTTTGTAGGGTGCAGCAAGCTCCTGGGAGCTGTGGGAAGGTACTTCCAAGCCCTTTGGCTGGCTGATATTCCCTGAATGACCGGGATGAAGGAAGAAGGTTGTGAGGAAAAAACCAGGAAATGCTGTGAGCACGCTGGAGAGCCTGGGATGCAAAACGAGCTCGACGAACTGAAGGAACGGTCCAGGAAAAGGAAAAAGAAACAGGATTGGACTCAGGGAAGGCAAATACTTTCAGGGAACAACAACTGAGGGCACAGAGTCAGAGCAGGACTTGTGAGATTGAGGCAAAAGTGGGATAAATGTGCTTAAATCAGCAGTGCTGGGCTGCTGCAGGAGATACAGACCCCAGCCCCAGGGATGATGGGGACATGGGCACATGGCACAGTCCAGCTGCCCTGATGGTGCTGCCAAGGCCATGAGTGGGGCACTCCAGGACACCAGGCTCAAGGGGAACCTGGAGAGCCTGAAATTCCATGGCAACGCAGGAGGAACTGGGGGTTGTTCAGAGGGAAAGCAGAATAATCAGCTTCAAATGTAGAGCAGGAAAATGAAGAAAATAAATCTTTCTTCCTGTCTGGAGTGGGTAGTCTGTGGATAACAGTGGGGAGGCTGGCTTTAGTCACTGAAGGATCTTTCTAGTGGTTTGGGGAGCCTGCAAGTTTTGATGAACAGGCTGAAGGAGCTTCTGTCAGGTGGGACACAGCAAAGAGTTGATCCTGCCTTCAGTGGGATGGGCTGGACAAGCTCTCAGGTGTCTCCCAACCCAATTATCCACAGTTTATGGAGAGCCTCCCCAAGCACAGGGGAGGTTCTGGCTGGAGCTGGCTCTGCAGCTGCCGCTTTGGATGAGAGGAGCTTCCCAACCCCGCTGAGCTGGCAGGGACCCAAAGCCACCTCCTAGAAATGACAAATCCCTGTTCCTCACCCCTGCTGGCTTCATTCAAAGAGTGGATACTGTTCAAATTAGCAGCCACCTGCACTTGCAGGGAGCCACGGCTCTCCCGAGGACATTTATCCTGGGGCACGGGCTGCATCCTGCTGCACCCTGTTGTTCTCAGTGCTGCAGGAAAACAAAGCACTTTTTAATTGCTTCTTTCCTTGGACACCGTGGGATGTGTTTTTCTGTGCACACGGGGCCAAAATATAGGTTTTTTGGGATAATGTGGTGTTGTGTTGTCACGGATTTCTGCTCCAGTGTATTCCTTCTCTATCCCACCTGGAATGATTGAACAGCACCAGCACACCAAAGGATCCTTGGCCATGACAGGGAATGAGAGGCAATGGAGACCAGTCCCCAGAGCCCATCACAAAAACCACCACCAGGCCCTTTTCCCAGCACAATCCATGGAAAAGGTAAAACAACCTGCAAAAACACCCTTTAGGATTTCTCTTACACTGTGCAGCAACACCTTGGAGACAGTTCAGCATCTCCTGGTCCCAAAAAACACACGGCAGCCACACAGGACCCCTCCGAGGTCAGGCTGGAGACAGGGTGAACCTGTTTAGGTGGAATTTCACTTCAGATGCTGGATTTAGGGATAAGTACCCAGGTTGGCCATACAAGAACCTCCATCCTGACACACAGATGGAGAAGGAATGCTGATATCCATCCCTACCTGCATCTCCCAAACCTCCTTGGTGATGGATCATGTTCAGTCAGGTTTGTTGTTAATAACTGTACAATTTACCCGACAGATTCAGAGCTTGTTGTGCAACCTCATTAATACATTTAATTCATTGTTATATTTCCTTCAGGTTAATGGTTTGAGGGTCCAGCAGAGTTTAATCTCTGCAGTTGTTATAAAGTGCTTGTTCCTTGTTAAAATGCAAAATGGAGCCAAGCAAGGAAATTTGGAGATGAAAAAACAGCCAGAATGAATCTCTCGCCCAGGTGGGCTGAGTGGGTGTGGAAGGGGTGATGGTCACACTTTAAATGCTACAGACAAAGATGATAAAATCAGAAATGAGCACAACTCCTCAGTCTATCTTCTCTGGATAGCCAGAAAAACAGGAAAAAAAGACAAATGTGCCCTGAACTCCCATCCTGGAGGGAGCAGGCCCGAGCTCCAAGACTTCAAACCAGTGAACACACTCCAAATCAAGCTATTGAAAACTTCTTGTCAGAGCAGATCATGGAATCATTGAATGGATTGGAAGGAACCTTAAAGATCATCCAGTGCCACCCCCTGCCATGGGCAGAGACACCTTCCCCTATCCCAGGCTGCTCCAAGCTCCATCCAGCCTGGCCTTGGACACTTGCAGGGATCCAGGAGCAGCCACAGCTTCTCTGGGCAACCTGTTCCACCCTCACAGTCAAGAATTTCTTCCTACTATCCAATCTAAGCCTATTCTCAGCTTAAAACCATTCCCCCTTTTCCTATTACTCCATGCCCTTTTAAAAAATCCCAAGAACCAGAATACCCTGAGTTGGAAGGGACCCACAAGGATCACCAAGTCCAAGTGCTTGCTGTGTTTCCAGCCTCTCTCCACACTGGCTGATGGGAGATCCAAGAGGGACCTCACATTTACCCACTGTGGCCATCCCTGAGTTCCTGCCTTCACAGGGATTTGTAATTCAGGCAGTGGGAAACAGCTTCCTTGTGCTTCCACACTTTCCTGGCATGGACCAGCCAAAAAGTAATGAGGATATGATAATAAATTAAGACCAATCTTCCTTGGACGTTGGCAATCCTGGCTGAGAAATGGAGAACTGGAAAACTTGAGCATTAACAGCAGGAACAAGGCTGGTTCCCAGGCTGAGCCACACCAGCCTGTGGCAGCATCAGGAGTCAAACACCCCTGGAAGTGTCCAAGGCCAGGTTTTGGGGGGTTTGGAGCAACCTGGTCTAGTGGAAGGTGTCCCTGATGATCTTTAAAGTCCCTTCCAACCCAAGCCTTTCTATGACTCTGTGATACATCCAAACCCAAGGCTGGCTCACAGGATGGAGAAGAGCAGCGATCTTATTTAACCCCTGGTAAATTTAATCCAAAGCAGAAAGTTGGCTGCAGCCTCGCGTGAGCTTAAAGCTGTTGGGTAATAACAGATGTGGAATCCCCAAATGAGGGCCCCAAACTGGGGAAAGAGCAGAACAGCCTGTTGGAGTTAAGGCTGCACACATGTCCCACTGCCATGAGTCATGTCCAGCCATGTGTCCAACCTCCTTGCCAAGGACAGCATCCAGCAGCCAGGCTGGAACGGGTCAAGTTTGGCACCGCTGGGAGCACAGGGGACACGAACCAGATGGCACAGACTGAGGGCATTTTGGGTTGGGGACAGTGGTAAAGGAGAAGGTGCTTTTTTGGAGTCATGTAGAGGGTAGATGCTTTATCTAAGAGCACATAATATATTATCTATCAGATATAATACATTATATATAATATATAACATATCATATATCATTTATCATATATCATCATATATTTTATATGTTATATACTATATAATATTATGTATTATATTATTAATATAATAATATTTATGTAATATTATTATAATAAATATCCTATATAATATTCTATAATTATTATGGATAATATAATTATTATGGATAATATTCTGAACAGTATGTATTTTCTGTTAACAGNTGTTAATATTGCCATTGTCATCATTATTACATATATAAATAAACATATAAATTAATGCTTCACAATTTCTCTGTACCAGAAGTTGTTGGCAAACCTTGCCCACTCCATGCCACCAACACCGAAGGTTTGTCTGGCTGAAGTTTCCCATTTTAAGGACACAAAAGTGCAGTGTGGGAGCGTTATCCCCCGGGAGGAGGGTCAGGGAAGCTCCTGTAACGCTGTGTGCCCAGCAAAGTCGGGATTCTTGCTGTGTGACACGCTTCAGCCCAAAGCCTCCTGCAGCACACGCTGAATATTTATGAGTGCAAGACAAGCATCAGCACGACTACAAGACACAGGTTGCAACTTGGCAAAAGGAAAGATAAAAAAAAAAAAAAAATTGGTTGGAGGCAGGGGGGGATATCAACTCTGGATTTGCCAGCCTGTGGAGAGGAGACAGAACCAAGGTGCTGCAAGGCCATTTATCTGCTGGCTGTCCTCAAAGAGGGGTGCAGGAAATACCTGTACGGGCCATGAAGTGCCCCTGCTGCCACAGCTGTGTGCCCTGGAGGGGCCCCGGGCTGGCCACCCTGCAGGGGACATCTCAGCTGGGACACAGCGAGATGAGTTGGTTTTAACTTCACACATCTCATTAACAAAGGGCGATGGCAGCTCCTGAAGGTGTTTGGTCCCATCAGCTCCGTGCACCAATTTGTGAACAGGAGAAACCAGCTCCCCATCACTCCTGACACTTGCTGTGGGAGGGGAAAATGGGCTGGATGTGAAGCACCCTGGTGGAGATGATGGGGTGGGAGAGCTCTGGTGTGACCTGTTGGGTTAGGGAATTGCCCCTTGGAGTTCTCTAGGGAAGTGCTGAACCCTGCTAGGAAACCAGCTGTGATCCACTCTGACTTTCAGGTGATGAGGGACCTCCCCTGGGGCAGGACAGAGATTCAAACGCTACTTCCAACCCTAATTCCTGCCTGCACAGACACACGAACTCCTGCTCTCTGTGTTTATCCACTTCCAACTTGTCTGGGCTGGGATGTGGCTTGCAGAGTTCACTCCTTTGCCCAGGCTCTCCCAAAAAAGCCAACAAAGGCACAGGGGTGCTTCCTCCATGTAATTCCCAGCACATGGAAGCACAAACCCTCACAACTGCCCAGCCACAGAGCCCTCGGTGTGGTGGCCACTTTGCCTGCTTGAAGAGCCACCTCATTTATCCCTGCAGCCTCCAGCCTTGGCATCTGCAGGGGCTTGGCTGAGCCAAACACCGTGGAATTGGTGCCTTTGCCATCTCGGGGATGCCACAGGAGGAGTGGGAATGTGGGAAGGGGGGCTTGGCTCTGGAATGAACCCAGCCACCAGCCAGGGAAGGGCTGGCCCCCTTCCTCCACCGGGATGTCACTTTGATTCTGTTCCCTCCTCCCAGCCGCCTGGAAACCTCCCGCTGCACAGGAAGGTTTGCATCATCCAAGAGGCACCAGATTCCTCTTCCCCTGTGGGATTTTCCTCTCGGGAAGAGGCAGAGCACTGCCAGGCAGAGTCCGGCCTCCCTCGGAAAGCTGTCAATGTGGCAGGCGGAGCCCTGTGCCCGCCGCCCTCCCCTCCCTCTGCCCTGCATGGAGAGCTATATTAAGTCCCACTTGTGGCTGCCTTTGTGATTTCCCTGGCAGAGCTGCCTCCCTGACATCAGAGCAGAACAACAGCCGGCTGGAAACCCTGGGAGCACGCAGGCACCGTCCCCCTCCTCGGCCCCCTGCCTGATCCCACAAGATGATCCCTGCTGCAGGATCCCAAATCCCCTGCAAAGACCCAGCAGTGTGTCCCCAAGGGATTAGGGGAATAGGCTGGATCAAAGAGTCTCTCTTGGTGCAGAGATCTGCCAGGACCTGGTGGCCTCACCTGGCTGATGTACAGGTTAAACCTATGACTGGTATTCCAGTGACAGCCAGTTTGGGATGCTTTCAGCATCCAAAGAGCCTCAGACAGTGACAATACACCAATTATCGAGTTATTTTGTGCTTTTAAGTAGCCTAAACATCACCTTGACTGCATTTGAAAGCCCCAAGGAAGAACACTGATTAAGGAACCTGTGGCTCAGCTGCTCCGTGGCTTGTACTGGCCCCATCAGCAGCAGGAGAGGATGGATCCACCCGGGGAATCTGTGCCAGTGGGACGCAGCTCTGGCTGCCTCCAGGCTGAACATTCAGGCTGAAGAGCTTTGAGCACAACGTGGTGCCACAAGTGACATCAGCCTCTCTCTGCTGGCGGCTCCCAGACACCAGAGCCGCTGCCTTGGATCGTGGGAGCAGGAGGGAGAGCCAAACCTCTTCCCCGTGGGGCATTCTCCAGAGAAACAGCTCTGCCGATTCTTTTGTCACTGCCTGATGTCAAAATGGCCTGGAAAATGTCTGGGTGTTGTCCATGCCTCTCCCAAAGGTCCTCCTGTGAGTGGTAACAGGGAAGGAGTAGAAGATGGGCTGGAAGGAGCACTAAGTTCACTCCAGGGAGGTGGTGCCAGCTGGCAGATTTGGTATCCCAGGCTTTGGGGGAGCTGTGGGGCAGCTGCTTTATGACAGCCTCATGTCTGTACCTCC
Organism: Daphoenositta chrysoptera; assembly: GCA_013397915.1. NCBI lineage: Eukaryota > Metazoa > Chordata > Aves > Passeriformes > Daphoenositta > Daphoenositta chrysoptera. The sequence continues at coordinate 207,161 of VZRO01005197.1, read as the reverse complement.
CTCAGAAGGTCCTATATAAAATAAAGACAATGAAAGTGTGGGAGTTAAGGCAAAAGAGGAAAGAGCTGATGTAAGGGCAACCCAAAGATCTGGTGTTGTCACTTGATTTCACATCCCAAAAGGTCTTGGAGCCAGCATTTCCAGGATGCTGTGACTCACCTTCCAGACAGAGAACTGCAGACACAGACAGCCCTTGGGGGTCTGAGACAGGAGGGACCTGAAGGGCTCCTGGTTAGGCTGCAAGGACCTTGGCTCCTCCTTGTCAGTGTTCATCCCAAGGCACAGCTGTGAGAGCCCATGGCCTTCCCACAGAAATTTTTGTGCTGACCCCATGAGGGTCTGTCCTGAGGCTCCAGTGCCACAGCCTGTCCCAACACCACCCCAGCATCCCACAGCAAACAGCCTCAAATAACCTCTGTTCTCTTCCCAGCCAAGTCTAAATCTCCTGAGAAACAGCACCTGGCAGAGAAGGGGACTGCAGCCAGCATTTGGCACCTGATACTTCTTTTTCTGGAAGGTGCTGAAGAGTCTCAAGGACACGGATGGGAACAGCACAGCACATCCGTGAATGTTTTAGGCTCCTCCACCTTTGTTTTGACACTGTGCCTTGTGCATAATTATTCTGAGGCACAGCCTGAACTCTCCTGCTGCTTAACAGGGGGAGTCAGAGCATCTTGGCAGGATCATTTTGAGAGAGTCTGATGTTGGGAATAACTCCTCAAAGCAGCAAAGCCACTGAGCTCAAGAGTCAGCGATAAGCGATGGAGTGCTGGGAGCTGGACTTGGACACTGAATCCTCAGGGAGAAAATGTAAACATCAGCCAGAGGTTTTGGACTTACCCAAAATCGATGGTTATCCAGCACCAAGGAATTACCAGACCCTGGTGTTCATTTCTTGGGTCCTGCCTTGGGACACTGGTGCCCATCTGGTTACCAGTGAACGTGGAACTTCATGGTGGAATCCTTAGGGTCCCTTCCAACCCCAACCTTTCCATGGCTCTGTGATGTCTGGGACCACACCTTTGTCTGACACCAGCTTCTCCAAGCTGACAGCCCTCAGTACTTTTGAACAAGCCACTCCATTCCCAGTGGGATGCAGATGTCCAGTGCCAAGTGGACAGGTCAGAGTCTGTCAGTGTGTGAATGCAGTGGGTCCTGTACTCATGCACCAGTGGGTTTCTGGTTTAATACACAAATATTCTGGATTAATTAATTCTGGTTTAATACACAAAGCTGGAGGAAACCAGCTCAGGACCACCTGGGCCTCCATCAAGACGCCCAACACACACTTTTCCAGATGTGGAGAACCAGCTCTGTGATACAACCCTAAATTGAATGACAGCTTGGAAAAAATAGGCTTATTTCACCCTGACTACCACATCTACATCTCCCTGTCTCTGGTGGGTCAAACACCACTGCTGGAGGGCTGGGTAATTGCACAGATGGTGAGGCTCAGGTCTCTCACATCCCTGTGATTAATACCTCATGCTTCACAGTGTCGAGTATTATTACAGGTGACAGCAAGATCTGCATCGAGGTGCAGCATGTGGCCACCATCCCACATCTGGGCTCAACATCTGGGCTCTCTCTAAGTGGGTTTCGTTTGTTTCTCCCAAACCTCAGAGATTTTGATTGTGCTCCTGACAGGAATTTGGGTTTGCTTAAGATCTAGAAAAAGGTGTTCAGCCTTCACAGACCAACGGTGGCTGATGAAGCTGGAGTAGCTGCACTCTACATTCCTCATCCATGAGGACACACAAAATGCAAGCACTCATGTCCATGAACCCTGTGACCCCGAGAACTGAGGTTGTGTCCAACACTGGTGATATAACTCTGTGAGATAAACCCAGCAGCAGCTGCAGAAGGGACCCCAGACACACAAAGCTGCTTTTCCCCTCTGGGCACGACTCGTTTCCAATTCTGCTTGGCCTCCCCACACCCTCAGGAGGGGGCAAGGGGCTGCTCTGTCCATCAGGCTGACAGGAGTGGATGGGGAATTTCATGCCTGCCATTGCTCCTCGGGCTCCAGGGCAGGAGGACATAAAAGAGCTGCTGCTGATGTGTTTCCTCCTGCCCCCCAACCAGGCAGCTCTGCCTGCAAGGCCAGGTCTGACCTCCCTTCCCCATCCCTGTTCAGCTCTGGAAAGAGAGCAGGACCTCCAGTCCTCCCTTTTTGTCTCAGCCTCATTCACAGGCACCAAGGCTCACCTGGAAAGGGTCTGGAAAAGCCCAGCCTGGTTGACCACCACACCAATGACTGCAGGGGGATGGAGGATGGCAGGAGTGACTGGAGCTGCAGGAATTAGGGGCTGAGAATGAGGAAAACACAGACAGGGAAAGGAGAAAGGTGATAAGCAAGACACCATCACACCACCTTTGCCCTCCTGGCTGGAAGCACCTCCAGCCCTCATCTCCACACGGATGCAGCCTCAGCCTCTTTGGTTTGGATGATGTGGCAAAGCCAAAGGACCACAGCAACTGCAAACCATGTGGCTCCTGGTCTCATGACCCAGCTGGAAACGATCCCTCCCAGACCCAGTCCTGGCTTCTCCTAGGGTTAGTCACTTTTTTGGCAGCTGTCCATCTGAGCAGCATCCAGCTAAAATCCATCCAGGGATGGATCTGCTCTGCTCTGTGCTGTCTCTGCAAGAGGGGAACCAAGTTGGGAAACCTCAACAGCTCAGAGCCAGCCCCAACTTGCTCTCACCTGTCCAGTTCTCTTCCCCTCACCTGCAAATGCCTGGGTCCAAACCAGTAGAGCTTTCTGGTCTCACAGCTCTGGGTGTCTCTTCCCACCTCCCACCCTCCTGTCCCTTCTCCTGTTCAATTCTTGCCCCTCTCCACACACAAACTGGTCTTCTCCAACTTGTACCAGTCCCTTTTGCCAGGCTGTGAGAAGGGCTGACCACAGAGAAGATGCCAACAATTTCATTTAGGGCAGGAGACCTGTCCCACGTACATTTTACTCTGGGGCATGGGGGGAAAAGCGCCAGCCTCCGTAACTAATCCCACCATCCCCAGCATGGGGGATGCCTGAGCCTTTGGGGTTTCCTTCTGGACAGACTGGCCAGGCCCTTGCCCAGCTGGCAGTGGCTGGAGCTGAGTCCCTGTCCCTTCCCAGGAGCATCCATGGCTCCTCCATGTGTTAATCAGCAGCTTTGTTCTGCATCACCTCACTGTGTAATAGCAGCAGGAATTTATACGGCCACAAATTAACGGCGCGGGCGAGCAATCAGCACAGAAAGGAGACACGTCCTGGTGCACTCCCTGGAAGGGGACAGGGAGACGGATGCTGGGGACACTCTGCTTGCCACGACCTCTCCACCCTGCCAGCTGGGCTGTGCTGCCACCACTAACAAGTTGTTTCTCGCTGCCAAGGATAACAGAGCCACTGGCACCCAACCCTGCACTCTGCTCTTGGCTGCCTCAGGAACCCCAGTCAGGAAGGATGGGGTTTTTTTTGCACTTGTCATTTCTCAAGGAGGGAGGAACATCTCTCCCAGCTGCTTCGGCTGAAATCCAGTTTTTATGTAATCAAATGTGACCTCTAGCTGTCTGTGTTTAAGGCTGCCATGGCTGCGATATCATTCAGACTGTTAGGACTAAGTCATCCATCTCCTCCACTATAAATACCTTATAATCATCCCGAAGGACCTGCAGTGCCTCACAGATGAAGATGCCTGGAGAAAAGGGGGGTTCGGCTCTGACTGTCGCTCCACTCCTGAAATGCAGCTGCCTCTGAGTGGGGAATGCACAGCAGATTTTTAACAGCTTCTGGTCAAAGTTACCAGCAGAAAACCCACGGGAATTGCCAAAAGGGTGGAGAGCCACCCACACCCAGACTGGTCTGTAATGTAGACTGTGTTAATAATACAGGTACTTTTGCAGAAATTATGTCCAGGCCAGTTCTGAGAGTTCATCCCTCACTGAATCCTGCTTTGCAGCGCAGGATGGGGACAAACCATCCACGCTGTTTCAGACACCACCAGCCACTCCTGCCAGGCGCTGTAACGTGAGGTGGAAGAGAGATCAGAGCAGACACAAAGCCCTTGCAAGGAAGGTTTCTGCAAGAAACCCAAACTGCCGACTCTTATTTACTTGTGTTACACAGTGTGATGTTAATTCGACAATTAACGCGCGGGCTGATAATTGCCGGTCCCACCTCCTCCAAAGCGTGCACCTGCTCCCCCTTCGCATCCTGCACTCCCCAGGAATCCACAATGAGGTGGGAGCGCGGCAGCCGCGTTGTGCCGCGGCTCGGCTGCCGCAGCGCGCAGGATTTGGGACAGAAACCCCCAAGTTTGGCTGAGATGTGCACGAACACGAGTGCAGCCGCCTCGTCTGCAGCGTGTGGCGGCAGCTTCGCAAATTCCCTTCATTCACAGACATCGCTCTCAGGCGCCAGACAGCTCTGCTACCCGGGAGCCACTGGCACAACTTGCCTTGGNGAGAGGCCCTTGGTGTCTGGGGCTCTCTGACCCCTCACTGCCAGGCTGCCGAGATGTTCGGTCTCTTGGCTTAATAAATTATTAAGTCCAAGAATGTGGGCTAGAAGCACTAAGAATATAGAAAAAGTGTATAAAAGGGTAGAAAAGAAAAGGAAAAAAATCGTCATGGCATCAGACACTGATTTATTTTATTTATTTGTTTTGGCTGGTGGTTTGGGGTTTTCTTTTTGTTTTGCTGGAGGGGAGGAGAGATTGTGCTGTGGTAAAGAAGTCACATCCCCCTTTTCCTGTGCAGTAGCTTTGGGTTGGAAAGGATCTTAAAGACCATCGAGTTCCAACCCCCTGCCTGCCAGGAGGGACAGAAGGAGGACACCCTGCTGTCCCCAGGCTTCCAAATGGATGCAGACAGAGGTGGTGAGAGCTGCCAGCTGCTGTCCCAGTGGAGGGATGGGTAAGATTCCCCCACCAGCAGGGTCAGGCCAGGAGGAAACCACCAACAGTAAAGAAAAACTCGTCCCCACTGATGCTGCAAAGTCCCTCCACAGAGGAGGAACAGCCCTGTTCACACCCTCCCCTAAAAACCCTTTCTCTGTTGCAGCTGTAGCACATCTGGCAGAACCCTGGATGAGCTCTGCCCTTCCTTTCAGCCCCTTTCCCTCACCCTGTTTAAGGATAAAAGGTCCTGTCTAAAGAAGGAAACCACGAAAATCATGTTGTGGTGAAATCATGCTCTGCTCTCCCTGCCTTCCAACCTCTGTCTCTTTGCATGCACCCTAATTACCTTCATTAGCAGCAAAAAGGAGAATCCTAATGGCTTTGTTTTGATGTGAATTTAGTTATTTGCCTCCCTGGGTGTTGGCAGGTTGGGGTGTAACAGCAGGAGCTGCTTCTGGACCTGCTCAAATTTGCCAAGACTGATGAAGCTCTGCCCAGAAGCCTCCAAGGATCTGCCCTGGGCAGCCTGAGCTCTGGTCGAGGAGCAAAGGCAGGAGATTCCAGAGTCCAAGAAGAAGCCAGGAAAGCAGTGAGTCCACCTGCAGCCAGGGAAGGTGGTGGATACCTGCTTGTGGATACCTGGGAGATAAGCATGGAGAATAGGGCAAGAAAAGCTGCCTCTTTTCCTCCACTTTTATACTCCAATAAGAAGTCACAGCACTCCCAGCACTGCAATGCTGGATAATTTTCCATGGAAAAGCTGCAGCAGCGTGGCTGCAGGGCACACAGCATTAGTGTTCCTGTCAGGTAGGTCCACCAGGATCTGCAGTTAAATGGCAAAATATGGAAAACAAACAAGGGACAACACAGGGAGAATAAAGCTCATTGCCAGCCCGAGCCAAGAGGTTCAGTGCCAGGCTATGGGAGAATTTCTGCCTGCACGGACACACAAACTCTGCTCTCTGTGTTTATCCAGACTTGAAAAACACCAAGAGCAGCAAGGGAGACAGCCCAGCCACACAGAGTACACAGACCTTGGCAAGACAGGAGAAATAAGTGCTTTTTCTCTCGGTGTTTCCTTTTATTCCGCACGGTCTACAGGACGAAACACCTTTTAGCACCTAGAGCAGATGCAGCTTAACACCTCCAGGCTGGAATTAGCGGGTCACAGTGCACCCCAGGAGGGAGCAGTGTGTGTGGGCACTTGAGCCTCTCTGCAGAGAAAGTGCTGCGAGAGGGCAGCGAAAGAAATCTCCATTTAAGGGGAAATTAATGGCATTTATTTCACACCATCTCAATCCTTTTTCTCCCAGGCCACTCTGAGGAGTGGAGCTGGGGATCCTCTGAGGCTGTGGCTCCACCAGCATCCCCCAGTTGTCACCACGTGCTGCTCACCAGGTCACACCACAGGAGCCAAATCCCCCTGGGCAAAGCCCAACCAGAAGATGGGAACGCACCGAACAGGCTCCACCCCACAGCCAGAATTGCTCCTTCTTCGTTCAGGGCCACTAAATCTCCATCACAGTAAAATTCCTACAAAATATAGGGTGGCCTGTGGGCAGGGATGGGGGGTGGAACAACAGTTGGGGTCTGCATCTCTTCTCCTAAGGGCCTGCCCCTTGCCAAGGGGCACATCTGTCCCCTGACTGTGCATCTGTGGGTGCATCTGTCACTCCAGCCCTGTCCCTCCTTGCCATGTGGCACCAGACTGGTTCGTTTGCTCCAGCACCCTTTGAAGTTCAACGCCACGCCGTGTTTATCACCACGGAGGGGACCCTCCACGCTGGAAAAAATAAAGGCTGGGGCCGTGTTTGAACCTTGAGGGACTGAGCAAAGTGGTGTCAGCCCTGCTGGCTCGTAAATCTCCTCAAAGGGGGTGTTGCTGGTTTTTCTGTCGGAGGAAGGTGCTCGGGGGAGCACAGGAGCACCGCGTTCCTGCCGAGCAAAAAGTCAACCTGCAAATCCTGGCTCCTCTGTTAACTCCCAGCTGGAACATAAAATGAGCCACAGTCACTTGTGCTGTCCCCAAATGACATGGCACAGCTTGGGTTTGTGCTTTCATATCCTTTTGCTCCCAAACCAGTGGGATTACCCCGACTCTGCTTACTGAGGATGGGTTTTTGGGAGGTGTTAACCCTTGGAGCAGCTCCGGGCTTCACCTTGATTCACCACAGATTGGCTACTGCCAAAACCACATTGGCAAATGTGCTGGTAATGAAACAGAGTGGGCGTCCAAGGGGCAGGGATGGTGTTTAGCATCCTCCCAGAGACAAAACCTGCAAACTGCCTGCAGCAGCAGCAGACAGAGGAGGCACGGCAGCCAGCAGCAGTGCCAAGAGACAGGCTCCAGAATTCCAGCTCTCTGGCATGGCTGACTGCCCAGAAGATAGTGCAGCCCCTCTCTGGAAGCTGGCTGAGGAGTCAGGAAAGCACAGCTAAAGCTCTGACAGTCTGACACCTTCATTGTGCACAAAATGCTCCCGTGGGCTGCTGACAGGTCTGGGGACACACGGTGTGAGCCCCTGTGTCACCAGCCTGGCTGGGATGCTCTGGGGACTCCTCTGGGGACAGAAGGGACCTGTGGGGAAAACTCTGCTGGAACTGGGACAAGAGGAGATGGCAGAGTCTACCCAGGGACTGCTGCATGCACCAATCTGTGGATAAATGCATGGGCACCTTCGAATCCTGATTGTAGAATTACAGAATCATAGAGTGGTTTGGGGTGGAAGAGACCTTGACAGGTCACATAGCCCAACTCCCCTGCAAGGATCAGGGTCAAAGCCTGATTTTGGCAATGTAAATGAACTCAGGGCTGCTCATCAGATCTGTTACAATTTTTATGCTTTAGGGGCGTTAGAGGAGCTTCAGGAAGAGCCTGACCCCACTATTCTGAGTGCCCTCCCAACACCAAACCAGATGGCAGAATCACTCCCCAGGAGCACCCAGCTCATCCCAGTTTCCCATTCTCTGCTGCCCACTCCTGAATTACCTTGGAACAAGGCAAAACCCACTAAATTTATGATTTCCCTGAACCATCTTTTGAGGAGAAACCTTCGCTTGCCATCCTTCACAACCAAGAGAGCCAGGAAACAGCCAACGAGCTCACATCCCGTGACACTGCTCACCTCTCTGTCAGGAGGGGATCCCCTCTTCCCTCCAGCTGACTCGTGAACCACCCCCACAACCCATCACACCCCGTCTGTCCCCAGCAGCCCTCCCCACTCGGTGGCTTCTCTCTTTGAGCGCATTCCGCACGATTTTGGGTTCCATCTGTCAGGCCGCTGCCTCCAACGTCTGCGAGCGTTTAGGAGAGCAGAGCACAGCTCTTGGCTCTGGGATCTGGAAGTGGCACCGATCACAAACGCTGTCATCGGGATGTGGGCAACATCTGCTAACGCAGCCCTTCGCCCAGCCCTTCTCCACAGCGCTCTTCCAACTGCATACTAAAGCCTGTTGAAGGACAAACGGGATTTTGCTATGGTTTTAGGCTGTCTGAACGTACCAGGGCTTTGATCCCAGCTGCTGGGTCAAATTAAAAGAAAGTCAGAAAGGGCCCGACGTAAAGGTCAGGCTTTACCTCTAACTACTCACAGCACACACTGACATATGGTAAAGAAAGAGAAAACACGGATATGCTGGGGTTTGGGGGTTGCATTCTTGCATAATTTGAGCAATATTAAGGGCATTACATGTGGTTTGTTGCTGTTATGTCCTGCAGCCATGGAATGGTGTTGGTTGGGGTTTTTTTTAAGTTTCCTCACAGGCCTTTGCAAGGAGCTCCAAGAACCAACTGTTGCTGAGCGAACTTTTGAACCTCTGCAAAAGCACAATGTGTTAAATTGCTAGAAAAGGGGAAAACAAATGTATGATGTTCTGTGACACCCACAATCTGCAAAGCTTCACTCCTTTGGACTTCCCAAGGAGAAGAAAGGCATTGCTGAGACATTTTATGTTTTAAACAATGACAAGCACAGTAATAGATCAAGGCTTTAAGGCAACCCAAAAGCCTTCAATACTTCAGTTATGAGTTGTTTAATAAAACAGAGTCAATTAATTTGACCAACTAAGGAAATTGGGCGAAGGCCACCCCAGCATGGAAAGGGACCGGCCAGAAGGGTGAGTAGAGAAAAGTCCCAGCAGAAAGCTAAAAGTGCCCCCAAGCCCCCCAGCCCATTGGGTGGAGACCTGCACCATGAAGTGAAGCAGCCCGCGGAAGCTTTTGTGCACAGCTTTCAATAGACTTGAATAACTCCATCGTCCCCCTATTTCACGGGGCACAGAAAAAACCCTCTTTAAGTTCAGAAGAAAAGCAACACCACCCTCGAGAGGGGGAGATGGGAGGCTGTCTGCTCCCCCTCAGCCTCTCACCCCCACGTCCCGCTTTGCAAACAAACCCAAACTCCCTGACTTCCCAACAGCTGCTGCCAGTCTGCCCGGCTCCCACATGGCACAAGCCCCCCAGCCTTCTGTGCAGCCCCGGCATCCTGCCAGCTCCCACCAGTACTGGCATTCCAGGCTGCCTCAACAGGACGAGGAGAGGGGGGGATGCTTCAGCATTCGACTGCTGGTGGATTCGTTCCATCATCAGGATGCCCTCTCCAAGGTTTTGGAAGGGAAGGATTTTCTCCCCGCTCCCTTCGAAGCGCCCGTGTGCCTCCTCTGCAGCTCGTAAATGCGTGTTTGATCCCGCAAGGTGCTGCTGGCTTTCATCTCCCGCGGAATTCAGTGCTCGCCAGAAGAGGGGTCCCGGGTGGGAAAAGAATTTGACAGATGCTTGCAAAGGATTAAGAGTTTCCAGTGGCTCAGAGTGGCGCCGGCACTGACGGAGACACGATCAGAGGGAGAAGCTGTATTCAAACCGCAGTGAGAAACCACCTCCAGTAAGTGGATTAGAGGAGTGTTATCATCCAGCACGAGCCTCTCCTGGCAGGGACGGTGGCAATATTAGAATAATCTGTGCACCTGGTGCAGCAGCAGCTCTGCAATGAGATTAATGGACCTGCTGACGGGCAAGGAAAACTTCGGGGAACAATTTGCTGCTTCTTTCAATCCCCCCCGGCCGTGGCAGAAGGGGGAAGAATAGGTCTGGATTCAAGAGGAATTTAGGGTCGAGCATCAGTATTTCCCATGCAAAGCTGGAGAGGCTGGGAACCTGCTCAGAAGCACTTCACTCCGGGATTTAACCTCCCTGCCTTGATGGAGTGTGGTGAGGAGTGGCTGTGCACACATTTAATGCCATGGTCATTCCCAGGATCAAACATCCTGGTTGTAAGCCAAGGAAAACGTCTCTTGTTGGTCTTAATTTTGGTCAGGGTTAATCCACGCCACTCGTTTCCTGCACTTTTCGTACTTAAATGAAAGATTAGTGAAGGGAAATGGGTCAGGTAAAACAAAACAACTTGCTTGACCTGAAACAAAACATATTTTTTCCCTCTTCTTGTATTGGTCTTTTATTATTATCATCAAAGGCAATGTCACCACCATGCTGATATTAATCAATAATATTACAGTTGGCTGTTTTGTTTCAGTGAATTTTGAAGATAAGCTCAGTTCCCAGAGGAATAATTCGCAAGTTTCATTTCAAAACCCTAAACCCACAACGTTTTCCAAATTCCTATCCAAGCCTTGCTTGCAGATTGCTTTCATTGAAAAAAAAAATAAAAATAAAAATTGCCCTGCATTTGATACAAGTTTTCAGTCAGCATCACCCTGCACTTTTGGGTGATTAAAATAACCAGGGAAAAGAGCTTGCAGCAGCACTTCCATGCTCCATGAAATGAAGTGGGATCTCCCAGCCTGCTCTGCACAGCCCTTCCCGGACGTGTTGGATTTACAGCTGATCCCCACACGTGCCTGGGAGGTGCCCAGGGTTTCTGGGTGGATGGCAGCCAGACCAGAGAGGCTTTGCAGCAGTTCTGCTCCTTCCCAAAGGAGAGAAACCCACTGCAGATTTATACAGAGGGGAAAAAAACCAAGAGGAAACCACACATGAAAACCACAGACCTCAAACACCACCTGGATGAGGAGTTTAGGTAGGAAAATGAATATATATGCCCAGAAATCCAGATGCAGCAGGGCTTTAACCTGAAGGTAACTCTCTTAATTCACCACAGCAAATTCCTGCCTGCAGCAGTTGTGACAGCTCGTGCTGTTACCCACCCGAGGACGCACAGCAGGACAAGTGCTGGCATTTTAGAAGATTTTCACCAAGCCATGACCATCTGGGCTGTTGGATACACTTTTTTTTCAGATATGTTGTGCTTATCCATGTAGCATCTAAGCCCTGAGCAGGTAAATCGGTCAAAGAGTGAGGTCTGTAGTGGATGTCCTCCCTTCTCAGTCTGGTTTTGAGCATCACTCACTGGGGTGGGACGAGCTCTGAAGGGCAAATCAGTTTTAGTTCGGAGAATGAATGACACCAGGACACTGCTGTGTAATTAGAAGTGTCTCAAGCAGATGCAAGTGAAGCTAATCAAACACTGCTTCATAAGAGTGATCATCAGCCTCATAATTATTATTATTCAATTCCCAGGAGGCAGAGACAAGGGGACTTCTCCTTCACATGACGTGTCACACAAAAGCAAATCAAAACCCACAGTCCCTGCTCAAAACTGCTTGTGGCTCTGGTCGTCTGCACCTCCCACTCACCAGCCCAGACCATCCCAAGCCAGCTCATCCCTGTCTGCCGTGTAAAATCCAAGGAAGGCACCTGGGAATCCTGTCAGATAGCAGGGTGCCATCGAGGCAAGGTGTTAATCGAGTGCCAGTGGGCACAGCAGCCCCGCGTGGCTGTGATGTCAAAAGCAGATGGCTGTGTCGTCAGGGGGGAGGTGGGGCTGCACAGCAGATGGGCACTTCACAGACAAAGATCCCTCTCATGCAAATTGCCCCCGATGATAATTTAAAAAAGAAAATAAAAAAAAAAAGATTACACAGAGAGAGAGAGAGAACTGGAGAAAACATCTGATGTGTGAGCAGTACAGTCTCTAAATAGAATATTTTCCCATTTTCCCATGAAGCATCAGGAGGTTCTTAAGCTCCAAAGTGTTCATTTAACTCCTCGAGGCTCTGGACACACATTTCCCCTGCACTTTGCTGCCCTAATATGCAACACACCCAAAACTGCTGCCTCTGAGTTTATTTCTAGAAAGCCAAACCTTGTGCACCTGTTCACACACAGAACTTAATACAGCACTGATTATTTTGTTAAAGGAACTTCCACCCCAAGTTCCTCCAGGGGATTTACAGCCAACACATACACACAATTCTGGGAATCAACCAGTGTGCACCAGTTTGCCAGGTTTATGCTTCAGATGGGCACATTGTGATTTTAAACAGCATAATCAGAGTGGTTTCCTCCTCTTGGAGCACCATGGAGAGACACAAGACGGGAAAGTTCTTAAAATCAGAGAATAGTTTGGACTGGAAGGGATCTTAAAGTCCATCCAGTGCCACCTCCTGCCCTGAGCAGGGACAACTTCCACTATCCCAGGTTTCTCCAAGACCATCCAACCTGGCCTTGGACACTTCTAGGGATCCAGGGACAGCTACAGCTTCTCTGGGCCAGGGCCTGTGCCAGGGCCTCACCACCCTCACAGCCAAGAATATCTAACTAATATCCAATCTAAATCTTTCCTCTCTTAGTTTAAAACACCCAACCCTTGTCCTGTCAGCACCTGCCCATGTAAAACATTCAGACAATACAAGGACAACTCCTCTTGTGCACCAAGCTCATGCTCAGTTTACATCAGTGTTGAGTGAGGGGAGAACCCAGCACATATCTGAGAATATCAAGACTGCTATAAATTAGAAAGTACAGAAAATCACTCAATCCACTGAAGAAATGCAGCTAATTCTGGGGTGAGACACAACAGCAACTGAAAGTTTATTCAGCCTCTGAAATTCTCACAGATGTTCCCAGGGTGCCTAAACGAGTGGTGAGCACGGGGAAAGTAAATATGGAAACAAAGCCACAGCTTCAAACTAAGCCTGATACAACCACAGAAACACCATCAAAGAATAGAATCAAGGAATCATTAGAGCTGGAAAAATTCATTGAGTTCATCGTCAAGTTCAAACATCAGTCTGACACTTCCATCTTCAGCACAAAGATGTGTCCCCAAGCACCACATCTACACATTTTTGGGACATTTTCAGGAGCAATGATTCCACCGCTTCCCTGGGCAGCCTGTTCCAACATTTAACAATCTTTTCCATGAAGAAATTTTTCCTAACAGCCAATCTAAACCTCACCTGGCTCAATAAAGCTGTTTCCTCCTGTCCTATCACTTGTTACCTGGGAAGAAAGACCAACCCCAGCTGTCTACAACGTCCTGCCAGGGAATTGTGGAGATCAAAATGTCAGGAAGAACAGGTGTATTTCAACGTGCACCAAGCAAACAAAATGTGTTCAACTGGGCATGGAGAAATCTAAATAATGGATGTGAGATCCATTTCTCCTGAACTAGAGCAGGTCCCAAGTGCTTGGTCCATCTCCAGTCTGGTGGTGCAAACAGGCAAGGCTGGAGAGAGGGCATTTTTAGGGATATCAGAGAAATGCAGCTGATGGAAGTGGGGATTCAACAAGCACTGGAGCGTGGTCTCCCTAAGGGCTTGGGCAGCCCTGCTCTCCAGAGGTGGTGGCAACTGAAAAGTAGAGATGGGACAACCTCTCTCTCTCAGAAGAGCCTGGGTGGCCAACAAATCACCCTGACAATGATAAACACAGGCGTTTATTTTGGGCAAGGAGCTCCAGCTCTCACCGGCACGTCTGCTGTGGAAACTGGAGCAATGTGCTTTCCCAGCTCTACTGCCACGGGTGCTCCCAGCTCCTTCATCCCTCTGCTCTCCTCCTCTGCCACGTGTGATGTGCACTCAGGGATGCCCAGGGCATCGTGTCAGCTGCCGAGCTGGACTGGCATCCCCCGGGATCCTGGAAACTTCCAACTGAGTGGGGGCTGGAGCTAAGGAACCCTTGGCAATGAGTAAATAAATCACATCCTGCCCACGTGCCCAGCTGCAGCCAGGACCCTGGTGACAGCTCGCTGACAAGGGACACGATGTCTTCTGGTCCTTTTCCTGCAAGGTACGGCACCGTCTGGGCAGGGAGTCAAGGCCAGGAGCGCCAGGGAGCATCCCACATTCCAAGATCCCTTTAATTCCCCTGGACATGAGATTGCTGCCCACATGGCAGCCTGCACTCCCGCTCTGCCAGCACCAAGGAGGATGAAAGGACAGCAGACTGTGAGAGGTAGGAAGAGAGATGGATAAAATCCATCAGGTGGTGCTGGGATTTGGGACGCTTCGCTGGGCGAATCGCTCGAGCTGCTGAATGCAGAGGGAAGATCAGCCCTGGGTAAATCCCTGCTGGCAAAGAGCCTGGATGGTACCAAATATTACTGGCCTGAATCACCGCTCATTTCTTCCCCTGCCACCTCTGTGGCAATGCAGCCAAACTGGTGACACGAGAGATTATGGCCAGCAGTGGTGCAGGGACATCCTTCCCAGGTGCTACCCGTGGTCACTGGTCAGGGGTTAATGGGGGTTGTTGTCCCAGATGAATGGACACACGGGCATGTAAACACACACAGAGTGATTCAGGATATCACACCAGCCCCTCCCAGTCCCTGCTGCCACCACTGTCCCTGCTTTGGGCTTGCAGTGGCATCGACAGCCATGGGATGAAAATGAAACCAGCACCGCTCTGTGGTTTCCAGTTTGTGGCAGGCTGATGTCCAGCTGGCCTGGAGCATGAAGAGGGTGAGACCAGAGGTGTCTGCAAAAGATGGCAAAGGTGGAACCTTCGTCTGGCTGGAAGAGCTCAAAGCAATTGGTCACCCAGCCTGGGCTGACCAACCTCCAGGGCACAGACCCTCTGAGTCCCTCCCTGCACACGCATTCAAGCCACCAGCCCAGGCAGAGGAGATGTCCTCCTTCACTGCAGCCAAATTCAACTTTTCAGCACAACAATCACACAGAATCACAGAATATTCTGAGCTGGAAGGGACCCACAAGGATCATGGAGTCCGGCTCTTAAATGAATGGCCCTTATGGGGCCAAACCTTCAACCTTGGCATTATTAGCACCATGCGCCAACCAAACGAGCGGATCTCAGGGTCTCCTTCAGCTGTGACTCAGCCTGAAGCCATCCCAAGGGTTGTCTTCTTGGAAGAAAAGAGTAGGGACTGACTCTGAGGAGCTCAGATCACAGGCAGCAGCAGAATTTGGTGGCAGTTTGGATGGTGGATCTTGGTGCAGGATGTCATCTCCACAGTGGCCAAACTAATAATCTGGTTCATCATTGAAAGCGCCTCAAAACTGAAGGATTGGAGATTTTGGGGCTCTGCTTTGAATCCATCATAGTCAATATAAAGTCTAACAGAGATAATGTTTGTTTCAAACACAAGTTGGTTCAAATTGGAGGCCCTGAAAGGTGTATAAATTACTAATTTTTACTTTTCTACACTTTACAACACTCCACTCTGTTTTTTCTCTCTGAGATCTGACAACTCCTTTCACAAGAAATGATCCTAGCATAGAAAAATGAAGTCAAAACCAGAGTTGTGACTGGTTTTACCCCCCTGAGCTTTAGCCACAATGCTGAACTGGGAATTAGGTAATCTCAAACTTCCCATTTAGTCAACAGGAAAAAGACAGATCCCTTCCCAGGGAAATTGAGATCTGAATTACCTTCTGGAGGCTGTAACCACTGAGTAATTGGTGCATTGACTTAACTGGTTATTTTTAAGGCATTTCTAGCAGCGCACAAAGAGGGAATAATTTCACCTTCATGGGATCCAGCTGTACAGCCTCTTGTTCCTTCTGAAGCGAGAATCTGACTGTGGGCAACTGCTTTGGAAGGGGTCATTTTGGGAGAGGTCATCTCTGCTGCTTCCGCAGTATCCCAGGATCTCTAATTAGAGAAGTGTCAGACCTGTGCAGGATTTGAAAATCCTGCCATGACATTTTACCCAGCATGTTAACAATAACCTCACATTTAAAACAAACAAAAAAATTCCACTGAAATGCCCACTCAGCAGCCTCGTGGCAAGGAGTGCACTGAGATTGTGTCCAGGCAGTGAGAACAGAGATGTTCTTATCACCATTCCAAGATCTGATCTCTCCAGAATTAATCCAGAAGTGTGGGGCTAAAAACCACCTACAAACAACTAATTTTTCCCTCCTCTTCAGGATTATTCAACAACATATTCTGGCTTTGCCTGCAGTCCTGCCCATCTCATGCCTGGCGTCAACCACCAGATTTTATTAAGAATTTGTTTTTACTTGTATGAGAATGCATCCGAGATGCTTCACACAAAGCCAACTTCACCTGCACGTCTGCGAAAAGCTGCCCCTATAGAAATGTGATCCCCGGAGTTGCCTTTATCCAGTTGCTAATGGATGTTTAGCGTGTGAGAATCCGTATCTGCCGAATTTTGAACATAATAAGCTTTCTGTGAGCTTTTCATATAAGAGATATCGACTGGAAGTAATTCAGAGAAGTTATTCAGCAATTGCTTGGCACAACAAAAGAGCTTGAAGCAGATTTACTGCCAGTTGACAGTCTGCATGCCACACTGGTGCAGCTGCCCACTCCTCCAGGAGAATTCCTGACGTGCTGTCGGATCTGGGCTAGCCTACGCCACCAAGATACCTCCAGAGAGGAAACAACTGGATTTTAAACAGAGAAAACCGGCCCAGTTGAACCAGCAAACCCAGCTATCACCTCTGGAGCCAATAACCCGATTGATTTATTAATGCATTTGTAGGATCTGCAGGCTGTGGGTGTTGGAAGGAGAAATTCACAGTGAAGATGGTCTCGAAATCCATGCAGGGAAGCCAGCAACACTCATACAGGGACAGACACACTGCAAGATAATTTATTTCTTTCCCCATCATCTGTCATTTGGATACACACATATTATCCTCCAGGCTTGCTCCCTACGTCAAGCAGCACTCCGGCTGCCTCAGTGCAAGATTTGGCTACTTTTACACCCTGCCAGGGGTATCTCATTCCAGTATCTCATTCCCTGGCAGCTTTGAAGTGTCACAGTGTACTGGCTACAGCCGTTCCGAGCAGGTGCAGCCTCACTTCGGCTTTACAAGGATGCATTTTTTGCCTCTTTGCTCTGTGACTTGGTGCTTCACATCTGAAGTGTTTGTGGGCTCCTTGCCAGGGCGTTGCTTTCAGGCTGGATCCCGGTTGAACGTCCCTTGTTTTCCTGCCTCCTGCCAGCAAGTGCCATTTTTCCTTTTGAAAGTCTTTACTGCAGCAGGTGGGAGAGGGCGTAGAGTGAGCAAAGTATGCACGGGAAAAGGCAGAGGGGGAAAAAAAAAGGTAACAGAGGCCAGTTCCAGTCTCAGCACCTACTTTTTGTGTGAGTTAGAGATCAAAGGGAACAAACCCGACGGAGTGGTTTGATTATCACAGGGGCAGAGGGGAAGGATGGAGAAGATGAGAGCTGGGAGACCCCCTCCTTCACCTCCTGCAGGGCATCTCTTCCCCAGCCCCTCATCTCATCTGGGAAACCCACCTGGTTTGGAGCAGGAGGAAAAGATTCCGTAACAAGGTGTGGCGGAGCAAAGGACCTACAGAAAGCCAAGGAAGGAGGGAAAGGGAAAAACAGCATCAAAGAGAGGAGGGAAGAAGAAAAGCACTTCTTTGCTGATCCACAGCTGAGCTGGGCAAAGTTAGACACGATAAATAACGCTGACATTACAAAGCTCTGGTTAATTCATTTTTCTACTTGTCACCCCTTCGGATAATTGGCCCCTGCAACAAATGGTGGGGAAGGAGGTTGGCTTTTTTTGTCTCTTTCTTTTTATTTTTTTCCCTTCCTGAGAGGTACATCTAGGATTAGGCAGTGTGCTACAGCACTGATAAAATAAAGAGAATGATCCAAAACACTCCAACTTTAATCCGGAGGGGTCGCCGGTGAATAGCAACAGTGCTGGGGGATGAAGTGAGACCTGGTGGTCTCTATGGCAACCAAACCATCCCTGAGCAAGGATTGACCTGGAGCCTTCCAGCGAGTTTGGCTTTGTCCAAGGCACTGTCTGGTGTGAACTATTCCCTGTCTGCTCTCCTGATTCCAGGGAGGTTTTCACAGCAGCTCAGTTTATTCGGAATTTGTGGAATCATTGAACTGTTTGGGTTGGAAGGGACATTTAAAGGTCATCTTGCCCAGCCCCCCTGCAATCAGCAGGGATGTCTTCAACCAGACCAGGTTGCTCAGAGCCCCGTCCAACCTGACTCAAATATTTCCGGGCTTCTGGATTCTCCAGCTTCTGGATTCGAGTGATTCATTTGGAATCCCAGTGTTGGCTTCTTTGGGTAAAAGGAAATTCTGAGTTCTTGGGTAGGTGAGGCCTGAAAATATGACCTCACCAACTTCAAACTGAGGAGGACCAGTCTTCAAGCAGCCCCCCATTTTATGTGCATCACCCAACAGAAATCACTGCCTTGAGAGTTTCAGGAGAAACAGAGATAAAGAAAGGAGGCTGAAAATCAGCACAAACACAGAGAAAATATAATACAATCAAAAGAGTTCAAATTTATAACAATTGTTTAATCTGATGGTCCCTGATGGGTGACTCGTGATTTCAGAACCTGAGGGGTTGCACAGCAGATGGCCCCAGATGGCCACCGGCTTTCAGTGCTGCTTTATCATTCCATGAAAGGTTTGTGGAGGCAACCACGGCTTTGAACATCTTCCTTCCTATCAACCAGCATTTTTTCTCCTGACATCCAATCCAGCCCTGCCCTCTGTCAGTCTGAAGCTATTCCCTCTTGTCCTGCCTCTCCAGAGCCTTGTCCAAAGCCCCTCTCCCTCTCTCTTGGGGCCACAGGCAGGTCAGTCTTTGCTGCTGGGCTGCACTCACAAGCCTTGGGGGAGCACAGGTAAAGGAGGGACAGAGGAAATACCCAGCACCGGGGCTGGGGAAAGCCAAGGTAAATGGAATGGAAATTTCCCAAATCATATCACGTGGAACAGCACCCCAAAGCCCGTTCCTGGACAGAGCAGTGCAGGGAAGGTGCACAGGACACACCAACAGGAGTTGTGGTGCTGCACTGGGCTTTAAAAACAAGGATGGGAGTGCAATTTCCTGACACGTGAGGCTGTCAGTGCACAGCCTTTGGAAATAAATCCATTTCTTCCTTGCTTCTCCCATACCTTTATCTTGCCTCAATAAGCCAGAGCCATTTAAGAAACTTTAGAAACCTTTCAAGAAGTTTGTAAAGCAATTTATTGGGACTAGGATTCTTGTCCTCTATGAAACCAGATGACTGAGTCACCCTGGGCTTAAATGTGGTTAGCACAGAAGGAGCCATAAAAACCTTGAAAAGACTCCTGAACAGCTTCACTATGCATTAAAAAAAAAAAAAATCACATTTTTATATCTAGCATTTGAATGCTTCTAGGATTAGAAATAAATATGACACTTTCTAATGCAGACCCAGTCCCTTGGATCAGAGAACTTCCACTTCTCCATCTCGCATATAAAGGCATTTTTAGGCCCAAGAAATTTTGGAAACTTGCCTGTCCTGAGCTATGGGAAGGATTAGGCAAGGAATTGAAACTGCAAACTTAGGGGCAGAGACGGGAAGTACAAACCTTGGCAGATTAATTTCATTTTTCCCTGTCCTTGGCCGCTGAGGATGCACAAGAGTTTGGGGGGTCAGAATGAATTCAAGGATATGGATGAGGAGGAAAGGGTCAGCTGTGTCATTCAGGGGCCATGAGGAGTAGGAGCAATTAAACACCACGTGTTCCATGAGATCTGGCTTGGGATCACCATCAACAGGGAAGGCTTTGGGATGAAGAAAACGACAACTCTGTGCCCGTCACCAACTCCTGCACTACTCCAACCTTTCCCTTCCTCTCTGACTGCCAGCTCTCCCTCCCCCCTCAATCCCAAATACCCAATCCCAGGCATCCATCCCCCCACCCCTCCGCCTTCTGCCCCCATCCCTGAAGGATGGATGAGCTTGCCAGAGCAATCTGGCCCTCGCTGGAGAAGCTGCCGGGAGCCAGCAATCGATTGGACACGGGAGGTTACGGATCCGCCAGCGCGGCCGGGGCCGCGGAGTGGCGGCTTTGTGAGGCCGAGCACACGTGAGGATTAGGGCATTAACAAAGCTCCCTTAACCCACCAGCCTGCCCCTAGGTAGATGGGGGACAGGGCTGGGCCGGGCAGTGACGGGGATAAAGAAGAGGCAGCGTGAAGTCGCCTTCCCTACAAAGGAGCGGAGGAATAAGAGGTCCCGGAGACACAAAACTGCCACCTGGGACTGCCGAGCCACGGCGCTGCTCATCAGGGCTCTGGGCCAAATTTCCTACCAGCATAAATCTGTTTGATGCCAGGAGAGTAACCCAGAGATGAATTGGACCCGATGGGGAGGGTTTATGGCCTTTGGTTCAGGAGAGCGGAGCTGTGCCAGCTGGGGTGTCAGACTGCAGGACTCACAGGGGCTGAGGCACCTAAATCTATTAGGTGCCCCAAGAAAAGTGTTTTCTCTTATTTTAAGATCAAATCATTCTTTTTTCCCCCTTTATTTTCTTTCCCCAAAGGCAGCTTTGAGGGCCTCTGTTTACTATTGTTCTTAATCGAAAAATAACAGTAACAACTTGCGAGTACAAAGGGCCTTTTATGTTTCTGCCGAGGCTTTTATCTCCACGCATTTTAGTAAGTGCTATATCAAAATCACCCCGCCCACCCCCAAAATTCAGTCATCTGTGGACTGCAGAGCAGCAGCTGGGTAACTGTGTGCAGGAAAGCTGAGCAGCAGCCCAGGACAGCCAGGGCAGGGGAGCGGGGTGTGAGGCTGGAGCTGACAGCCCCCCTCCAAATCAAATGTTACCTCAGAGCAGATGGGCTGAGCAAAGGGTTCAGCAGCCAGAAGCAGCTCCAAGCATTTATAGATTAAATATTACCAAAAAATTCTTCCCTGTGAGGGTGGGGAGGCCCTGGCACAGGGTGCCCAGAGAAGCTGTGGCTGCCCCTGGATCCCTGGGAGTGTCCAAGGCCAGGCTGGACAGGGCTTGAAGCAACATGGGAGAGTGGAAGGTGTCCCTGCCCATGGCAGGAGTGGCACTGGATGGGTTTTAAGGTTCCTTCCAATCCAAACCATCCTGTGACTGATTCTAATCAGCACCTTGGAAAGATCAGATTCCCACCCAAACAAGCTCCTTCAGAGCTCCCCCAGGCTGACCATTGCCTAAACATTGCAGTCTTTATCTCCTGAGAACACCCTTCAGGGAAAGGAAGTCTCACTGGGCCTGTCAGATTTCCAGGAGCACCTGGACAATGCCCTAGGTCAGATGGTTTGGCTCCAGGTAGACCTGTGAGGAGGAGGGAGTTGGACTTGTTCTTTATGGTCCCTTCCAACTTGAGCTATTCTATGGTTCTGGGATTCTATGAAGTGTTAATGCTGGAGGCCTAACAAGCCTAAAGGAATCGGGGATTTACCTAGTTTATCCCAGGGAACAATTTGTGGGACAATAATGAGCCCGTTGGAGAGCAGTTTTCTGAAATACCCTAAATTTATGGAAAAGAATGAACATCTCCCAAGCAACCAGGGAAGAGGGCACCATGGGCTGCTAATGGACATTGCAATGTTGGGATAGAGGGAGGGCACAGGGAGGTTTAGCAAAGGAAACCCTGAAGGAAGATGGGGCCAGGGAAAGTTTTAGGCATGTGGATGGATAGGAAGGGCTGTGTCTCTGAAGCTGTCAGAGGAAGGCACCTGCCAAAAGCTTGTTCTGAAGGTCAGATCCTGAGCTAGGACTGAGTGGTGGTCAAAGTAATGATTTTGACCACAGTGCCCAAGAAAAGTACGGCACAGGAAACCTGAAAGTTAAACCAGAGCCTTTGCAGGCTGATATTCCCTGCTTTTCATTACAGATTCCAACCTGGGATGTCTTTAGAGAGACTTCCCACAGCCAACAAATGAAGCAAGTGGAAAAGAGGCAACCTGCTGAGGTGAGCTGTCTCCTGTCCCTGCTTTGGAGAGAACCTTTTCGTTCCTAAAAAGAGACCAGGCATGTGGAGCCCCGTTAGAAAAGAAAAAGGGGCCAATTCCCTCATATTAAGCCTGTTATTAGGCTCAGAATCAAATTAAACCACAGGACTTTTCACTAGCAAAGTGCTATTTTAAGGCTTATTAGACTATATTAGGATTGGCATAAATTTCCACTGACATAATATAGGCCTTTAATTGGATTTAAGGGCGAGGAGGCTGCATTAAACTAAAATCAGTCCTCGCAGAGGGAAATTGGGTATTCTCCTCACAACTCCTCTCCTTTCCCCTGGCGTGGATCCCAAGCAGCCGAGCAGGCTGGGTAACCCATTGAAATCCAGATGCAATTGCTTTTAGGCTCCTCTATCAATCTGATAAGCAAGCTGGCTGCCAAAACACACCACTCACCACTGTTTGTTAGCCAAAGCCTGGCTGCCACGGCCAGAGCTCTGGTCCTCTGGCAGCTGGGGCAGAAATGGCATTTTCTTGGCCACAGCCTGCCTTGCCAGACTTCATATGAAGTATTTGCCCGTGAAAGGTTATAATAACAAAAATCTCAAAGCCAAGACCTTGACTAAACCTCCAAAGAGCTGAGAGCATCAGAGCTGCAGGCAGTAATGAAAACATAACCCCGCTGGTCCCCCGTGCTGGGAGCGTGAGTCAGGAGCCACTGCCACGACCTGGCTTGTTTCATGTGTCCCCTGATTAGACACGGGAGGATCTCAGGAGCTTGGAGGTCAGGGGCTCTCTGTGACACTTCCCTCCTTCTCCCAAAAAACTGAGACCAGCCCTGAGACGAGCACAGACAGGTCTGACACTCCTGGCATGTGAAATGTGGTGGGTTTTGCACTCAGCAGTCCCCCAGCCGCTCTCCACTGAAGAAGCTGTTGCAGGAATTAGTGATTTTTATTTGCTGTCTGCTCCTGAATCACCCACCCCGTGTGAAATAGGGAAAGAAATGTGTTAAATCGGGAAGGAGAAAATGAAACTCACTGAAATACTGAGTGGGGCACCTCGGGTTGGTTTAACAGGGGCAGAGGCTGAGTGATCATTCATCCTTGCACCTTGAGAGATGTCCCTTATTTGGCACCTAAATGGGCCAAACTGGCTCTACCAAAAGGCATCTGAGCCCTTCTGAAGCCTCAGAGACACAGAGAAGCCTTCCAGCATGAAAATAATACTTTGTACATGGGTATTTGATGTTAGGAGCTGATCCACACCCTGGTGACACCTTGTGACAATTTTGTTAAACAAAAACAACCCATGTTTTACAATACCAACCTGGCTGCTTTAGGGATGGGGGTCTGATCAAGGGGGTCTGATCCTCCAAGGGGAAAGCAGTTTAAGTCCAGGTTCAGCCAAACTTCAGGTTTTCCTAACAGGATGCTTCAAGATCCATTCTTCCAAGGCCATGGAGTTTCTAGATAATCTTCAGAATCTTTCCTCTCCCAACCCATGACTTATTAAGTTTTGGGGGATGCTATGAAACCTTCCCTTCTGAGCTTGCCCAGCCCCACAGTCACAGGACACACGTGTCCATCACTAGTGGATTATTAAGAAAAGGAATGGGTTTGGTGCTACTCTTCAAAGAAATTTCAAAGGATGCTCCCAGGTGGGGATAAATGTTTTTGCAAAGTGGATTTCAGGAGAAATGTCGTTATTTCATGTTCCAGATGTGGGTGCTTTTGTCCATGCGTGGGGTGTGTGTGGTGAGAGCTGCCATGCCCCAGCTCTGCAGCTGCAGCCCATTAGCACAAACACTGAGCTGCCCGAGAAGATTACGGTTTTCATCTGATGAAACAAACCTTATTCCATTTCCAACAGCCTGGGGATTGCTTCAAGATGTACCTAGGGGAGCTCAGACAGGCCAAATGGGGCTGATGGATCCAGGGTGACAACACAGCCCAGACACGCTCCGTGGCTTCCAAGCAGCCACAAACCTTCTGCTGTCACATCCCTTCCCGGTGGCCTGAATGGACATTGTTTTATCCATGCTGTCCTGGCTCCCTGACACTCACCCAGCCCAGTCTGAGGTGTGTGGGACCTACCTGCCGCTCAGGGATGATGCAGTGGTCAGCAAAAGCTACAAAAGTGTAGCTGGAACTGGACAAACCCCTTTGATTACACTGAGATCTCAATCTTTGTGCTTGGCTTTAACCACATCCATTAGAAAAGCCCAGGTAACTTCACTGTGCAGTGCCCAGGGGAGACAGAGGAAAGAAAAACAAAGCTGTGAACCCCAACCTGCTACTGAACACCAGGAATAAAGATGGATTTGCTGGTTTAGAGTTACAACTGTGAACTTGAGACCTGAAAGTCTCTCTGAGCAACCTCCCCTATTCATTTACCTCACATGCAAACAACAGAGCAATGTTTGTAGTGCAGACACCATGGAAAACATGCCCTTGCTTTGGGGGTTTATTTCTCAGAGGTTGTAGAGATCTTTTCCTTTCAGTTTGGATTGGGAAAAGCTTGTTTGGGAGGTTTAGGAGTTATTGGTGGTCTGTGGAACTGCAGATGAGCCACAGACAGGCCAAGGAATGGACCCGCAATGCTTTAAAGTGGTTTCTGCAGTAGATTTGCTCTGATATGGGCTCCTTTGAAAAAACACCAACCTGAAAGGGCTGCTCTGGCTCTGGTCTCTGCCCTAGATGCTCCCACACCCTTTTTATTCAGTGAGAAACAGAGGATTGAATAGGAGGAGAGAGCAGGAACTTGAAGCAAGCAGGAGCTGCCTCCTCGGGGCATTCCTATTTTTAATGCTCCATGTGATTCTGCACTTTCTGCCTCCAGATGGGACCCAAATACCAATGGATCAGGTAAAATGCTGTCCTCATGATATTCCCGAAGTAGCCAAAGTCAGGGAAATTCTAGACAGAAGATGGATTTCCCAGCTGTAGAGAAACTGGGTCAAACATTTGAACTTTTAGGTGCTCTGCTGCCTGTCTATGGCCAGTTCTTGCCAGCAGTGCCAGGGCTGGCCCAGTGCTGCCAGAAAGCCAAACCAAGAGGAGGAGATGATTTTCCATCTCTGTTACATTAACAGACAGCTTTAGAGATGCCTCACCCACACCTTTGTCTCCTCCTCCGCCCCTGGGTCTGATCTCAAGACCTTCCTCAAGAGTCGAGAATGGATTTTCTCTGTTTTGCAGCTGAATTCTGCCTCAGCAGGAAAACACAGGCTGGATATCGAGTCCCATTTCTGTCAGTCTGCAGGCAGGCCCCTCCTGGGACACAGGAGGAGTCCCATTGCTTGGGGCATTTAGAGTTAGACTGGCCAAATCTCCTGGGAGTCTCCATGGGGAGACAATCTCGGCCCTGCCTCTGGAGAGTGGAGCCGACCTAATAAGCCTTCCCTGTGTCTGATTTCTCTGATCCTCTGATTAAAGTATGTTCATATCATTTGCATTTGAATTTGCTTTTATCCACCCCCCCTCCAATGCCAAAACATGTAGGCAGGCAGTTCAGGAGATGATGTGTTTATGTAACTGCAAACTAGGTTTATAGCAGTTTAATTAGTAATATTAATAACGTCACCTAAGCTTAATGATGCCAATTATAACACAGTAAATATTTCTTGTTGGATTACAAGTAGCAATATTGAAGGATGAACTTTCATGCTCGGTCAAACTTCCTAAACATATTATTTAAAAAGAGCGATAAGACAGTTTGCTTTTCACATGTGAATAGCTCTTTTAATCTCAAAATAAAGGGATAATTATTGCAAATAAATATTTGCAGACAGGAAACACGGTCCCATTTGACAGCACCTCTCCTCTTCCTGCTTCTGCTGCTAAAAATTGGGAGGGGAGAGTGGGTTTGCCCAAGTGCACCAAATGAAAACACCTTTTGGATGCCCCTAAAGGTGATTACGAGCTGCTGGGATGCACAGAGGGGGAGAAAGGATCTGCAAGATCTGCAAGAGAGGAAGATCAAGATTACATTAATCTGCTTAAGATGTGCTGTATTCTTTTAGGAACTGTGGATGCGGAGGAGCCAGAGTTAGGAAAGGGCCTCTGGGTTATCTGGGATGGGTTTTTCACGTGACTTCCACTTTGGCCCCAAGGCAGCTTTGGAAGGTGGCAGATGGAATCAGTTAAGGCCACTGAGAGCTGTTTAAAATCCTATCAATAACAGAGCCCATCTCTCCCCCGACCATGCAGGATTATCCTTGGCACTGTCTTGCCTCTCAGGACGGCTCAGGTCCTGCTCACTGTTTCCTGACCCGAGTGAATTTGTCCCACTTCTCATTCCTACACCCAGATACACTCTGGATTGCCTTTGTTTATGCCCTGGCAATGGTCAAAACTGAAATCTTTGGGATAAGAGTTATCTTTAATACATTAATATCTTTATCGATTATCTGGATGAGGAGACTGGGGGCACCCTCAGTCAGTTTGCAGATCACACCAAGCTGGGTGGGAAGGCTCTGCAGAGGGATCTGGACAGGCTGGATCCATGGGCTGGGAACAATTGGATGGGGTTCACCAAGGCCAAGTGTTGTGTCCTCTGTCAGAACAACCCCACAGAGCACCACAGGCTGGGGCAGAGGGGCTGGAAAGCTGGAAAAAGCTCTGAGGGTGCTGGTGACCCTGGCTGGACATCCCCAGATGTGCCCAGGTGGGCAAGAGGCCGCTGCACCTGGATTTTACCAGGAATAGAGTGGCCAGCAGGATTAGGGAAGTGACCATCCCCCTATGCTGGCCCTGCTGAGGGACCACCTGGAATCCTGGGGCAGCTCTGGGCTCCTCATGGTAAGAAAGACATTGAGGGACTGGAGTGTGTCCAGGGAGGGGAACGGGGCTGGGAAGGGTCTGGAGCCCCAGGAACAGCTGAGGCAGCTGGGGAAGGGGCTCAGGCTGGAGAAAAGGAGGCTCAGGGGGGACCTTGTGGCTCTGCACAACTCCCTGACAGGAGGGGGCAGCCGGGGGTGTCGGGCTCTGCTCCCAGGGAACAGGGACAGGAGGAGAGGGAATGGCCTCAGGCTGGGCCAGGGGAGGTTGGATTTTGGGAAAATTCCTTCAGTGAGGGAGTGGTCAGGCATTAGCACAGCTGCCCAGGGCAGTGGTGGAATCACAGTCCCTGGGAATGGTCAAAATCCATGTGGATAAGGCACTTGGGGACATTGTTCCCTGGTGGGTTTGGCAGTGCTGGGGGAAAGGTTGGACTCGAAGTTCTCCCCCGGCCTAAATGATTCTGTGATAAGGTCCTTATTATACAAAATGATATCACAGAACCAGATTGGCTATGTTCTGACTGTGCTTCCTCAATATTCCCCTCCTAAACCTGGATTTACTAGAACAGCCTTGAGAACAAAACACCATTCCCGTTTCCAGCAGGGAGGTGCTCTTTACAACTGCTCCAGAAGCAGTTCAAGAATATAATTTTCCTGCTGTTGCTCTTTGGTTCTTTCCACATCACTTTTCTTCCCTGGGAACTTTCACATCCCACTTATCTTGCCTCAATCAACACTTCCCATGTGACCCTGTTAATCAACAGGAGCAACCTCACTTCCACTTGTCCTGTGGAAACTGGGGGGGTTCCAGCAGTGGTTTGGTTCAATGAAACTGTGGAGTGAGGAGGGAAGGGGAGTCCTGTGTGGGGTCTGTTGCCAGTGCAGTTATTTGAGCTCTGGAGAATCCACAGCTCGTGGGCTTGGCTGGAAACCACATCCCCAGGTCACAGCCTAAGACAAGGCATCCTCAGGAGGTGCCACTGATCACTGCACTGACTGCTGTGCAAAAAAATGACAATTTTAGAGGTCTAAAACACAAGGATGGGAATCCCAGCCTTAACACCCCCACTAGGAAAGCCCCCAGGTCCCACAAAGAAACCCAGGGATGAGCAGAACTCCCAGATCTGCCTTCTCGTGGCAATGTCCCCACTCTGCACATGGCACTTTTCTCTCTCTGATTGCTGGGTTTTTGGTCTTGCCACACTAAAGTGTGCAGTGAGGGAAGAAGAAGAGTAAAAGGGTCTGTGGAGGAGAAGGAAGGGGTGAGGGAGCAGAGGGAGGGAATGTGTCTCTACCCACAGCCTCACCACACGATTTACAAAAGGGGGCAACTCATCATAAATAAGCTGGAGCTCCTGGGAACAGTGACCTAATCAAGATGTATAATTGCATGCCTTATCTAAATGAAAGCATCATTTCAGAAATGATAATGTGCATCACCGTGGATTCAATGCTACAGAGTTCAGCACTGAAGGGTAATTATAATGTTTAACAAATATATTCCCTTTGGGGCCCGCAGTTAGAGATACCATGTCCTGGTTTCCCCT
This sequence comes from Daphoenositta chrysoptera, assembly GCA_013397915.1. Lineage (NCBI taxonomy): Eukaryota > Metazoa > Chordata > Aves > Passeriformes > Daphoenositta > Daphoenositta chrysoptera. Next base: position 178,976 of record VZRO01005197.1, on the reverse strand, counting down.
CATGGTGCATGTCTACCACCAGATTCTGAGGGTTTCCTTTCCCTTCTGGAATTTTTTATTGATCTTCTAAAAAATGGTAGGCTCTTGTGCTGTCCTGGAAGGTGAGAGGCAGAGACTACAGAATGAAAAAAAGAGGTAACTAAGAAATTAATGGAGGAAAAAGTAGGTTTTGGAGAAAAGGAGAAACCAAGCACAGCAGACACCACAAAGATCTGACAACTTTGGGTTAAAGACTGTGACCAGACTCTTCCCACCCCACGAGGAAGGATGTTCTCCCCTCTAACAGCCCCTGCTGCCCCTGAGGATATTTGATAAGATTCCTCAAAAACCTCTTTGTTAATTTTCTCCCCTTCCTTCTCCTCACCTCCCTGCAGATAATTCCTGTCCCTCAGAGGGGAAAACACGGCTCAGATCACTCCAGGTTGGTACCATGCAGAATTGATCCGCTACACCCGGCATGAGAGAAGGTCTGACACAAACAGACAAACAGCTTTTATATTTATGCCTCATATTTACTTTTTTTATATTTATTTAGAAGAAGGGCACAAAATAATCAGAAGTGCAAAACAGCTTCAGAAAAGGAGATATCGGATCAGTACTGGAGAAGAGAGAAGTGATGAGGTGTCTATGAAATCACAGATCAGAGACAGGGAAGAACAAACATATTTTCCTTTTCTAGCACACAGGAGCAAAGGGATCTGGCAGAGGCAGCAGCAGGCAGCAGGTTGAAGACAAAAGAAGGGAAGCACTTTTTCATCCAGTGTGTAATTAAATTACAGAACTGGTCTGGGCAGGATGTCAGGCAGGCCAACAAAACATGAATGAATTAAAGAAAAAATAAATTAAAACTCAGATGATTGCAGGAGGATGAGTCCATTAAGGGCTATTAAACACTGCTCAGGATGTAACCTTCACCCCAGGAAGTCCCTACACCACTGTCTGCTGGAAGTTCACAGGATATCCAGGACAGGGATTATTGAGCTGAGTTTCCATGAGCATCTCCAGCATGTGCCCCATGGTGCAGTTTAAGCACATCAGGGCTCACCCCCAACATTTTTTGGCCTCTCCAGAACAAGGTCCAGGTGCCACAGAAGGTCTGAGTGACAACAGAACTGCCCAAGGATGTTCCAGTTCTCCCTCAGAGGCACAGGCAGCACTGGTTGTCCATGGAGATGCCTTAGGAAATATCCTATAAACAGACTGCCCCACTGAGTCCCCACTCTGCCCTGGGAGCACGAAAACCACCCCAAAAAGTGTGTGCTATTGCAGTGGTGTCCTGGTTATCCCACGCTGGGAGTGGGATTGCCAAGGCATGGATGAGCTCAGCTCATTGCTGCTGTAGGGAGGGATGAGCCTGTGAGAAATATATATTTTTTTATTCTTCTTTCTTTCTTTCTTATTTTTTTTTTTTTTATTTCATACATGATGGATGAACTCAGCAAGAAAGACAATCTAGTTTAGAGACAGATCTGTCAGCTGCAAAATAGCTGATCCTGCTTTGGGTTATTAGTTGGGAAAACAAAATTGAGCCAGCACTGTAGTTTGAGAATCTTTTTAAACCCACATTAATAAAAAAAGAGAGACAGAAAAAAAGAAAGAAAGAGTGTGAGAGGGGAACTTGGTTAGATGAATAATTTTTGTGTCGTCTCCAACACTCTGATTAAAGCCTTGGTGCCTAAATCAAAGATACCAACAGCAACCTTAAAGGAAGACTGAAAACAATTTTGTGCGCTGCCATTTTTCCCTCTGCCTGGGTTTCATTATATAGAAAGTTTTATTTTGTCGTCTTTTGATCTTTGAAAGCAAAGAAGCAAGAGGGAGGTAGGGAAACAAAAAAAAAAAGCCACAAAAAAATGTGACACCAATCTCGTTTGCCTCCTTCTCCCTGCCTGCATCGATAACTCAATTGGATCAGAAGTGAAGCGCCAGCAGAAATGAGCTGAGCACAGGCACCAAATGAAAACCAAATGCTGGGCTGCAAAAGCAATATTTCCAATAACACAAANTATAACCATAAATATAAATATAAACCTTGGATCCCAGGCTGCCTGGCTTGTATGGAAACATGGATGCATGAGTCCTCTTCCACTCCCAGCTCTGCTGCCGTATGTGTTGGACAAGTCACAANGAAAACAATTTTGTGCGCTGCCATTTTTCCCTCTGCCTGGGTTTCATTATATAGAAAGTTTTATTTTGTCGTCTTTTGATCTTTGAAAGCAAAGAAGCAAGAGGGAGGTAGGGAAACAAAAAAAAAAAGCCACAAAAAAATGTGACACCAATCTCGTTTGCCTCCTTCTCCCTGCCTGCATCGATAACTCAATTGGATCAGAAGTGAAGCGCCAGCAGAAATGAGCTGAGCACAGGCACCAAATGAAAACCAAATGCTGGGCTGCAAAAGCAATATTTCCAATAACACAAAATTGCTGGGCTGACTCCCCTCCCTGCCCCCATCCTGTTGCAGCCAGGCTGTTGTGGCCACCAGTGCAAACTTTTGGGGACAGGGACACCCTGCCTCTCAGCAGCCCTGGAGCTGCATTTCTTGGCATGAGACTGGCAGCTCCTGTGGGAGACCAATAAATATAAATATAAATATAAATATAAATATAAATATAAATATAAATATAAATATAAATATAAATATAA
>VZRO01005197.1:34496-169511 GCA_013397915.1 Daphoenositta chrysoptera | reverse complement strand
AAAAAAGTCAGACAAAGACAACCTTAAAATCCCTTTTTCCATTTCCTACATGAATAGACACAATGGGGTACCCCGAGCCCGCAGCATTCCCCATCAGCCTGCTGAAACAACTCATTCAGAGTTGTTTCAAAATACGTCTGGAAGGAAGAAAATCTTTTTTGAATGAACACCTTTCAAGCCGTGTCAAGTGAACGCAGGCTTTGTAACCGAAGGGGCGTTGAGCAAGATGCAACTCATCAAGACTCAGAATTGCACGGCTTAGATCTGAGGCCCGGGAGGCCATTGCCTTCCAGATAAAATGCTCCGAGGTTTTTGATCAATCTCAGATAACGCTGAACCCCAAGAGGGAAAATTAGTAAAAACTGGTCAACTGATCTCCCAGTCTAGCAACAGCATAAGAGCTAATCTCCCTTAATCTGATTCAATGGACTCGACTTAACATCTCCTGCCCTTTCATTCTTCATGGGGGAATAGCGAGGGGTGAAATCAGCTCCTTTCCGCTCTCTGATTGTGCTCAGGTCGTGCAGACCTCACGTTACTCCCCTCCTCTCCCACCCACAAAGTGCCACCCCAAGACCATTCTTCCCCTGCCATCTAAGATTTCACCCCACCTGGTAAACAAGGAGATCTCCCCTCCGTCCCCCTGCTGTTGCCCCCCACGCTTTGAAGTCTCCGGAGCTAATTAGATCACTTGATTGGAGCAGGAAAAGCGGGATACAGCCTAGAGCAGTGTTTGCTTACGGGGGAACTCGTCCTGCCTGCGTGCTTGCTCTTCATCAAACATGAATGTCAACAAAACCTCACTTTCCTCTTTCATGAATTTTGAAAGAGCTCTTTCTGGTTTCTATTTTTCTTCTAATTTTTTTTTCCCTTCATTTCTTCCTCCTCTTCCCCTGGGATTCCCAGAAGGGAAACGGTTGAGTTTTATTACAGAGGTCACTACGTCAGGCCTGTGAGTTTGATGGTCCACAGCCTTCCTCGTTGCCTCTTGACCCCCTATAAAATTAATATAAAAGCCTTTCACGTGACACCAATCATACAACAACCCCCCAGGAGAGAGGATGAGCAGAGGCTGCGCACAGACCTCAAATGCAGCAAGGGAAAGGAGCTACAGATCCCTGGGAAGAAGAAAAGGGCACATTTCCCTTCCAGGGAGGCCAGGAACACTCCTGGATGTTTAACATCAGTTAAAGCCATGGATGAGGACATCACCTGGACAAGGCAGTGTCTGAATCACATCCTAATGAGCCATAAACGATGAGAAAGTTGTAAACAACCAGGCTGTGAAATTGCAAGTTTGGCATCTGAATTCACCCTCTCTGCAGTGCTGGGATTGAGTTACTTTGGGCACTTTCTTCTGCAGGGATGATAAGATGAGCCTGACTGATTTCAGTCGTTTCAGGGTCTTATTCTAACAGATCTGAGCTGCACTGTTGAGAGAGTTTTTCAGACCCGTGAGGAAAATTTTAATTCCAAACAAGAAAAAAAATGTGGAAGACTGGGGAGACTTTTTTAAATGGTGACTCTTCTTTAGATCTCACCAAATTACATTTTTACCTTTATCTGACAGCATGGAGATAATATTTTACTGCACACAAAGCCCTCATTAGGAGAACTTTTCCACTTAAAAATCAGGCTTTTGCTTTTCATTGCTTCCCAATTTTTTTTTTTACTGAAAACCATCTCATCTTTATTCTTCATTTATCACCCTCTTGTGTTACAAATACCAGTAGAGCGGCTCCCCCTACACACCGTTCTCCCATTACCACTTTGTTTCTATTGCCCTTTCTCTGTTTATTGATTACAGCAAGAGACAATCTATTTTTTTTCCCTTTTTTCCCCCCCCTTTTTTTTAATGGATATATATCACCGAGCCTTACAGCCACAAAGAACAGGCATTTTGAAACTGGTCTGAGCTCCACATGCTGAGTGGGCCAACGAGGATTTAATTCAAAGGCTCCTAGAATCAATACTAGCCTTTGACTTGTCCTTATTTTATCCTTGTTGATGGTTGATGTCTGTTGTCAAAACTCCTGGAAGGCGTCTGCTGTGATTTGCTGTAGTGGCTGTGGAGACTTTAATGAGCAGAGTTGTTCTTATATTTGAGATCACCTTCAAAATCCATTACCTGCTCTCACTAGAGAGATCTTGGAAAACTTCCACGTGGAGAAGCAACCAAACACCTCCTGTTGCGCTGCTTTCTCTTTTATGGTTGGGCTTATCCTTCCTTAAATTGGCCACTTTGCAGCCCACAGCTCTCCTGACCCTTTCTACCACCCCTGAGGAGCTGTGGGCAGGGTTTGGGGACACCCAGCCTCCTGCATCCCTCATGTTCCAAGCTGGCAGGCCCGCGTCTCCCATTTGTCTGGTAGTTTTTCACAGGAGTATTTCAAAGAGTCATCCCAAGCTGACAAGGAGCCATTATCCTCGTCTCTCTGCCCAGGAGACAATCAAAGGCAAGGATTTGCCCCAGGAAACATTCACTGGTGAGTCAGACACAAAACCCCATTCCCAGCTCCCGGCCTAGTGCTGGCATCACGCTCCACAAGCACGAGGACTTAAAATCTCCCTTTAAAGAACTCGTTAAACCCATCCCAATTTTGCCTTCATTCAGACAGAACAGCCCGACCTCTGATAAAAGCCCAAGATAAGACTGGATCTTTATCACCCTGTTTTGGTCTGCAGCCCTAAGCAAGCTGAGAAACAACATTTTTTCTGGCACTTGTTCCAACTGAGCCATGAAAGCTCTCACACCAGCCCCGACCACGAGCCCTCCTGTTTGTTGAATGGGTACGTTCCGTGTAATTTACCTTCTGCTTAATCGTTCTCATGCACACGTTAATTGTTCTCCTACATGAGCAGGGTACTAATCGGGGCTCAGACAACCCCTCCATCCTACTTTACATGCTGGTTCACGCTTTCCCTTATTTTAACTGGAGCCATTTTTAATTCCAGTTAGGAAATTGATTATTCACACTTTTATTTGCCTTCTTTAAGAAGAAAGCGCAAGGAGCGCGAGAGGAATTGTAAATGCCTGGGTTAAGACCAGGAATGGAAACCCTGCATGTCAATGTGTGCATGTGGACGTGTTGTGTGCAGGAAGGGACAGGCAGGGAAGTGTCCCCATCGTGTCCCCGATCAATATTTGGGATGCTTTCTGTAGCAAAGGTGCTGAGGCCAGGTCAGCAGGGCATGGAGGATATAAAGCTTTTTAACTTGGCAGAAGGACTGCAGGCAATCAGAGAAAAAAAGTCTCAATCCAGCACTTAAACTGCTTTGTTTTTGCATGCAAAGCTGTGCAGGTCTTGGGGGTTCTGAAATTTAGGAGAGCAACCCAGCTTGGGAACATCAGAAATGGAAGTGGAGCTGTGCACTGGGTGGGTCGGTGTGATGCCTTCCCCTGGTCTTAAAATGAAGAGCCAAACACGGTTAGAGGTGAAAAAGGGTTTTTCCCTGGGTATTTATTGCAGGCCCCTCAGGTGCAGCACAGCCAGGGGCAATGCCCCAGAGCACACGGAATGCACACCCACGGGCACTCGGGATCACATCCTGGGCCTCACAAATGAGCACATCCAGCAAAGATTCCCCAGGGAGAGGCTCCAGGGAACCCCCGCCCCAGGAACCTTCCCCTGGCTGGGCCCAGCTCAGGGTACAGGATGGGTTCTGGAGAGGCCCTTGGTGTCTGGGGCTCTCTGACCCCTCACTGCCAGGCTCTGGAAATGTTCAGTCTTTTGGCTTAACAAAAGTCTAAGAATGTGGGTTAGAAGCACTAAGAATATAGAAAAAGTATCTAAAAGGAGTATAAAAGAAAAGGCAAAAAATCATCATGGCATCAGGTGGAAATGGCCTCAGAATTGTAAAATGGTTTGGGTTGGAAAGGACCTTAAAGATCATCAAATTCCGACCTCCCTGCCATGGAAGACCATCTTCCACCAGGCCAGGTGCCTCTGAGCCTCATCCAGCTTGGCCTTGAACACCTCCAAGGTGCCCTGGTTTCAGTCACCAGAAGCGTGGGACTTGTTTATTCTCAGCTCCTGGTGGGCTTTGCTCATGAGCAAGTGGGTGTTAAAGCAGATATTCTGGTCCCAAAGCCCTCAGTGACCCCTCAGATCTCATAGCTTTGTCTAGAAACCCTAAACTCAGGCTCCACTGTGCTTTCCTTCATCCTGAGCTGGTCACTCATCTCCCTCAACCAATAGAGAGATGGGCAGCTCTGGGCACCATCCACCTGAGCTCCTTGAGATGGGATGAGATGGTTACTGTTCAGAAATTCCCATTCCTCCCCATAAAAATATGGGATGACTGCACCCTATGGAGACATCACAGGGCTTTTGGAGACAACCTAGGCTTCATGAGATCTCCCCCAGGGCATTGTAACTTTTCCAAGGGGGTTACAGAAAGCAGAGGGATCTGCTGAAAAACTCATGCCAGGAACAGATTTCAGCTATGGAAAGCACCAAGGTAGTGGATGTGTCCAGAGAAATCCCCCCAAAAAATGTTTCTCTATTATCCAGGTGGCTTGTTCAAAGCTGCAATTTAAGTTTATCCTCACATTCCATGCTCCTGTGCAGCCTGAGGTCTCCAGATGAACACCACACCTCATTACATGACACGGTGAGTGGTAGGAAATATGGCATCGTGTCATTCTCTGGCAAATGGGGAAAATTGGCAAATTCTCTCTCAAATGAGGAAAATTGCAATTCTTTGGCAAATTGGGGGCTGTTGCTGGAGCAGAGGAGGACGAGCAACCAAACCACAGCAGTCACCAATTCCAGCTGGTATATTTTCTTTTCCAGTATTCTTCTCCTCCATCTTTATCTCATTGATTTTTGCCTTTGATAGAAAGACCAGAAATCTTTGCATAGTCTACATTCTTCTGAAAATAAAACCTGCTTAGCAAAAAAGCTGGCTTTGTGTTGAAAACAATAATAATAATAATAAGGAATGAAGCTTTTTTAAGCAGATAATGCTTGGCTGGCTCTTTTAAAATCCTAGAGGAAGGATCCAGAGCCTGATTCTGTGTTCACATGCATGGACAGCCTTGGCTTCCTCTTGCACACTTGACTCCACTGAGGTCAAATCGTCAGCCTGGTTACATGATGCAGACAAACTCCACCCTTGGGACAAGAAAACACACAAAAAAAGGAACTCTTCTTTCCTTTTGACCTGCTCAAGACTCAAACCCAGGAGTCAGAAGCCAGCATGATGCATTCACCAGTACCCAGCTATTTCACCTCTGGCTGGACACGCTCCGATGAAGCAACAACAGCGGCAGAGTCCAGATGCGTTTGAGATAGGCTGGGTGTCCCTGTGCAGAACCCCACTCCCCGAGCCTGGCAGGGGCAGTAGCATCTTTATTTCCATCTGGTTTCTACTTTTCTGGTTGAGTGCACCAGGAAGTTCCATTATCAGACGTGGGATGTTTGGTGCTGCTGAACTGGAACCGTGGCTCTGATATCATCGACCATTAGGAACCAGGCTTTGCTTGTGATTCCCCAGGCACCTTCAGGTCTCTATTAAGCAAGAGAGGACTAAAACTGCTGGAAGCTGTGGGGATTTGAGGCTCCTGCACTGCCTGCACAGCCAGGCAAGTCCTTCCCTTGGTGTTTACAATATGCTTTAAGCTCCCCTTTTAGTAACTTGATTGTTCAAGCAAGTAGTTAAGGACACAAACAAATGCTTTTTCCTGCTCTCAGCAAGCAACACTGCCAGGACATATCCTGTCTTTTCACTCCTGTTCCCTCCAGGCAGTGTACTGCCAAATCCCAGTGGGATAAAATTGCTTGGATGTGGGCTGAAATCTCAAAAATCAAATGAGTTTCCTCCAAATGGCTGCAGTTTGAAAACACCAAATTCTGCCTGCGTTTTCCTCCCCCTCCCAGACTGGAAGCTGACCAGCAGGCAAGGAGTTACTTTGATAAAAGTGGAGGTGACAGCACTGAGTCCATAAAAAACCAACATCTGCCCTCAAATTTCCCTGGAAGTAACAGATATTTTAGGTACTGTCTGCAGACAAGAACCCTCTCTAAAGAACATCTGCTCTGGTGAACACCAGTTATGAGTTCTCCTCCTGGAAACCTCTATAAATAACAATGCACTGAGAGCTGAGTAAAACCTCATTAAATTTGGAAAGCCTGAGAACTGCTCTTTGCTCAGCACCCAGGAAGGGGAGGAAAAGAGGAGCAGTAGAAGGCAATGCCCAAAATTAAATCCATGTGCAATGCCAGAATAGGAGCCCCAGAGGCCAAGCCCGATGGGAAGGCACATGGATTCAGATGCTGGGGATTTGATGAAGTGCCAGAGATATAAAGAAATCAGGCTGGGCTCCCCATAGATAGCTGGAAGGGTGGAGGGAAAGTTTTTTAGGCAAAGTGCTAACTAGAAAAAGGAACCACAAGCAACTTTACTCCCGTTGTTCGATTGCCAGACGTATTCAGGGAGCAGAACTTTATGCATCCTTTATATGAGAGTGGGATTTCATCAAAGGGATAATAACTGCATCATCAATTTCTCCTTTGAAATGAAACCCAAACATTGCCTGAATGCAGAAGCCAACAGCAGTAGCAATAACAGTGCTGGAAAGAAGTCTGTAATTGCAATGCCATAAACCATAATCTTTGTTTTAGAAATAACACCTGCTCTCCAAGTGACTTACTCTCCGTGGTGCCACCTCTAGAAACTCCCTGCTAGCGGTGGCAGCCAGCTTAGGAGCTCATATAAAACGCTCAAGCACCCCCGCCTCGTGAAAACATATTAACTAAATGGAGCTGCAGGCTTCATTCCTCTTTCCTAGAAGATGATTCCTGCCTCCAGCTCCACTCCTTGTAATTTATTTTCCCTTTTTAAGTGCTGATATGCACGCTGCTACAAAAAAAAGAGAAATGCTATTCTGATTATAGTGGCAGAGAGAAGGCTGCAGAGCTGCTTTGCTGCTCTGCATGGGAAACTTTAGTTCACTTCTCTCCAGTGAAGATTTCTTTTTTATCTCCTTTGGGTGTTTTCGTTTTTGGTTGGGTTGTTTTTCAGTTGGTTTGGGTTTTTAGTTGAAAGCTCAGACATACTTATTATCCTCTCCATCAAGCAACCTCACAGCTGCAAAAATGAGGGGAAAGTTATTAGCCCAGAGAGCAACAGGGACTTATTTAAAGCAGGGAAGGAAGAGGGTTTGTGCTGGGAGAGGATGGGAATGGAGCAAATGACTGCTCTGAAGGGGGGCAGAGGGAGTTCAAGCCACTCCAGAGTTCAGGGCAAAGTGAACTGAGGATTTGTGGAAGGCGCTGGCTCCGTGGTCTGGGCTGCAAAGCTGCTTTTCCTGCTCCTCATTCATCTCCCTGGGTCCTTCACAGAATACCCTGAGTTGGAAGGGACCCACAAGGATCATCAAGTCCAACTCCTGCCCTGCATAGGACACCCCCAAGAATCCCACAGTGACCCTGACATGAAAATCATGGAAGTGGGATTGCCTTTTTAATCAAGAACATGGTAAATAAAGAGCCTCTGCGTGAATTTGCATTATGAAAGGGCACAACCCTCTTCAATCCCTGGTGATTTTCTGTTCCCATCCCTTTCTCCCAGAGCTGCCAGTGGGAACCACCTCCCAGTTGCCAAACCTTTCACCAAGAAAACTGGAGTGTAAGAGCTGAATATCATTCTTGCCTCAATAGGGTCTGCCAAAAAATTTCTTGTTGACCACAAGGCTTCAAATTGTGTGCTTTGAAATCCCCCTGTGGTTTGTGAGACTTTAATGGGATAATATGAAAGAGAGGACAAAAGACACCATGGAAAAAAAAGGAGGGAGTGACAGGTAGATGCTGCCTTTGCAGAAGGAGGAGAGTTGGGATTGGAATAAAACTCACACAATGTTGCTGCAAGAAAATTACTCTGCACATTGCCTGGAGCCTCCCAAAGTAACGGGAGTTTCCCACTGACTTCAAAGGGCTGTAGACAAAGCCCACAGAGAGTTTTTCACTTCCCTGTGCTGACAGAAAACCGAAAATTGCATGAATTGAAGCAAATCTTTTCTCCTCCATTTGTGATGCGCAGGGATTCCCCAGATGGGCTGTTCCTGCATGGTACAAATTTGTCCTTAGGAGAGGCACCAGGAAAATGGACTTGAAAGGAAACTTGGAGTTTACCCACAGAGCATGTTGAGCCAAGCAGAGGTGACTCTGGAGCACTACAGAATCCAGGCTTAAGATTTAGGGTAAGTCTGGACCCCCTGCTTCCCCTGCCTTATTCTGTGCTTGCCTTTGAGTAGGATCAGCAATTTGGGAGGACTGAGTCAAACTCAACAGTGAAACCAGAATGTAAAACAGCCATGGGAAGCCTTTTCCTTCATGAGTTTGGAATAACAGCCAGGACACACCTCATGTTCACATCTGACCCAGTACCATGCACTGACTTAAATACTGACCCATGGGATGGGTCCTACAAATCACAGAGTCACAAAACCTTCAAGGGTGGAAAAGCCCTCAAAGACCATCGGGTCCAGCATTGCCAAGCCCACCACTAACCCATGTCCTGTGAACCAAACCCACCCAACCCTCTGCTCCCAAGGCAGGTGTTTTCCTGCCCTGAGGCAAAGGACCAAGTCCAAGAGTGCACCCTGCTACTCTCCCTCCCCATGGGGGTCACACCGCCAACCCCAAAGTCTCAGCTCCAGCTTCCTCCTCCTCTTCCCTCAGCATGGACAGAACTGATGTGTCCTTTCTTTGCCTCCAGCCCTGGTGCTCTTTTCCCAGCTCTCTCTGTGGGACTTTTGTTCCTCCCGACAAAGGGAGACGCTCTGTTCCCCAGCCAGGGAGCTCCTTTTCCCGTCTGGGTCCTGATGAAAGGAGCGACACTTGAAACCAGCCCGGATGGCTCTGGCCCTGTTTCTAATTAGCACATCATCTGCTCGCTTCTAAAAACAGCCGCCCGCATGTGTGCCTGGAAGGGGAACCGCTTGCAGCAGCATCTCCCTCTCCAAGCAGCCTGGAATCAGCCTGGCTGGGCCACCTGGGCACACACCAGGGCATCTGATGTGGTGTCGTAGCCCAACCCAGCCACCAGGCATCCAGCAAAGCCAAGCAGGGTGATTTTCCCCCAAGGGCAAGCAGCTGAGCAGGCAGATTCCTCGTCCTTTCCACCCAAGGAGCTCTCCAGGCCATCAAGTCTCCTTGGAGTTTCTCTCCATGCTTCAAGTCTCGTGTTGGGATTCCTAGGCTGTGTTTGGGCACTTCAAATTGACACTTAAACTGCTTTTACACGGGGCACAGATCACAAAGAAGCAAACTGGGATGGGGATTTATGGTGGGATTTTTAGCTGGAAACAACAGTTTGGTCACAGAATCATTAAGGCTGGAAGAGACCTCCAAAATCAAGTCCAACTATTATCCTAAGGTGTACACTCTCTCCCATTTTGATTCATTTCTTTTCTTTACAATAATGTCCTGAACCAACCTTCCTTCCTTCCTTCTTTCCTTCCTTTTTTGTTTTTTTCCCTTTTTTCCGTTCTTTGCCTTTTTTTTTCTTTTTGCCTTTTCCCCTTTGTTTTAATTTTCCCTTTTTTTCCCTTTTTTTTTTTTCTTTTTCCCTTTTTCTTCTCTCCATTTTTTTCCCCCAAAATTCATTAGGCAGCACAGCAGGAGTTCAGCCATTGAGAAACTTTCTGCGATGCAAAAACACCGTGTGCCGTCTGAGGGAACAGATACGTGTGGGAGAGAGGTAATTACTGCTCTCGTATCTGTCTTTGGCTCTGGAATTAATCCACGGAGAGCACTGAATTAACTTAAGACCGGGGAGATCTGAGGATTGTTTCTGGCAGCCCGTCCCAGCGATGCCGGACCTGGTGCGAGCCTTTGGACGGGAGCCAAGGCTGACTGCGAGCCAAAGGCAGGGCTGCAGACACGGCAGGTCCTGCTGGAACACAGACTGCCTCTGGGAGGGAGGCACACGAGAAATTAGGGGAGATTCACTGTCCCAGCCGCCCTTCCAGATCATGAAGAACCCAAAAATCAGGCTGCACGTTAAAGATTTGTCCTTAAATCTCTGCTAGGAAGAGAGATGAGGGCAACTAGGAAGACATCAGAAGGGAAGGAAGAGTCAGGTCCAGGTCAGCAAGGCAGCATGTAGGACCAGGAAAAGGATTATATTCTCTCCACCCTGTCTCCTGTTTCAGATCTGAGCCCAGTCTAATCCAGCCTCTCCTGACCTTTATTTCTACAGCAGCAGTGAAACAAAATTTTAAATTTTTTACTGTGAAACAGCCACTGTGTTCAGTGAAATCTCTTTTTCTGTCTGGAGGGAAGCAGGAAGGGGACCACAGATGGCAAATCTCTAGTGGGAGGTGTCCCTTCCCAAGGCATGGGGACTGGAATGAGATTGTCTTGAAGACCCCTTCCAACCCAAACAATTTTAGGATTCTATGAAAAAGAAGCAAAGGTTCAAAGAAAGGACAAAGGGTGAATGGTAAAATTCAGATATTTGGGGCATGTGGTCTCTCCAAAGCTTGGGTCTTCTTTAAACTGAGGACTCAGAGACAGGAAGCATAAATTTGTATCTGTATTGTACCTTTCATTATAGTCTTGAATTAATAATTGAGTCAATCCTGGACTTTAGGGTTGTCAGGTAAATACTGGATGTGCTCCAGCCTGGATTCAGCTTCCCACAGAGAGCAGGGGCATCCTTTGAGCTTAGGCAAGGCTCCACATTTTGCATATGACTCCTCCAAAGTTCACGTTCTAAATCCGAGTTCAGCTCACGACAGAAGACACACAATCCTGATCCATTCCTGACCCCGGGATTCATTCCTCCCGCTCATCAGCTTTCGGATTCATTTGGTCCATCCCTGCTCAAACATCCCTCCTCCTCTGCCAGTCTGGGATGCTCCACATGCCCGCAGAGGTTGGCTGGGCAGCTCCAGGGCCAGCTCTGCCAGCTTGCCCACATGACATGGCTGTGGCCCTCTCCGAAGGTATCGGGGTTTTGCAAGATGTGGGATTTCCTTTCCCAGCACAGCTCGTCACAGACCAAGACGTGATTTCTCTGAAGCTTTGCCCAACCAATCTCCAGCTCACCGTAAACCCCCGGGGATATTGAGCTAAACGTGGTCCAGATGGCTCTGGAAGGCACGAGACATCAGCAAGTCACATCCAGCCTAAGACAGGGATGTCTTTGCAGGGGCTGCCCATGCCCAGACGATGACAAGGAAAATCAGAGCTGACCTGAAAAGCAAACGGAGCTTTCCCTCCCCTAAACGCTGCCGCTGCTTCACGAGACTGTTTCCAAACCTATCCACTCCCTTGCCTTTCCTTTCACAGTTTCTTCACAGCTCCATCTCAGCCAGAAGTTGAGCCATCTGAGCTCACATGAGAAAGACTTTTCAGATGTGAAATCTGGCTCGGTGGCAAACCTGAAAATCTCAGAGGCAAACTGGGCACATTGTGTTCACCACCAAACATCCCAAAGGTTCACTTGTGTCACCAAAGACCTGAGTCCTGAACACCTAATGAACCCTCTGAGATTTGTCCAAAGTGGCACAAATCTTCTTAAATCCGTGTTACAATCTTTCCTTTACAAACCACATTTCCTATTCTCCCTGTTGGAATTCACCAGGCAGTGGCACCTTGGGAGGATTCAGTCCATGCTGAAGGATACCATGGCATTTCTCAGGCATCTATGAGCACTCTGGAGAAACAGGGATACAGCAAACAGACTCCCATCTCTGGAGAATTAATGCAGACCTTCCCCACACCCCAAGAGACTGTGGCAGCATCTCGTGCATGAGCTCCCAGTGCCTGACAGAGATGCAGTGACAGTACAGTGGGCACTGACTGGAAAACCCCTGGCATGGAGTGCCCTCACATCACCTCCAAGCACCCCTGACATCCCTCAGTCTGCTCCACGCTGGGAAGAATCTGCTGGAGCCCTTTGCAGCCATTTGTCATCGGGAGGACCGGGAGTCACCTTCGGAACGGTTCCCTCCCAGCATCCCCGTGTCCTCCCCTGAATGTAAACACAGCCCAGAATGTAAACCAGAGCCACAGCTCGGTTTCCACAACTGTATCCACTGGGTTATTTTTATCTCTGGTCCTCTCTGCATAAAACAAATCAGTAATTTATCCTTTGCCCACCATTATTGATGAGAGAGCTCCACATGCGAGTTCCCAGCGGGGAAATTGGGGATATAGCGAGAGTTCCCATCTGTGCCCTGCCGGATCTGCACCTCAGTTCTCCCTTCCCTAACAAGGGTGATCGCTCTCCACGGGGGGATGGTGAGCACAGGGATTTGGGAAAGGCTTATGCATGGCAGGGAGATTAACACGGCCTTGAGCCGTCTGCCTGGAAAACGTGGGAAGCATCAGAGTGATGTTCACTGGATCCAGCACTCCAGTGAGGCAGGACAGTTCCTGCCTTTCCTCTCACCTACTCCATGGAAAGCTAAGCAAAAATTTCCTAAAGATTTCATCTTCTGTGGGTTTTTTATTTATTTATTTTTGTTATTCCCAGCTGGACCACAAGTGGCTGATGATTTCCATGGAGTGAATGGGAGGAGGCTGGTTTTGGTCCCTCCTCCCTGGGAACACTCTGCTCTGAGGGATTACCTGTTCCCTAAGGCAGGGGAATCAAGGATGCTGCATGGTTGGAGCCCCATAGATCTGGGTTAGCACCCCCCTTGTGACAGGCTCCCCATCTGACCTTGAACATGCTGCTTAGAGGCTCATCTCAGAGCCGATTAGGGGATTTAAAATAATTTTCCTTCAAACTAGCAGGAAGGGTTTACTTATGGTCAGGGGTTTTTTTTCCATTTCCCTTAAATCTGTTAGGTGGCTTCAAACATCTCAATCCTAATCTGCATGGGTTGCAGATGCAGCCATCCATCAGATGCAACTGTTCTACACGATAATTAATGAATTCCAAGTTCTTTGGACTGACTGCATGGTCCCCATATTATAATTTCTCAGTCTGACCAGATAAAATGACTTTTCAGAGCCAAGTTTCATTGCAAAAATGAACATAAAATGTGGTACCTGAAAGAAGGAAAATCTGTAGGAGTGCTAGAAAAACACTTTGTGCGAGTGTCCAGACAGAGCAGACAGAAATGAGCTGCAAACACCGAGCAGCTCATCCCTTCACACCAATCATCCTGCTTGGTAGGACTCAGAGACCTCAGGTGACCTGGAATTGGACAAGATTTAAAAGTTCTCCTCAGTCTTCCCATGGAGCTGGAGCTAAACTTGCTATGAGATCTCCTGTGGGCTCCTCCAAAGGGAGTGATGCAAGTGCAGGGAGGAATAGAAGCCATGCAATCAGCTGGCCAAGAGCTATGTTTAATCTTGTCTCCTAAAATTAATGTCTTTTCTGAGGCCAAATTAATGCCCAGGATTTTGTGATACTGGGGTGTGAGTTCGTATCTGATCCTGAGATAAACAGGAACAGAGCTGTGTGAGATCTCAGCAGATAAATTTCTGCCTTCTCCCCGATCACCCTGGCTGTGACATTTTTGCCCTCCAGCTACAGGGACTGGGTGATCACAGACTTCATTTCAGCGCTGCCAGGACAGGGTTTAGATCTCCTGCTGCACTGTGGATGCTTGTTTTGCTCTCATGTTGAGAGGAATGCTCCAGACAGAGGAATCATCAATGATCTTGGAGAAAAAGGATGCCACCTTCTGTGAACTTTCCTGTGTGACTTCCCCAGAGAAAGTTGTGTTCTCAAGTTCAGATGTTGTTAATATCCTCCACGAGGAGGAGAGCACAGCAGCTGGTCTTGTGGGACTGACTGCAGAGAGAAAGCTCCCAGCTATGACTTCAGTGGCGTGGGAGAGGGAAATATTAGTCCAAACCACCTCAAGCTTTTGGTGGAGGTGGATGAATTTCATCCCGTTTCTCCGAAGTTCTGCAAACACAGGGATATAAAAGCACTGAGATGGAGATGAGTGAAGCAGCTCTCAAAGCCAGTATTTAACACCAAGATGCCTCTGGTGAAAGTGTTTTGGGGTTTGAGATGGTTTTGAAGCTACAATTTGTTCTCAAAGACCACCAGAAAAACAGGGAGGAGACCAAACACAGGGAGATGGGGGAGGTGAGGGAAGGGCATGGAGAAGTGGTGTTTTTAGCCCAAAAGTGCTGTATTTATGCACAGGGACACCAGGTACTCCCCAAGCCCTTGGGACAGGTATCAGGAAATCCTTCAGGACTAGTCACAAGCCTCCTGCACTGTGGCACCCTGAGATTTCCTGGAGGCACAGGATTAATCCAGCCACACGAGAGGCAGAGCTTGACTTCATGTGCAAGCACAGAGTGTTCACTGCTCGGTGAACCCTGTTCAGATTATATCCCTCTGTACCCTGCAGTTTCAGTGGGCATGGTGGGCATTGCTGGGCTTGAGAATGGGCTGATCCCTCTGTAATATAGAGATAATAGAGATAATATACAGATAACATAGATAATACTCCCATAAGGACAGAATAAAAGGGCATAACCCATTCTGAAAAACACAGAACCCACCACCAATGCCTTTGAAAACACCCAGGATTTCCTTTCTGCTGAATCCAGCACACCAATCCCGTCATCTTCTATAAGACCTCTCTAGTGCTCCTAAATTTGGCAGCTGTCATCTACAGGAGTTACATGATCTGGAGCTAATGCAATTAGCTGTGACTTTGAAGGCACACAGCAGCTTCTCATCATTCTCAGAAGAGCCTTAGACAACTTGGGGACAGCAGCCAAGCTCAGAACGACTGCCAGGAGTGTCATGTGCTGTTCCAGAGCTGAGAGAGTGTCTGCAGTGGGAACGGAGCCTTGAACAGATTGGGGAAAGGATGGAGCAGGGAGGGAAGACAAGAATGAATGAAGACAAAGAGGGAGCAGCATCAGAGAAGGGATGGCCACAGGTTACGGGGTCAGAGCACAAAGGGAAGGGAAAGGAAAAGGGAAGGATGGTGGGAATGAAGATGGGACATAACAGATAAAAGGGGTAAGGTGAAGAAAAAATAATCAAGAGATTAAACTGGGTTAGCTGGGGGAGAGAATTTGGATTGTGAAGGGGAAGGCAGTGCATTGATATTGGGAAGCTGGGTTTAGTTGGTATCAATTTTAAGAAGCTTTTCAAATGCTGTCATTGCTGGTTATGATTAAACGTGGCCTGGCAAAAAGGGTGATGCTATTAAAGTGCCATCAAATGCAGGAAAGGGACACTTGTCTGCAGCAGATCAAGTAAATAAATCAAGAAATAGTCCCCATTGGCCCTTAAAGCTGTTCCTGTTCATGTGGTTGGGTCTTTTATTAGACTTGACAGATCACAAAAAGTTACAATAACTCCTTCCAAGGATCGGGAGTTTTGCCAGAGGCTCTTAGAGGTTCCATTATCATCTTTCATCTTATTGCCAGAGAGGCACCGATGGTGCAACACCTTTACCAAGGAGCCCCCACCACCTGTTTTGGGGAAGCAGGGTCCCAGCTGAACCAGGACAATGAGTTTGTGAATTTGGGGGTGTTCTCCCTGAGCACTGGGGAGGGAAGAAGTGTTCAGGCACAGCTACACACGCAGGAGCTCTTCAAATTAGAAATTTTTTACAGTGGGCATGGTGAGGCACAAATTGCTCAGAGAAGTGGTGTAGACACCTCATTCCCGGAAAAATTCAAGTTGGACGGGGCTCTGAACAACCTGGTCTAGTGGAAGCTGTCCCTGCCTATGGCAGGGGGGTTGAACTACACCTAGGAAAGGCCCTTTTAACCCAAATTATTCTCTGTCTCCATGCATGGAAGGGGTCAAAAAGAGCTGTGACATTACAGCAAGCCACAGTAGCACTCCTTAGGATTTCCAACTCTTACCCTGTATCTGCCAAGCCAGCAGGACTCCCAGATCCCTGTTCTGCCCCAAGGTGCACAAACATTTCCCAGGCTGATCTGCATCGCTCCCGAGCACCCTGTGTGCTCAGGGTGGCCGTGACTGATGTCACACGCGGAGCTGTCACTCGCTGTGCCTGCCAGGGGCAGCCACCGTGCCCAGACTGGGGACAGCTGGGCTTCTTGGCCACACCAGACCCCTCTGTGGGACGTCTGTGCTTGCAGACAGTGTGTGGCACCTGTAAAGCAGGCACAGTCAGAGCCTTTGGGCGTGGGGAAGCCTGCCAGGATCCAGGAGCCACAGAAAAATGCAGGGCTGCCTCCAGCTCCGCGTAGGGGAGAACGTGCCTTCGGATGTTCCCTGTGTGTGAAAGTTGTACGCAGATATCTGAACATATTCCTGCCCTGGGAGGTGGTTCTGGGAGGTTGCAGCTCGACAGCCCAGTGAACTCAGCACAGACAAAGTCCCTGGTGTTATTTTGGGCGCTGTAATAAGATACCTGTGAATCTACCTGTTCTTTTTCAAGGATATAATGTTCATGCAATCTGAAAGCAGGTGATAACCCAGCCAGTATCTCCTGCGTTCTGTGGCTTAGAGAGGAGCACGGAGCTGTCCCTGGGCAGTGTCACAGCCCCTCTATCTGGACATGTGCCACTTGAGGTGTGCCTGATTTTACAGCTCAAAGGATAAACCCAGCCTGGAGGTTCACACCTTCCTGGAAAAGGAATCACAGAATCACAGAGTGGTTTGGATTGAAAGGGATCTTAAAGCTCATCCAGTTCCAACCTCCCTGCCATAGGCAAGGACACCTCCCACCGGACCAGGTTTCTCCAAGTGCCATCCCACCCGGCAGTGAATGTATTCATATGAGGAGCTCCTTCAAGACTAGAGGGTCTGTGGGAGGAGACTGGTGTAATTACAAATCACTGCAGCATCACGCTTAGACCTCATAAGCCTAAATTCCAACATCGCACCTTCCTCACCCTTTCCAGTCCGCACCCCTCAGTGCACACCATGGTAAACAGGAGCAGAGCAGAGAAGCTGCTGCAAAGAGATGCTGATCTGATCAAGAGGCTGGGGCAAGCAGGCATGGAAAGATAAGCAGGTGTCAACATCCCCTCACCTGTGGCACCATCCATCCCCCTGCCAGCCTGAGACAAGCTGTCTCCACACGGCATCTAATCCGGGATGCTGCACGGCAGAAGGGTTGGGTTGGCACGCGCTGCAGTGGTGCCAGCCATTAAAGGACTGATGGGGTGGAGGGGAAAAGCATCTTCCTGTGGTTTGCAAGAGGAGTCTGCCTCCCTTCCTGCAGCAGCTGGAGGAGGCAGCCGGGATGAGGATGAAAGGAGAGACGTGCGGGCGCTCGAGACGTTCCGGAGAGACAAGTGGTTCACCCACGGCACAGAACTTCCTTTGCCAGAGCAGCTCAGGTAATAAAAGCTGCACAAACACTGTCTGCAGCACGAGGAGACGGGGAAGTTAATCATTTAGCACTTTGGGAAGTGAAAGAAAACTTGGGAGTAAACATAATTTTTTCCCCAGAGCAGCATCCTGCATCTTGATGGAAGAAGAAGACAGCCCTGAGCCCAACCCTGTGCTGCACCAGGGAGGGATCACAGCTGGGGCATCTCTGTGAGCTGTGCCCACCCTGGTATAAATTAGATGGAAAAGGACAGGAAAACTGAAGCTAATATTCCCAGAACAGCCAGGACTTGGAGGTTATTAACCCCTATTTTCTCATTAAATTCTAGCTTAGACAAACACTTTTCTCTCATCGAATGTAACCCAGAGAGATGAGTCACTTCTCCCCCTCCACAGCTGTCAGAAGCACTGCTGGGCTGTTCCCCCACTGCAGGGAGAGCAGCTTTTCTCTCCTGGGTGCAGCAGGGTGGGACAGACCAGACCCGTTCCCTGAGCCCTTTCCCAGATTTGGTTGTTCGCAGGGAATTGGACTCTGTGATCCTTGTGGGTCCCTTCCAACTTGAGACATTCTATGATTCTATGAACAAAACCTCCCATTTTAAGCCTAAAAACCTCACAAAGGATCGCACTGGCCACATCCAGCTCCCCATGTCACCACATGTACCTTTAATTCAGTGGCTCTGCAGAGCATCCACCACACTCACCATGACGCAGAGTCACCAAAGTGTTTCCCAAGACTGACAGCATGAGGATAAAAGCTGGGAAATTCAAATGCCACAGGAGGAGGGAGAGAAGGACACTGCCAACACGGGCTCCTTGCAGCAGCTGCTTAATTTGTCAGGTAGTAATTCATTAGGTCTTAATACACAGGGTGGATTTAGAACAATGAGAACTGAGCAGCACTCAATGTACACATCCTGTGACGTGCCAGCAACATGGAACTCTCTAGACAGCCACAGATTTGTTATGTTAATACCCCCTCGTCTCCTTCTGAGATTATCAAAAGGCAAGTGCTGTCACACAGGAAAAAAAAATTACAGTTGGGGATGGATGGATGTGACTGGTGCTTATTGCTCGTGCACTACTGGGAAGACGCTCAAAAGAGCACTGAAAAAAACTGAGGAAAAAAAAAGATTTTACCGTTTTTCTTCTGATTCATGGAATATCCCCCAGTTGGGACTCTCTGGACCAGATACTGCCTTCAAGAATGTGCTGGAGTAATGGCATGGATTCCTACAGAGAGCTGCTCCAGCCCAGGATGGAGTAAAGACAGTGGGAATCCCACCTTCCCTCTGGAAGAGAGGCTGCCCTCAAAAGCTGCAGGCCCCAGGGAACGGGGCAGTGTGGGAGTGCTCGGAGCCTGCAGGCAGAGCCCGTGGTCCTAGACGGTGTTCAGGAAGAGCTGCTTTAGTTATCAAGCTCCTAATTGAACTAATTGAGCTCCTGCAATTTGCAGGAGTTAACCCTCCCCTTGCCCACCGCGGGAGGCCAGAACCTGAAGCTGCTTTGGTGGTGCAGGGCACCCGTGCACGACGTTTTCCACAACAAAGGGGAGATGGAAAATGTCGCTGCTCCAGGACCTCCGAGGGTCTCCCTTTGATTGTTGCATTTCCTCCCGGTGTCAGCACTTGTGATATTAATGATGTAGGCAACGGGTCATTAAAAACCATTCGGGAGGGGGGATGCAGACACCTAATGAAGGATTAGAGCCCCAGCGTTATTAAAGAGTGAATATTCACTCTGTCCAATTAAAGGGATCTTCGCCTAATAGCGGGAACTCCGCTCCTCCAACTCCCCTCTGGCAGCAAAGCTATGGAATAATTTCATCACCCTCCCGAGTCAAGCTGAGGAGATACGGAACAAAGAAGCTGTTTTGCTGCATCTGAGATCTGCCCACTCCAAAACATAAAAGTGGTGCCACTCGGGGAATCGCGGGCTCCAGTCTGAGGAGGTTCACAGAGGAATTGCAGCCGAGGGACACCGGTGGTCACAACAACGGGGACCTTCAATTTCAGCGTCCTTTCATTTTCTTCGGATGTTAATTGGATTAACATTTCAATTGGTTTGAGGTGTATTTTTGCGTGTGTGAGATAAAGGCGCACAAACACGAGCGCCGTCGATGGGAGAGGAGATGGGGAAAGAGGAGGATGAAGAGGCCGTGGTGGCTCAAAGAGGAGCAACATCCATGGCTTCTTCCCTGGGCCTTGGGGAAAGCAAGATCTCTTTATTCAGAGCTGTGAACTTGATCTTACCCCCAGTCTGGAGTGGTGGAAAATCCTTTATTTTGTTTTTCTTTTTGTCAAGAAGTACCAATAATACAAAGACAAAACAACAACGAGCTGTGCAGCAGGAGCAGCCAAGGAGGAGTTTGGTGAAATGAATCCCGGGCAAGTCCACGTTACCTTAGAGGGGAAGGACAAAGAGCTACAAAACCAGAGTCCCCAATGTCCCCTCCTCAGCACAGCCTTCACCAGAGCTGCTCCCAATTTACAGCATCCTCCAGCACCGCCAGTCCAAGAGGTCAACAAGCACCAGCCTCCCTCGAGGAGATGCTGCACAAAGAAAATAAATCCCAGCTCCTTCTCTCGCATCCTTTGCTCTCCTGGCCCCCAAAATGACCCTGCTTCACTTAATTGGACCCCCACCTGACCTCCAAACCCACCTCCACCTGCAGAGCTCAGAGCAACCTGCCTTCTCCAAATGAAATCCCTGCCCACGGGGGTCCCAAAATCTGCTGCCAGCTCACGTATTGCTCTGCTGTTCTCCGAGCTCCCGAAAATCACCTTGCCCAAGCATGAAAAGAGAGCCCTTCTCCCTGCCCTCTCCAGGTTATCGGCTGTAATCTCCTCGAATGAAAAGCACAATGAGAAAATGTGATATTATTACGGCTTCTTTCCCCTCCGGAGCTGAATTTAAGGAAGGTAAATAATTGGCATAAAAGAGGCTTTTGAAAAGCAGGTCTCTGTACCCATTTGTTGTGGATTTCTGGCAAATGCATCACCCAGCTCTCTCCAGCGAACTCCATCACCATCACATGGGGAGAGAAAGATTAAAAAAAATAAAAAGCTTCTATTTATTATAAAACTTTAATTGGCTTTAAAGAGTGACTGTCGTGCTGTCTGACACTTTAAAGTGTTCTGTACAGTAGGAGACATAAAACATGAATCATTGCACTTGTTTTTCATCGTCTTTCCTGCCACATTTGCTAATTATTTAATCTCCCGTGTCAGAAGTGGGTCTTTTGCTCCTTTTTCTGCCCATTTTTTTCCCTTCCAATTCTCTCCCGCACTAGAATATGGAACAGGTATTGCCCTGGTGCAGTTTGGGTGCCAATGGTTTGGGATTTGGAGGGGTCAGGATAGGGGGAAGGGCTCAGAAAATTAGTTAAACACGTGCAGGGGTGGAAGATCATCCACAGCAACTCAACGTGACCATCCCAGTGCAACATTTTGTTGAATTCCTCATCTTCTTGATGCAGGCCATGGGTTAGGCACGAGGTCCACTCTTTGCTCTGATCCCATTCCCATAATTGTGGTCACCATTCCTGGCAGAATTTAAAAGCCCTGTGGATGTGGCACTTGGGGACATGGGTCAGTGGTGGCCTTGGCTGTGCTGGGGAATGGTTGGACTGAATGATCTTGGAGGTCTTTTCCAACCTAAAGGATTCTGTGATTTTATTCCATGATTCTAAAAGACTTTTCCAGCCTTAAACACCACTGTGATTCTGTGTTGGATATGGGATATATCCTCCACCTGGGAGAGACTCTCTTGAACCTGTTTGCCTGTTAAATTCTAATCAACTAAAGGCTCACAGGTCACGATGTTTACAGGGGTCTTGCTCACAAGGGACCAAGGGATGTTTGTGGAACAACTTCCTGAAGCACTAGAGAAGCTCTGCTTTATTGGGACAGCACAGCTGCTTCTCTCCAATCACAAAAAAAGGTTTTTCTCTGCAGCGTAAGAGGAGCAACATCTTCATGCAGCATTTCCTACCACATCCATCACCCTCTGAAGACAAAGACACTCTGCTCTTCATCCCTGTGAGAGTGTCCTCCCCATGGAGAGAAAACATCATAGAATCACAGAATGGTTTGGGTTGGGAAGGACCTCAAAGATCATCCAGTTCCAACCCCTGCCATGGGGGTGAAAATCCTGGTGGAACTCCTGCATCCACTAGAAATTCTTAGAAGATTACAGACAGCAGAAACGTAATGTTTGCAATTTTTCTAGTGTGCAGCACTGAAACAAAGGTCCTAGAATAAAGCAAAATGTTCCAGCATAAAAGAGAAGAGCCCAGACCAACAGGTGGACCAAGTCACAGTCTTGTCTTTATACACTGTAAATGTAATTAAAAATTCCTCCAAAAGTAAGAAAAAAAATTTTTAAAAAATCCCCAGATTTTCAGCTAGAGGCTGCTGATGCTGATGTAGGATCTGCCTTTTGGAGACTGCATCAGTCCCTCAAGGAAAATGTAGCTCAGCGGTGCCTCTGTGAGAATTTCCACTTCCAACAGGCAGAGCCTTAAATAATAAAAATGAGGGTGAAGGACGACAGCAAGACAGCAAGACCTCATCCACCTTCCCACACCTCAGAGTAGGATCTGCAGGGTGCAGACCACTTTCCAGTTGGAAAAATGTTTCCAAGTTGTCAATTCCCCATTCTGGAAGTGTCCAAGGCCAGGTTGGACGGAGCAACCTGGGGTAGTGGAAGGTGCCGCAGGGGGGTTGGAATGAGATAATCCTTGAGTTCCCTCCCAGCCCAAACCATTCTGCAGTTCTGTGATTTCCAGTGAAAACTGGGCTTTCTCCTCTGTCTCTATGGCCCAGCTCCCAAGAGATGGCATCCCAGGAGGATGCTCCCCTCTGCCAGGCCGAATGCCCACGCTGGGATTTATCTCCTGGCAGCAGAGCTATGTGGCACGGCAGCTTCTGAGGCACACATGGCCCTCCTGGAGAGATGAATCTGGGAAGGGGACAAGAATTCACCCCCCCTGGGATCCCCACGTGCAGTTTGGGGCTGCTGGGTGGTGCCTCTGATTGCAGGTTCCTGAAGGCTGCCACAGGAGTTGGGAGCAGGGGTGGGGGGATGAAGAAGAGTCTCAGATGTTTGCAGAGAACAAATAATAACACCACTAATACGGCTGCATAATTTTATGGCTCCTGCTTCCCCACCTTCAAAGGGCACCCCACAGCTCTTGGCAAGGCCCTGTGAAGCAGGAGCCAGCTCAGGGTTCAGCATCAGCAGGGTTTAAGGTGAGTGTTGATATCATTAATACAAACACTGGGACACAAACAGCCACCAGGGAGAGTGTGGGCCTGGGGACTGCTCACCGGGGGGACAAAACCCTAATTCTGGGTGCTGTGGAGGCAGAGGAAGGGATTTTACTGCTTCAGGTAGTAACTGAGCACCTTGAAAGGAGAGTGACCCAAGGAAACTGCTCAGCCTCACATCAGGGGGTGACAGAGCATCACTCACGCCCTGCTCCTCAGGGCGTGACAGGAACTTTGTTCCCCCCATTCCCTCCACCCCGTGCCTCCCTTGGAGCCATCAGAAGGTGCAGCCCAGGGAAAAGCTTCACACTGTCCCAGCAGGAAGCCCCAGGTCACCTCTCCCCACCTGAGCTGAGGTTCCCCAGTCTCCCCATCACCCCCTCCAGGAGATGGAGAACCTTCTGTGCCGCAGGGAGCAGACACTGGCCATGCACGGGAGCTTTGCCAGGTGGTCTCTTGCAGTCACAGCCCTCAGATGTGGCCAACAACACTCAAAGGCATCTGAGGAAGGGGTTTCTGCACCCATGGAGCCTCTCTGGGAATCACAACCCTTCCCAGATTCCTCATGCACTATGAAAACAACACGTAAAGCATTATCAGTGCTGGCACAACTCACTGACCCATCCAGGCAATCAGCTTATGATATGAGGGATGGGATCACGCTGGCTGAGCAGGCACAGCTGCTAATGTTATTCTTGTTCATCAGAATACTTAATCCGACTTTTTTTTTTTTTAATAAAAATAAATCCTCAATGACTATTTGCCCGAGGCTTTAGTTGGAGCAGCTAATGGGGAGGGGGGGTCACGTGAACTGAACCCTCTTTATGGAGTAGTGAACAGTAGCAAGATTGCTGAGCTCAGGTTGGGAGGGCAGGAGGAGCCCAAATGAGGGAGAAAAAAATCCATTTGCATGCAAGCCTGTGTAGGGAGAGGTCAGGAATTACTACAGCTGGGAAAAAAAATCCCAAAATAAACAGTGCCACAAACGCTGAGGATGGGAAATGTGGCAGGTTGGAGTAAGACAGAGCACAGCCCAAAGGAGGAAGATGCTGGGCAAGAAATGAAGCACAGATCTCCACCAGTCCCAAGCCTTGGGGTGGCCCTGGGATTCTGGGAGGGGGCATCCAAACCCTTCCTCTCCAGAAGCACCCACGCTCAGCTCCTGGCACACGGCAGCAAGGCTCATTCAGGAGGCAGCTCCGAGCCCGTGCAGCCCCGTTCTGGTGCCAGAGCAGGGTGTTGGCACTGCAAAGCCGTGTCCTGGTGCCTGACGCGCTCCCTGCACCCTCCCAGCATCCCAGGGAGCCGCGCACCAGCAGATCCTGCATTCCCGACACGGCCCACCAGCCACAGGAACCACGGAGAGCCTTGAAATGGGGTTAGAAGGTTGGAAACTTCATCCAGCTGATGGAGAGACCTCGGGAAGAGGAATGCCAGAGGGGCAGATCCAAACCTGAGCAGGCGGCTTCACCACGCAACGCTTTTTTTGCAGCCTTTTTCCTTTATTTTTGTTTACAGCCCCAATTCTCCTCCTGTCAGAGCAGCCAGAGCAGTTCACACCTGCCTTGCTCTGGGCACTGCACCCCTCTGAGCCAAGTTTGAGCCCAGACCCCCAGCACCACACGAGACCTGAAGCCAACAAGTTTCCAAGGCACGCTCCGCATACAAAGGGAAGAAAAGAAATGCCGGAAGATTAGACCCTGAGCTGAAACTAATTGTTCAATAAGCCATGAACAATCCAGCCTTGGTGCAGTTTGCTTCCCTGCCTTTCATCTGTGGCAAGGAAAAATAAACAGCACGGGGAGAAGGGCAAGAGGTGCCAAGAGCCAGGACGGGGTTGGAAAAGCAGCGTCTGAACTGGGATGGAGCTGGGATGCTCCCTCCTCACCAGTGAGCTACTTCAGCAAGGCTGGCAAGTTTTTAGGCCAAAGAGGGCTTGATTTAGCTCAAAATAATTGAACAGCATCATTCCAGGGCCAGCAGCATCGGAGTGTAGTCCACAAAGCTGATGAGAAATAAGACTTTACATTCAAGGCTATTATTCCACGAGCAGCAGCGACTCATTCAGATCAGATTAATTGACAGGAATAAAAAAGAATATGTTGATAACTCCGGACATAGAGAACGTTTTTATTCATGCTGGAAAGAAGCCCAGATGTAATAGACTTGCACAGACACCTCCCCCCTCTCCATGGTGTGGGCACCATCAGCAATTTTTTTTCCTGATCCTTAATAAACCACAGGCAGGACAGGATCTGGGGCACCCAGCGTCGACACAGGGCAGATTTGCTGGTCTTTGGCCTACTGCAAAAATTAACCATCCACCCAACATATGGGTCCCAGAGAGTCTCCTGCAGAGCCCACTCCTCCCTCCAATTCCCACCCCCCCCAAGCAGGATAATCCCCTTATTGTTATTTAGAGACACAGAGGTGGATCTGATCCGCAACCCCAAAATCCCCGTGTCTGGAAAGAGCTGAGGAAGAGATTAGAGATTCACCTCCCATGAAGGGAAAGAACTGAAGAGTCACATCCAGACTGCCCCGAAATCTGTGAGCGTCTGAAATTTGGCCTCAGACCCAAATTTCTCAGACACAACCCAGCTCCATCAGCACTTTGGGGCTTGCTGCAGCCTAGCAACCAACAGCTGATTGCCTCATGAGCTCGGAGCTTAAGGAAGAAAAAAGAGGATCAACTTCAAAACAAGGACAACCTCTGAGCAAACAAAGAGTTCAGGCTCATGAAACATCAATTTAAGGAACAATTTTTTGATGATGATGGTGGTGAAACATTGGCACTGGTTGCCCAGAGAGGCATTGGCTGCCCCATCCCTGGAAATGTTCAGGGCCAGCTTGGACAGGGCTCTGAGCAACCTTTTCTTGTTGAAGAGTGTGGCAGGGGGGCTGGACCTGGTGATCTTCAAAGGTCCAACCCAAACCCCTGATGGAGCAAATTACAGAGAGAAAAAAGGGCAGCATCTGTAAGTCAAGAATGCCAGATGTTTTCTTTCCAGGCACAATCCCAACCCCACTCCTGCCCATGTGGCATGGAGGAGGCAAAACCCTTGAGCACAGGACCCAAAGATTGGCTACATCA
Source organism: Daphoenositta chrysoptera (assembly GCA_013397915.1). Classification (NCBI taxonomy): domain Eukaryota; kingdom Metazoa; phylum Chordata; class Aves; order Passeriformes; genus Daphoenositta; species Daphoenositta chrysoptera. Next base: position 143,891 of record VZRO01005197.1, on the reverse strand, counting down.
GCCTGGTGCACTCCTGCTCTCTCTCCTGCTTCATGGCTCGGGGTGTTGGACACATCCAGGAGGCAAATCCCAGCTCAGAGCCTGGCAGGGAAGCAGGAGAGATCCAGATATTTTATCATCTGAAGAGAAACCCAGAAGCAACTTGATCTGCTCCAAGAAGGAGTGAGGTGACTGTGATATGCTGAGACTGGATGGGGCACCATCTCACCTTCCCAAGGTGCCATCACCTGGGATGTTTTCCTGCAGGACAGAGTCTCCCACACGCTGCCTCCCACAAAATGAATCTCTCTTCCTTCCACACGTGGTCTCAGTGCCACCATAAAAGGGTCAGGAAAAGAAAAGCACCTTTTATCCCTTCTCAGAGCCTGCCATTCCTGACAAACAAGAACTCCTGGACTGCTTTGCTCACACTCCAGAATCAGTGCAAGGTCAGATCCAGAGGGAACTGAAATCCAGTGAAAACTTTCTTTCAGTCTACCGAGCTGGAAAAGATCAGAAAGTCTGTCAGTGTGCCCCAAAGCAGCCAGGAATAGCTGGGAGGGAGACGAGAGGTTGGAGCTGTGGGGTTTTGGGGGAATATCTTTCCAGCATTTGGGAGTGGGATGTGCTGCCATGTGCTGTCCCTGATTCAGTGCCCAGACCTATTCTAGAGAACACACACTCCCTGCTGGAGCTGAATTCCCACCTTTTTTCCAACACTGCTGAGGCAAACCCAACTCTTGTCTTCCCAGATGCCTTGCTGTATCCCTAAATCCTTGCAGGAATCAGCAGGGAGCTTTATTGACAGGCTTGTTGTGGCAGCAGAATTAACTGCTGGGATGATTTTACCAGCCCAACCCATCCATCCCATTTTCCATTATTAGGCACCTGTGTGTTATGTTCATTGATTCCAAGCATTAAATTTCCTCAGGGGTTAACAATATTTTTAACATGCGGGCAAAAATCCATGGAAGCTTTGAGAATACTCAAGCCCAAGATTCCCAGAGGTCCCCAAGGCCTGTGTTTTCTTCAGTTTACAGAGACACATCAATACATCTCCTTAATTCCATCTCATTGTTCCTCCTGTGTAGTGTGTGTTCCCCCTGGATGGAACTGAGGGAGTTTCTGATGACAGACAGGGGGATTCACTGCCCTGCTCATGAGGTGCACATTGTTTTTTGGGAGCTTGGTGGCCAGGCTTAGAGACCAGAGTGAAAACATGTCCAATTCCTTTGGTTCCCACAAGAGAAAAAAAAATATAAGCATTAAGGTCTCTTGTGGATGCAGTGTGCGATTCCAAAGGGATCCCATTAGAAAAGTCTAATTAATGCCCTATTACAAAATGAGATCCAGTGAATATCCCCATTAGCTAAGCAAAGATGGGCAGGGATTTGAACGTGCAAAATCAACAGTGAATAGGTAAATGGAGTCTAAATGAACAGTCCAGGGCTGAGGAGAGCAGAGGGATAACAGGCAGAGGAATGGGAGAGCACATGGAGAGGCAGGAATAGGGAGAGGCACGGAGTAGCTCATGGATGGATGGATGGAGGGATAGATGATCAGATGGCCAATGTTGGCAATTCCACTACGTTCTGCCTAGACCTGTCCTGGCTCTTCACCCCTCAGCACTCCCCTACAAAAGGCACTTCAACACCAGGTCAGGCTCGCAAGAAGAGGATCAAAAAAAAAAGGGAAGAAACAGCTACAAGGGGGAAAGCACTTCCCCAGAAATGGACACAATCCCAGTCACGATCCCAACATCTTAAAACCTGGAATCTCACTCATCCACCAGCATCCTGTAGAGATGATTTAACAGGTACTGAATGGTGCATCACTGGTGAGGGACCAGTTTTGCTGCCACGGTACTACCCAGAATGCTGAAGAGTTTCTTTAACTTCTGCAAAGTTACATAAGAACATTCAAAACTCAAATCTGGCCCGTTTAGAGCTCCCATTTACCTTCTGTGCAGAATGCAATTTCCTTACATCTGTTCTAGCTAACAAGCAGACAGAAAGGGTGAGACACTGAAGGCAGAGAAGACAGGAACAGGAGCTAAATGATGGCTAATGGGCAACTGATCGAGTAGAAGGACAGATGCAGAGAGAGATTAATAGAATAGATAAACAGGCATCAGACCCCAATCTCCCAGCAATTACAGTCTGCTCCGGATATCCTAATCTTCTGCAGTGTCGCTCTCCAATAAGTCCAGTTAAATTAGTTATTATCCCTCATTTGTGTTCGTCCCTGGAATTATTTTGGTGGCGTGGATCAAAGAAACACCACGGGCTTTAATGCGGCGTGTGCTGCCGAGGAGTCAAAGCATTAGAAAGTGCTCCCTGCTCTAATGCATTCCCGTCTCGTGCCAGAATGTGGATCTTTAACTTCTAATTAGTGCATCCCAGGATCTGTCCAAACAACCCTGCCGTGTCTTTCCTCACAAACACAAACAGATGAGCTTCCCCAGGGACTCGGAGCCAGCTCAACACCTATGAGGGGCAGCAGTGCTCTCACAATTAATAAAGCATGAGCAGGCACTAAGCAGAGCTGTATCGAGCTCTGCAACTGCAGCCCATTTTTTTGTACTTTATTTTCCCCTCCCCAATCAATTCACAACAAAAAAAAAAATATTTAAAGATTCCTTCTGCAACTGTAGTGAAAAAAAAAAATTTTAAAGGATGAAAGGGGGGAAGAGGATCTCATTACACATTTAATTTAAAACTCTATCAGCAATTAGGATATTTATGGACTGATCACCTGCCAAATGTTATGGTTTGAATCAAAGTTGCTCTGGAGTGCTGCAGTTAACAACCTGGTCTAGTGGAAGGTGAGCCTGAGTACAGCAGGGCCTTGGAATGAGATGGCCTTTAAGGTCCTTTCCAACCCAAACCATGCCCTGATCCTATGAACCAAAAAGGAGACACAGAGTTTGGGGATTATTTTTTTTTTCCCTCTACTTTGGAAGATTCTTTTCATTTCAAAGTTTAATTTAGGAGATGAAACAAAATTAAGGCCTTAGACCATAGCAGGAAGGTCTAATTGGAAAGCTGAAGCCACACATTCTACACTTCCCATGTCACCATGAGTCTGAGACCAGACCAGCCAGAGCTGAGGAACATCTATGTGCAAGGACATCTTGGATTCCCAGATCTATGACAGGGTTTCCTCTTTAAAGATACAAAATTAATTAAAATTAGTCTTGAAAAAACAGCCTCTTCTCATTCTGAGCAAGCCTCGTGGAGTTCAGCAGCTCCAGCAAAGCCAGAGGCCCCAGTGGAACTGGCCAGGCTATCAGGAATCGCCCAGGGGACAGCCCTAATCTGCTTTCTGACATGCACAACGCCCATAAACAAATGATTACGCTTCTGTGCCTGAGTTTCCCTAATTTGCAAAATGTTGATAATGATCGGGGCTAATTGAAAATTTCCCATCAAGCATTATTAGGATGGGGAATGGGGATTTTGAATGAACCACTTGCAAAAAGCCCAATTTCCCCCATATATCTGATTTTTGACAGCAAAACAAGCCAACGACCAAACAAAAAACCCCAAACGGTCTTAAGTCTTTGGATAAATTTTACGTGGAAAACAACATTTACTATTTTCTGGGTAATTCAATGAGTTCCCAGGGTTCATAAGGCTTATGAGGGTTCTTTTATTGCTCTTTTAAATAAATGCAGCTGCTTTAATGGGAGGCTCAGTAGAGCAAGCTTTATTTGCGATGATCACGCTCAGGCCTCTGGCCAAGTGTGAGTTAAGTCTCAAAGAAGGATGTGGGGAGAGGGCACTTCACTCACTAATGAGAGGGACATCTAGATGATGAAGAAATTGCACAAAAAATGGCCAAACCTTGTGGTTTTTACACCTGATCCCAGCAGGTTTTTGAGGAGCAGTTGCTGGAAGGGAGAAGGGCAGGACTAGACCCTTTTTTCCCTGTAGATAAGGCAATAAATCATCAGAGCTTATACTCCCCTTGCTTCCTATGATGCCATGACGGTTTTTACCATTTTTTTAATCTCCCTTTTATATCTTTTTCTATATTCTTAGTGCTTCTAGCCCATTAGACTTAATATTTTGTTAAGCCAAGAGCCCGAAGCCCTTGGCAGCCTGGCAGTGAGGGGTCAGAGAGCCCCAGACACCAAGGGCCTCTCCAGAACACATCCTGTACCCTGAGCTGGGCCCGGCCAGGGGAAGGTTCCTGGGGCGGGGGTTCCCTGGAGCCTCTCCCTGGGGAATCCTTGCTGGATGTGCTCATTTGTGAGGCCCAGGATGTGAGCCCGAGTGCCCGTGGGTGTGCATTCCGTGTGCTCTGCGGGCATTGCCCCTGGCTCTGCTGCACCCGAGGGCCTGCAATAAATACCCAGGGCAAAAACCCTTTTTCACCTCTAACCGTGTTTGGCTCTTCATTTTAAGACCAGGGAAAGGCATCACCTAAACCAGTTCATGTCCATACTCCTACCAGGGCTGAACTAAACTGCTAGCTGGGGGTGAATTCCTGCCCAAACAACCCCAAACCTTGTCAGGGTGTTAGCTGGGAGCTGGGAATTAAACTCTGGGGACAGCCATGGGCCACAGCTGGTGCCTGGTGGACTTTCTGTCCCTGGCATAACCTGGAAAGCCAAGACAGGATCCATCCATCAGCAGAGTGGGAGATCTCAACCATCAGCAACCTCCAATCTGGAGGTGGATGCTCCTAAGCACCCACCAAAATCGATTCCATCCCCTGCACCTGCCTTGATCTCCTGCCCAGCCAGGCCTGGCCTTCATTAAGGTTTAATTGCAGAGGTGGCCACAGGGCCTGAGGCCAGCAGTGTCACTTCCATTAAGCAGATTGTCCCTGTTTAGCCTCTGCTCTTCCTGGGAGAGCAGGGCCAGGGGAAACACACAGGCAGCAGGACACAGCAGTTGCTGCATCGCTGGCCTAACAAATATGCCACACACAGCAGCATTACCAAGCAATTAATCAAGGAGAATAATTAGCAGAGCCCTGATTGAACCCACGAGCAGAAACACGCTGAAGGCAGGGGAAGGCTTCTGTCAGCGTGAGGGGACATTTGGGATCAGGCACCAAAAGACGCCTCCATGGGCAGTGAGTTTAGGACACCTACACCCTTCCCTGCATCTTGCCTTCAAGCCTGGCCTCTGCTCTTTTTTACGGCCCAAAAGGAGCAGAGAAGCTGGAAAATCCAAGAGGAGAAATATCACTGACAAGGGTTGAGGTTTCAGAGAAAATTGGTTCCAGCAGGACTGGATTTGCTGCTGCCTGAGGGCTCAGGATCCTCCTGTCAAATCAGACGTGATCTGAAATCCCAGCTCCCACCTGAGCCACAGGAAAGTTCAGGTCTGGAACCCAAACTTTCTGTGCTCTGAGGCTGGGAAACCAGAGTTATGTGGGACCCCAACTTCTGATTCACAGCAAATTCCATAAATTTGGGCTTCTGTTTTTGTTTGCTCAAGCCGATAAAATGTCATATTTGGATATTTCTGTAAGTGAGACTGGGAGGCTTCTTTATTGTCAGAGGGGAGGCTTTGCTTTGGGTTTCCTTATGAACATGGCAGAAAAAACACTCCTTGCATGGCAAAAGTTCATAAAAAAAGGCAAAGTATGTAATTTTACCTCCTGATCAAAGACAAGGTAGCTGCTTTTCAGCACAAAAGACCCCCCATCAAAATCAATAAGCCCTCACAGAAAGTTTTATAGAATTATAGAATAGTTTGGGTTGGAAGGGATGGAGAGGAGAGGAGAGGAGAGGAGAGTCTCCATCTCTTCCAGCTGCCTTTAGGCCCTGCAAGGGGCTCTGAGCTCTCCCTGGAGCCTTCTCTCCTCCAGGTGAGCACCCCCAACTCCCCCAGCCTGGCTCCAGAGCAGAGGGGCTCCAACCCTTGGAGCATCCTTGTGGCCTCCTCTGGACCTGCTCCCACAGGTTATTCATGAATCTCTTTTTAAACACCTTTTCCAGGCAATGAAACCTGACCTCTGCCTTGGCATCCCAAAACCCTTTCATGGCTGCTCTGGGATTTTGGCAGCATGGCAGCCATGGGAAGAGAGATGCTTGTTGGGTGGAAAGAGCTCAGGCAGAGCTCCTCTCCATGGCTGGAGGGCTCTGGCTGCCTGTGAGCAGGCATTCAAGATCAAGGAAACATCAACATCCCATCTCATCCTTGGAGAGAGGGATTGATGCCCCTGTTGCTGTCCAAGCACTGCTCGCCTCGCTGTCCAGACCCCATGGGCTGGGGCAGAACAGGGGTCCCATCACTCAAGAGTTTCATACTTAAAAAAGAAAAAAACTGATTTAAAGCCAGTTTTTCTGAGTCTCTGGAGAAGGGCTCATAAACTCTCACCGTAATTCCAGGGCTTTGCAGACCTCATCTGCTCCTGCCACATGTGCACGGGGAATTTCTGCCTTCCTAAGCACCAACATCTGGCCACACGTTTATTAAACAAATACCTCAGCGCAAAGCTCAGCTTATAAAGGCTCACTCCTCGTGCCATTCCCTCAGAAAAGGTTTTCCTGCCAGCCCCACCTCGTGGAGTCTCTGGTGTCCTGTAACAGGGTTGTGCTCGCACTGAGCTTTGCCTCAAGTGACAGCTCTGGTTTGCCTCTCTCTCCTGTGTCCAGACAGCTGCTTCCATGAACTCCTGTGAACTGAAAACCTTGGAGTCCTTCCTCCTGGTGGAAATAGAGATGATTTCCTTCATTCATCCATTAACTGACCACTGGAAACTTTGCTGGCAGAGGGGTGGGAGATGCTGGGAGCCAGGGTGGGCCAAAGCTCCCTGCAGGCTCCATCCTGCCTCTGGCAGGGCTTCATGCTGATGTGTTTTAGGGAAAAAGCAGCTCAGCCAGAGCATCCCACATCTGTCCAGCTGATCCATGCTTCCAGTAATGTAGCAGAGGGTGGGATTTCAGCTGAGGTTGGGCAGCCTCGTCATCCAAGGAGAAACGGAAGGGTCCTGAGTCAGGTGTCAGCGTGATCCAGAATGGTTTGGGTGGGAAGGGACTTCAAAGATCATCTCATTCCAAGCCCCTGCCATGGGCAGGGACACCTCCCACTAGACCAGGTTGCTCAGAGCCCCATCAAGGTTGGAGGAGAGGTGGAAAATTCTTCATTCCTCCACTGCATCTCACACAACAATGCTACAAAGTCTGGTAAAAAGGAAAAGTGACATTTTATTTTGTTTAAAGGCCCTTAATGAGACTGAACTTAAGTTGATCCACATGGAAAACTCTACAGAACAGTACCAGCTGCCAGGAGTGCAGTGGGGTGGTACCACCACTCCAATAAATCCAGCAAAATTTATCCCATGCTGATCTCACCAGCTGAAGGCCCTCAGTGTCATCAGGAGGGAGGGAGAGCAAAATGATCCTCACGCCAAAAAGTAAGGAAATTGAGAGAGTGTCCTTCCCATCTCACCCAGCAAGGCAGGGGATTGCCCCAGTGCTCATTCATTAGGTGATCACATCCTTCCTATCAAGACTTGCATTCACAACCCCTGGGAGTGTATCAAGGATCCCTTAATTACTCAGATCAGGTGGAATTTGCAAATTAACTCTTGCAGAGGTAGTGAAGGCTCACTCCAGACACTCATTGCTGTGTTAGTCCATGAGCTCTGTGCTGAGTAGGAAGATCTGACCTTCAAGAACTCTTAACTGTGCGAGATTAGATGGCATCTAAACCCCAGATGCAAGTTTTCAAAAACAATCATTATTGAAAATAATTATAATCGCCTTATTTCAAAATAAACCTTGGAGTTTTCTAGGCAAAAAAAAAAAAGCTGCTTATCAGAGATCTCTGTATGCTTTAACTCCGAGACTGGAAATCTCATCTAAAGAGCACATTGCCATTCTTGCAGCTAAAGTGTAGGCCAATTTCTCTTTAACAGAATAAGATCTTCCTTGGAGGAGATAGTGTGTTGCTGATAATTATCTGGTGACATGTTGGGGTTTAGCAGATGGATTAATTTCGTTTTACATTATGTTATTAGTGCCACCGGAGGGGTGTGTGGCTGCATCCTTTTGGGCATTAAGCTGAGGAGTTTGTAGGTATTTTGCAGGCAGTAGGAACAGCTGGGCTAAAAACAAACCTGCGCCGGCTTTTTTGGGAAAAGGCACCTCCTGTGGATCACAGGAGATGCCAATCACAGGGAAAGGCCACACTCGGCCTGCTAAGTGAAGATGAGGGATGCTCCGGGTGTCCAGGTCCCTGCTTGAGTCTCAGGAGCCCCGGGTGTGATCCCAAACTGTGCAGCAAACACCGACACGAAACCAAACATTATGAGATGAGGTGTTCTCGAAGGCTCCCTCCCACCGGCAGCACAGGAAACTTTCTGCCCTCCGCAGCTCTTGCTGCCAAACACCTCAGACCTCTTGATCCTGCCAGAGCAATTTTCTGTGCACTCTGCTGCAGCCTGGACGTTCAGCAAATCAAATGACTCCACACACCACGGGCTCATTTTAAAGATCCTACCCGATCTATCCACCCTTGCTTCCCAGAAGATTTATTATACACAGGCACGTGCAACGGAGGAAACAAGAGGCTGCTGCTCTCAGAATATTAAACAAATAAATTGGTTGCCCTCTAACACACCTTTTTTTTCCTCTCACAAGATGACCCAGGCTACTGAAAAGCTAATCCAGCTTTCTACAGACTGGGAGAAGAGTGTGTGGAGTTCAGTAGGGCTCAGCTCTGGAGCTCGGCTCGGATAAACAGCAGAGGTGGAAAGCAGGAGAGGGAAATGGCTCTGAAGAAGGATATTGACTGATTATCATGAGGGATGTCTGGAAGAAACTTGAGTGGTATCTACAGAAAATATACTGGGAGTAGCATCTATTAGACCCTGAAACACTCTCCAAGAGTGGGGGGGAAGGAGGGGAAACTCCATTACCCTCAGCAGGAACATTCAGGCTGGACAAAATAACCCGGCACTAACTTACATTACCATCCCCTAAAGCCTTGTCTTGTGACGGGACTCCAGGAGCTCAGTGGAGTTTGGAGATTGCTGCCACTCCAAGAGGTTGAGCCTCCACAGGGGTTGAAGGGGAGAGGCAAAGTTGGGGTTTATATGATTTTATGCCCTTCCCAAACCAAAGTGCTCTAACACAACAGCCAGAGGCTGCATGAACATTCCCAGGTTTTATTACCTCTCTTCAAGGCCAGGTTTGGAGCAAGCTGGGAGAGTGGAAAGTGTCCCTTCCCATGGCAAGGGGTGGAATTGGATGATCTTGAAGGCCCCTTCCAACCCAAACCATTCAACAATTCAATTAGAAAAACAGCCCCTGATTCAACAGTGGGGATTCCCACTCGTTTGGATGCATTTTGGTGGACATGGGCCACACTGACACATCCAACAGGGCTGGAAGAAGGAAGTCTGCTGGGTTTGCAGGACACCCTGGGTGCCACTTCTGCTCCCTCCCAACCACAGCAGCTGAGCAGCAGCATCGTTCCATGGTGGAGCAGGAAACTGGCATTAATCCCTGCGCTGTGCCCACATTTTAGGCAACTCTGGTTAAAAATATACGTAACTTTCATTTCCTTCTCTGCAATCTAGATCTGGCTGGGACAAGGTAGAAATATCCAGTGGATTACTGAACCAAATTTCAGAGGCAAGGACAAGTTGTTTGGCCTTGCTGAGGGCAGCAGCTCTCCATATGGCAGCTCCTTTTCCTGCTTCATCCCAAAGCTCCCAGGAGCTCAGCTGGATGTTGCTGGACCTGCTCTCCAGCCTCTCTCAGCACGTGGAGCCTGGTAGGTGTTTAAGCATTTCTCTTGAAAGAAATGACAGAGCCCGGGGCCCAGGCTTGCAATGAGAAATGGTTCTCATTTTTGTGAGTGCCGTGGGTTCAGCCGAGGTCGATGGCGGCGGCGCCAAGGGAAAGCCACTGGAAAATATAACTAACTTTGCCATCACTCACCTCCTCCTTCCTCAGCAGCCTGTGGGTTTTGTGGAGACAGCAAGCGAGTGGACAGGCTCAGAGAAACAGGCTGCTGGGGCAGTTTGGGCTGAGGGATCTGATCTCAAATGTGATCTCAAACGTGCTACCAAAGCCACCGACAGCCACAACACACCTCTGCAAGGGTGTGACCCCTCCAAGCCCAATTATTTAAAAAAAAAAAAACAACAAAACACCTGTAAGTCACCACACAAATATTATAGATGCAATAAAATGTGTTTTCACATAAAAACACACCTGGTGCAGGCTGTACCCTCTGATTGCACCTCTGCATACACTCACATGGGGTTCATGATCCTTCCCTCACTTTCTAACCCCCTAAAAAGGAGCACAGTGAGAAACCTGTGCTGTTCCCAAAAAGAGTCCCCAGTGTCGTGTATGGCAAAGCACTCAAGCAGCTCACCTGTCTCAGGCACCACTGGGATGAATTTGTGGAATCAGAAGTAAGCAGGAGCTGCTGGTTTTAGTGAAACACATCCCCACCCACCCCCAAACCAAGCTCTCCTGCCATGGTGTGGTTTTACATCAGTAACAGAGGTGAGCTGATGAGCATCATGACCAAAGAGTGAAGTTAATTGGATCAGCCAGAGCTGTTTAATGCTGCTGCCACACTGCCCCTGGTTACAGCTGATCCCTGAGCTGTGTCCCCTTGGCTTCCTGAGCTCCTCTGACTCTGGTTAGAAGGTCTTGGCAAGGCGCAGGTCTGGGCAAGGCAGCCCTGCTCGCCTGGGGTGGGATGTCCTGGCAGCCTGAACTGGAATGCTACAGGGAAAGAGGGAGAGAGGAACAGGGGTGGCTGCCAAAGGAAGCACGACAAAAGCCAGCCCCAGAAATTCATTCCCACGTTCAAGGCAAACCTTGATTCTGGGAGTAATTCCGGGTCTGCATTTGCTTTGATTTCTCTGTACAGTCCATTTGCCACAACAGGAAATACCATCACTGACAGGTTGGGTTTTTAACTGCTGCAGGTTGGGTTTTTAACTGTGGCATCCCCATTCAGCTCACAGATTTCCCTTTAGCACTCATGGACTTGGGATTACATCCCTTACCTGTGTTTGGCTCTAAGTAAAGTAGAATATCCCATTTTTTAAGGCTGCTGGGATCATATTTTAACCCAGGAGATGTGATGTTAATACTGAAGGTGCTCTGCTTCTCCAACGTGGTCACTACACCCACCCCCAGCACTAATCCAAACCATGTGTGGGGGTTGGCTTGCACATGTGGAGGCCACGTTTATTATATTTTATAGGAGCTATATATTAAACTCTATTCCCCAAACTCCTATCATCTTCCTAACAAGTTACCACCCTGCCCACATGCACTGCAGCAGGACTTCTGAAGGGATTACAGTGGGCTTTGACATGAAACTGCAGCTGCTCAATGAGAACAGCCCATCCTTTGCTGCCCAGAATTGCCCCCTGGAGAGGACACCCCTCTATTAACACTAATCATAAAATTATATAACAGAATTATGGAAGCATTTGGGTCAAAACCTTCGAGATCATCCAGTTCCAATCCCCTGCCACAGGCAGGGATGCCTCCCACTAGACCAGGATGCTCAAAGCCCCATTCAACCTGGCCTTGGACACCTCCAGGGCTGTGGAATCCTTCAGTGACATCTTACCTGGCTGCATAAACCTCCTGCCACACTCCTGGCAAGCCCTTGTCCCCCTGTCTCATCTCCAGCTCCTCTCTCCCATGGCACAATTCAGGAGGAGCAGTTCTGGGTGCTGGCCAGGTAGACTTGGCACTCAGTGCCTGGCAGGGATGTGGGATGTGCTGCCTGCAGCCTTCCCAGACTCTGGGCTCACTGCAAATGGAAATAAAAACCAATCCAGCTTCTGCCTGCACGTTTTACCCATCCCAGCTGCATCTGCATGGAATATTGTGTTGTTTGCTGTCATATCACTGTTTAAAGGCTGACAGATTTGGTCCCAGGAGGAGCTGCAATTAAGTGCCACGCTTGTCTTTTTTATTCATCTCATTTCACTGTGCTGGAAACCCAGCAGTCAACCCCCAGCTCTGCTGAACACTGAAACTCTGACCAGGCACAAGCAAAACTTCCCCCAAGATGTCAAGGAACAGAGTGAGTGGACTCCAACTCCACTTTCCCCTCCAGCCATCCATCTCCTGGCATATTTATTGGATCTTGTGTCACTGCAATATCCGAGTGCTCACAGCACCCCCCCAAAGCTGAATGAAAGTTTTTATGTCTTGATGCCCCAGCAGCGCCCACGGTCACCTCCAGTGCACAGGAATGAGAAAGAGAGATCCTCCCACCCTTTCCACTGATAACTCACACAGGGCCCGGGGTTTGCTGAGGGCTGCCTGGGTGCAGGTTTGAGATCTCGGATGAATAATGGTTTAGTTTATTGGAAATTCGCTTTTCATTTCACTTCAATTAAGTGACCGGCGGAATCAATCACACACCTTTTGCCAACACTGAATCTTCCAGAGGGAAAATATTTATCAAGTCCCAAGCCACCAGCTTTAGTCCCCTTATCGCTCTTGCTCTCTAGAACTGCTTAGAAATGCAGAGGGTGGAAAAAAGAAGAAAGGGAAAAAAATTAACAAACTGGAACTTCTGAGGATAAAAAGCAGATTTTGAAGCGGTAATGAGGGTGCTCAATAGAGAAACATCCTCTGGACTTTAGCAGAGACAAACCCTGGTGTGCATCCAAGTGTCACTGAGATGACAGGACCTGAAGAAAGGGCATGAAGCAGTGTTGGGGGAGGTTTTGGCTGGATATCAGGAGAAAGTTCTTCCCCAGAGGGTGGTGGGCACTGCCCAGGCTCCCCAGGGAATGGGCACCACCCCAAGGCTCCCAGAGCTCCAGGAGCGTTTGGACAACACTCTCAGGGATGCACAGGGTGGGATTTTGGGGTGTCTGTGCAGGAGCTGGATGAACCTTGTGGTTCACTTCCAACTCAGGATGTTCTGTGATTCTATGGCACAGCTGAGGATGAGCCCCTCTGCACAGAGTTACCACATTTAGCTGTTTTTCAACACCCTCTGAGACCTCAGCATAGAACTCCTCAGGCCAGAAGTTGGTTAAAATGAAAAGTTTGTTGCTTAATTCTGCGAGACTTCTCCGTATGGCAACAGCAGGAATCTGCCTTTGGGGAGTGAGGCAGAGCTGCAGCAGCTTTGGCAGACTGGAAATGAAACTGGGTTTGTCTCCAGCATCAGGTCAGGATAAAGTCTTATCTCATTAAACCTCGCTGAGCCTGGCTCACAGCACAGTGGTCAGGGATGGACAGGCTGTCTTTGGCTATACCCACATCAGTATTACTGAGGATTTACATGTCTGTGCTGCCTTTGCATCCCAAAGGGATCCGGGGATCCAGTTCCCACCCTGTTCCCAGTTCTCATTTTCTGAGTACTGGGACACTGCAACCCAAACTCAGCTAAGTGGGGAATTTGCAGCTGCATCCTCATCCACATCCAGATTTCCTTAAAGTGGGATTAATAGAGACCTGGCTTTCCTCTCTTCCCTGCTCACATAGTTTGGGATTTTCTGCTGGATTTGGAAATGCCACCCATGAAACTGGTCCTCAGGAAAGGGTAGTGACTACAGTCTGCTGGCAGAGGACAGGGGACTTCAGCTATCCTGAAACTCAGTCCCTGCAGGGAGCTCTGAGGTCTCTGAAGGTCAGAGGAAAACCCTCCAAATCCCTAGAACACTGGGGCTTAGATCCTCACTGCTAATACCCAGGGAAGGAGCTGATTTATAACATTCCAGGCACTGGAAGGACCTTTACAGAGCTGCTGCTGCTGCTTCACCAGATGCTTTTGCACCCTCCTCCCAAAGGTGCACAGGAGACACTGCTGGGGCAAAGGACAAACACCTGAGCTGCAGACCTGGTCCTAAAGGAGGTCAGTCCTTTACCTTGGGCTTTCAGGGCTCAGGGGTGGCACTGCCAGGTGACAGCAAGAACAGAAAGCTCAGCAGAATCAGGGGCCCTCCTAGGACCACCAGGACTATGGCTCAATGGAGGATCTTCTGTGTTAAATCCTTCAAAAAAAGCTTTTGAGAACAGAGGCATTTTAGTGAGGGAGGCCTTTCCCAGCAGTTGCATGAAAGCCTCTGATCAAATACATCTGAGAGAAAAGGGAAAAATGTGGGGATTCCAGTGTGGACTAAGCAGAAGCATTAAAAAAAAACTGTTTGAGGAAACACCACGTGCAAACAACACTCAGCTGTCCCATTGACCAACCCACAGGAGACCTGAGTGCAAATATGTTCCCATCACAGGCACAGAGATTCCTAAAGAAATCCTCTGCCTCTCCCAGCTGACCCATTGCTGGGGTGAGGGATGGAAAGGGTCAAAAAAGATCAGAGCCCTGGAAGGGACCAGCAGCTACTACCAGACAAAAATCAGGCACCAAAGCAGTTTGGACATTTGGGGTGGAGGCTGAATAAACCAATCCAAAATTTATGGGAAGGGTGAGGGCAGGAACATGAGTTCCAAACGTTGTTCTGTGATCAGACAGGGATTTCAGACAGGCAGGAATCAGCAGCACAGCATCAGACACAGCCGAAATGTTTTGTCACGCATGAGAAGACAACAGAGCCCAGTCCTAGCAGAGCTCCTGACCCAAGGATTCCTGACCCTGCAGCTCCACATTCCCATGGGATCCAAGTGGCTCTCCTCGGGCTTGCTTTGTCCCAAGTTTAATGTCCCGTTTCTACCCCTTTGCTTCCCACAACAAAGCAGTGTCAGGATGTTTCCTTGCTTCACGTGTCAGCATGTAACAACCACGTCCTTGTTCCCAATCCCTTAACACTCCTGCACCTACTTCCCCGATCCCAATACATAGCTTTTTTCTCTCTGAAACAACACAAGTCATCCAACATTCCTGTATCTTTACAGCCTTCCCAACCCTCTGCCTAACCATGCAACCTCCACCTGGCAAACAGGGATGATTTTGATTGGATATTAGGAAGAATTTTTTCCCTGTGAGAGCTGCCCAGAGAAGCTGTGGCTGCCCCATCCCTGGAAGTGTCCAAGACCAGGTCGGACAAGGTTTGGAGCACCCTGGGATAGTGGGAGGTGTCCCTGCCCATGGCAGGGAGTTGGAATTTGATGATCTTTCAGGTCCCTTCCAACCCAAGCCATTCCATGATTCTAAAGTCAAATGTGCACATCGCTTTAGCCTCCACTCTTTCCACCTCTCCTTTCCCTTCCTACACCTACACTAACTCTTCCCTTCTCAGGGAGGGATAGAAAACTTCAGGAAAAGAGAAAAGGGGTCATTTAGTGAAGATCTTAGACTAAGTCTCCTAGAAGGATTCCAAATCTCAGCCCTGGTTCACATGAAGACAAACCCAAACTCTCCCAGAGAAGTTTCCACAGGTGGTCCTTAAAACCCTTCACATCATCTCTAGATGCTCCACTTAATACCCCTTCCTACTCAACACCTGAAGCTCTGGAGAATATTGGTTTTAGTCTCTAGTCTACAATGTCTCTAGTCACACAAAAAGGTGAGAAAGAAAAGTCAAGTAATCCATAGATACTACAAGGAAAAATTTGAGTATAATGCTCCTAATAAGAAAATAGTTGAAGTCCATAAATCTAAGAACTCTGAAATTGCCCACAGAACAATTAATCCCACTGAAGTTGTTTTGAAGGCTGGACTTGGCCAGGATGCTGAGGCCCACAACCCCAGTCTGCTGGTTTGGGCTGTGGGGCACAGTTCATTTAAAACAACCACAAGGAAGTCAGGACTAAAACTCAAACAACTCGAGATTGGCATCCAGCCAAAACATCAGCGCATTCCAGAAAATATCATGCACCCCTTGTTCCACAGCTCCAACTTCTGCCACTTTGGGGTTTTAAGGCTCTGGTCCAAATGCTAACCCAGTCCAAACACTTTTAGCCTAAAGGTTGGAGCAAAATTAATGCCTTGGAATCCCTAATTCCAGCTAAGTGCACTGCTTCCAGCAAAACTGCCTGACTGAGGACCAAATAAATTCCCTGCACAACTCCAATAAAGCAATTCCAGCGGGTAGAAAGACTTCAGAGATTTATCTGGTTGCAGGACAAGGTCATCTTTTCATGCAAAAATCAGCAACTTTCCCGTGAATCTCATTTAAGTAGCAACAGAATAACAATTCATTTCAGTCCTTTATGGATCCTCACTCCTCGCTTCCTGCGGACAGAGGTTCCGCCAGGCGTGTCCAGCCCTGTGTTTTTATCAATGGTTATTGATGTTTTTCAATTACTTCTGTGACACTTTCTGAAATACATTTGTGTGTGGAAAGCACTCGATATAATCCCATCCCAGCATTTTCCAGGCTGGGATCCTCTTAATGCTTAGCTGGGCTCACATTCTGGCAGTTTTTACGGCAGCTCTTCACTGCTTGGCCAACACATCCCTCAGTGCCCTGCCATGGATCCTGTCTTTGCTAGGATAACTCCACATCCCTCTGTGGATGCAACTGATATGGATTTGGGTCAGACCTCTCAAAACCATCCCTATGCAGCAATATTTTCTCCAAACACCTTTGGAATCACTGTATTCATGTCCTGGAATTAAGAACCACACAATAATATTCCCAAGTGTGGCCTCTCAACCCCTCTCCTCCAATATTTTTTCCTTCCTAGTCTTAACTGCTTATTCCTTTCGCTATTTTCTGAATCTCCAATTTTATTTTCATTCAACCACCGCACTAAAAAAAATCTCCCAGCATCTCTACACTTCTACTACCAAATATTATCCCATGCTGGATTTTATGCAGAGACAATTAAACAATTAAAAGCTGTGTTGAGTGAAGACCTTGCCTTGGTGGCAGCATTCCCCCAATCCGTGCCCCCGGCTCCCAAGCAGCCCAGCAGTCTCAACAACGTGATCGCTTCTTCCATCAAACTTTCCACACACCAACAAATCACAAATGAAACCAGACCTTGGCACTTTCCATTCTCGCCTTGTTTCTCTGGGAAGGAACTCAAACTCTGCTGTAACTGCTCTACAAGATATCCATGCAAACCCCTGGATCGTTCCATGCGGGATCATTCCAAAACACAGCGCATTTCATCCAAAGAACCCAACGTCCTCATGGAAACTACAGAGCTAGCACAAAACCACGACTCTACCACAAAAATGAACTGAAAAAGATCACGGACAGAACTGATGGGAGGAATATTTTATTCATTGAAAAAAAAAAAAAACTCTCCTCTGATTTTTTTTCTTTCCTGGCCTTTATTGTAAATTTGTTAAATATTTTCAAAATCAGTTCGGGGAACTAAAATTCCTGTTTTCACTGAAATTAAAGACCACGGGCTGTGCAGAGCCATTGGTTTTATGGTCATGTACAGTGATGGCATTTCCCTTCTGCGCTGGTACTGAGAGCATTTTTTCTCTCTCCCACTGTGTGGGACCTGCCTGCCTCCTCCACTGTTTCTACCACCCCTCTCGGCTTTTCAGATGCTAATTGCTTTTCTCACTAAATTGAAGGCTTAATTAGATTAACGGAAGAACAATAATTGTGTCTAACTAGTATTTAACTGGGATTTTGCTGTTTCTTTTCAGATCCCGTGAAGAGATTTCTATAGAAAACTGGGGGCCCATTTGTTTTGGGTTCTATCTGGAGATGCCCACTGTGTGGGACCTGCTTCTTGCAGATTTGACACACTCATCTCATCAGTCTGGAATCACCATGGCTAAACCTACATTAGTCATTTAGAAGATCATATATTTATTGTTGCTGTACCCACCACACCTGTCTTTAGGCTGGTTTTATACAGTGGAAATGGACACAGCTAAATAATAAATTAGATTTATAATTAGCATGGCTGCATTCAGTATGCTGTGCCTGTCAATGGTGGACACCAAAAGGGATTTCTTTAGCGTTATCAGGGGGTTTTCCAGTAAATGGAACACAAACACTTGTGGCAGGAGGGTTATTGGTGGAACAAACTCTGAAGGTTGGGACATGAGCAGAGCAGTCCAAATACCTTCACCCCTCACCTCCACATTCTGGATGCAGCACTATCCCAGACATCTACACAGTTAAAATCCATGCTGGCTGCAGGAGATTTTCCAGGTAAGCCACAGCAGCCCCATCAGGATCCATCAGAAATTAGATGCAATTTTCTGTCTCAGACAGAGACAACCACATCCCTCTTCAATGCTGCCTCAAACTTTAATTGTTAATAAGGAAACCAGCAACTGGCTCAGGTCCTTCCTGACTCTCATTTCCCATCCCACTTTTTCACTGAATACTTAGGGCTGCACTGAGCTTGGCAAGAGCCCCCTAAGGGAGGAATATTTAGGACCCTCCTTTAAGCAATCTGTAGGAATTAAAGGTGGCACCGTGAGTAATGCAGTACATCAGCAAGATAAAGTGTTTTCTCCAACAAAAAAAAAAAGCCATGGGGAGCTTTTTCTTTGAGGAAAAAGTTATCCAGACCTGGATGTTTGGTTTGTTACACTCTGCACATCCTTATTCCAACAGCTCTGGAAATGGGGTACAATAAAGGAGCTGCTGCCTGCCAGGAGGGTTTGCTGGGGAATATGAGTGAAGGGAGATAGGACTATTATTTATGCAAGTTAAAACAGGAGCTGAAGAGGTTTAAATCCTCTGGATAATCAAAATTAGATTAAATTCTTGGTGAAAGACCCAATTCAAAATAAATTGTAATTATAATGAAACGCTCTACAGTAAAAGAATTTTCTTACAGGGCTCTTTTATCTTGAAAGATCCCCCAAGTCACGAGTGGCACGTGGTTTTCTCTGGGATGGGACACAGCCAGTGCATGATAAACCTTGCACATAAGAGAGATTCTTTTCCTGCTGGGAAGAAGGGAAGTTAAACAAGCAAAATGAGACTGCAATTTGCTGGGACACTCCAGCTTATCCTTGCCTGCCCTCAGTGCCTAAAAACCAAATCACCAGGTCACAGCATCATGGAATTGTTAAGGTTGGGAAAGACCTCCAAGTGTCTCCAACAATTGTATGAGAGCCTAAGAAGAAATTATCAAAAATAAACATAATGCAGGGCATTGCCACACAGCAGTGTAACCACAGAGCAGGGTAACCTGCCTGGCAAATTCAACCTCTTCCTACCTCTAGAGGGATTTTTAGGGAATCAGACAACGTGTCAAACACACAGTTTTGGTCAGGCAGGGAAAACAGGGACCCCAATTCACATTAAAGCCTCCTTACTCTGCCTAGTGCTGTAAAATAGATATACAAAGATCTAAATACAATGAACCTCCATGCCAGCCAAGCTGTCCTGTTATCCAGAACAGGGTAAACATCCTCACTGCAGTAAAGGATGGGACACTCAAACCCAAGAATAACTCACTGAGCAGAACTCTCATCAACTCTCCCTCTGCTTGTTTAGTACCTGTACATCTTGTCAGCTTCTTGTTCAACTCCCAGTGAAGTTCCTGCTCCTCACACTGGCCCAGAGGACACCACGGAATCACAGAGTGGTTTGGGTTGGAAGGGGAATGGTCCTCTCATTCCAACCCCACTTCCATGGGCAGGGACACCTTCCACTCAGCCAGGCTGCTCCAAGCCCAGCCCAGCCTGATCCTGAACACTCCCAGGGATGGAGCATCTGCTTTTCCAGAGGACTGGGAGATCCTTGGGACACCTACGTGATGCAGATCTCAGCAGAGCCATCTCAGAGGGCTCTGCTCCACACTGGTTTCCTCCACGGGACAAACCAGACTTGTCACCTCTCCCTCCTGTGGCCTGGAGTCGTCAGCACTTGTTTACAAAGTTTCTGCAGTTTTGCTTAATTTAGAGCAGGTCTTCTGATGAGTGTCACCAGTTCCACTTGGCTGGCTTTGATGAGAGCAAAGTGACTGCTGGGAACTGAGACAACCCTTCCAGAACTTCCACTCTGTTTCTCCATGTCTTTTTCTCCCCGAAGCACTTTTGGGTGGAAAGAGGAGAGAGGAACGAGTGCTGTCGGATCGAACAGCACAGAGTCATTTACAAACTGGCCCCAGGAACGGGTCACTGCCCAAGGCCTGAGCAATCGGAGGCATTCAAGCCCTTGCTTGACAGCAAATAATTTAAAGAAAAGAACATTTTCATCTTCAGAGAAATCGGCGATCACCCCAAGTCAGACACTTCCAGAGACAGCAATACTCCCTGTCCCTAAGACAGTTAAAATTAAGATTTCATCTTCCCTGTCTAAGGACTTTTTGAACCAAGGCACAGGAAATAAAAACATTTTTCCCAAAATCCTACAGACTTGATAACCAACACTCAAACAGAGCCTCCATCTCCTCCTCTCTGCCTCACCCCTCATTGTTTCACATCCCTTTTTGCAGTCTTTGCCAAGGCACCATCATGCCCAATGTCTGATGTGTTGCCACTGGAAAGATCGGCCCCATTTGCGCTCTTGTCGTGTTTCTCCATCAATCCGCCCCCACAGGATCTCAGGCATCACCTCACCACAGACCACTCTTGGTACCATGGTCTGAAAGAAGAAATTCCAGAGGTTTGCAAGAGTGGACAGCTGGAAACCCTGTGACAGGAGCCAGCTTAGGAGCAGGTGCCCGTGGGAGCAGCTGATAGAAGCAGTATTGTGGAAGTGAAGGATGGGAGTAGAAGGGAAGGATGGAAGTGGAAGGGAAGGATGGAAGAGGAAGGGAAGGATGACAGCAGCAGGTACCAGCAGCCCCCTGAAGATTAAGGGAGCACTAATGAAGAGAAGAAATATGTCAAGAGCCAAAGTCGAAAAGCATGAGAGCCCACAGCTGCAGGCTGGGGACCTGCTTTGTTTTGAAAAGCTGTCCAACTCCGCTGGCTTGATTAAGAAGAATTAATTAGCCAAACGGAGAGCAGCAGTGACCACACTGACCAAGGTGTAGCCATTATCTACAGAAGAGCAAAAAATGATGTGAATGCTTGGGTAAAAAGGGGATAAGAGCTGGAAGCCAATACAGGTCTGCCCCGTGGCACTTGTCTGCCTCCCTCCTCTTCCTCTCACCAAATATTTAAGGAAACCTTGGAAAACTGGTCTCCTTTTCTTCCCGCTGGCAGACAGTTTCCTCATTATTCACAGTGACTGTAATTGTATTATTTCCATAACAACAGACTGTGAGATCAGAGAGCTGCACACGAGGGGTTGGAAAAGGAAATCAGCCACGTAGGAGGACTTAATTTCTCCATGTTTCTTGTTTGCTGAATGGGACGTGGGGAGAAGCAACATCCAAACTCTCCTATGAAAAGTCACTAGGGTGACACCAGTTGCTCCAGTTGAGACTCCAGCTCATGCTCACAAAGACCAAAGCAAGGAGTGGGAAAATTTGCAGCCTCTCTACAGCTGATGTCAGGCCTGGAGGAGATGGACTCTGCTATAAACAAATCCTGTTGTTTATCCATCCCTAAAAAACCCCACATATTTTGATTTGTGTCACAGTGAAGTCCTTTGTCCTGATGTTAGAGATGGAGCAGGTCAGCATCTCCCCAAAAAGCAGGAAAGAGGCTCTTTCCCTGTCAGGGCAAGATTTGTGGTGGGAGCAGATGGGGAGAGCAGGAGCAGCCACCCCAGCTCCATGGGTTGCACAACATCAATGCTCTTGAAGGGAATGGCAAGTGACAGGAGAGGATGTCACCTCACAAAGAAAAAGTGGTCTCAGTCTTGGCACGCTCACATTTTGTCCCTCTGAAACCACTTTACATCAGGGGAGAAGCGGAGAGGAAGGAAAACAACCCCGAGAAGAGGCAAGGAGCACTAATGAAGGGAGAACATGCCAAGAGCTGAGCTAAAAAGCACCAGAGTTCACAGCCAGAGGGTGTGGAGCTATTTTGCTCTGAAAAGCTGTCCACCTCCGCTGGAGAGAGCAGGAACAGTTGTCACTGTCTCCACGAGCACAGACGGGAGGCACCGAGGGCGATTTCCTGCCTCGTCCGCAGTCACGCAGGACAGACACGTGGGAAGCACAGACCACGCTGGCTGTGTCCTGCCTTCACCTCAACACTCAACGTGCTCAGAAGGAATCACAGAATTGGGTTGGAAAGGACCTTAAAGATCTTCCAGAATCTGCAGGGACACCTTCCACTATCCCCAGGTTACTCCAAGCCCGGTCCATCCTGGCCTTGGACACTTCCAGGGATCCAGGGGCAGCCACAGCTTCTCTGGGCAACCCGTGCCAGGGCCTCCCCAGCCTCACAGGGAAGAGTTTCTTCCTCATGTCTGGAGAGAACACCCCAAGAAAGGCCAGGCAGAGCAGCCTGGCTGACGAGGTGTCACTAACTCAAGTGTGAAAGTGGCTCTAAAAACAAGAGGTCGTGGCAGCAAACGCTCTCGGCCCTGATGCAACCACGTGATATCAGCATCCACGTGGCAGGAATTTGGCTCTCAGGGCAGATTTGGACTTCAAGAGGCCAGCAGAGAGCCAAGGATTGCTCATGAGTGATTCAGGAGTAGTTTTAGGTTAGCAGTTAATAGTAGTGTTAGATTAATGGTTGGACTCAACTTTAAGGGCCTTTTCCAACCTAAAGGATTCTGCAATTCCTGCACCAGGCTCTGGCTGTACTTCACGCTTCTGTGGAAGCAGAACAGACCATTTTTCATCCTGCTGCATTCCCAGTTGGAGTTTTCCCCAGCAAATACCAAACAGCCACAATCAGCTTGAAAAGAAAAATATCTTTAAGACACGTCCAGTCAGAGCAATGACCGACTCTTTTGTGGCTTTCATTTAGGGACTGGGGAAAGGGGAGGGGGTGAGGGGTGTTTTTAATAGCTCATTAGCCAGCTTTCTCAAGCAGTCATTAAAATCTGCTAATTATCCCATGGTCTGAGAAAGAAGAAGAAAATCTCTCCCTCTGGATTATTCCGGCGCTGGTGAAAAATCTTCGAGGCCAACAAGTTGTCACTTTCCAACCTGGAAAATAAACTCCAGGAATTCAGCTTCGCATTGGGATTTTCACTGCAGCATTTCTGCCTCGCAAATGCTTCCTCAGGGGTCAGAGTGGGCTCCCCAATGAGCTACACCTAAAACAGAGGGTTTTAAGTGGCAAAGTGAGGAAGTTGAAGGGTTCTTGACTTTTGTGTCAGGGATAAGGGTGGGTCTGGAAGAGCAGATGAAAGGACAGGGATTGTGATGGACCTTGGCAACATTTTTATGGCACCAGCAGTGTCACAGCCCATTTGAAATGTGCTTCAGGAGATCCTCAACCCAGGGGCTTGATTCAGGGGGACGATGTTGTCCCAGGAAGATCCAAAAAGATTAATACCCTACACCCCTGCTCTGTAGGCCACAGAGAACTTGACAATCTTGAATAATCTATGATTTTGTGTTAGTGCTTAACATCCCACAGCCTGGACACAGCTCAGCCCTCTGCTGTAGAGCTCGTGGCAGTATTGACCTGTGCAGAGCAGTTAGACACAGAAAAATCCAGGCTCCTTGGAAATATCGTCACAGAGCCTCTTGAAGGATGGCTCCAAGGCCTCGTTTTAAATCAACTTATTCATTCAATAGATCTCCATCACATGAAGGATTTCCCTTTGAGCTCTGTGTTGTTTATACAAGTCCACACCTTAATGCTTAAGGCACTTTTGTGAGACATGAGCATCAGGAAGCTCATTCCAACAAGAGCCTCATCCTCTGCCCTGGATTTTGGATCATCAGGAGGCCCAGTGAGGAGCAGGAGTAAATGACAGCCCCTGGTGAATGTTTTGCCTCATTATCTTACACCCACAGACAGATCTGAATGCTCATTTTGAAGGTTGAAACCTGTTTTCCAGCAGTTTCAGTGCCATGGTAGGAGACAGAAAATGGGAGTTGCCACTGGCTAAGGAATCCCCATATGGATCTGCAGGATGGAGTTGACAGCAACCTATGGGGGTTGTAGGACCACAATAAATCAGACTGGAGCCGCAGAAGCAAAGTAGAGAGTGTTTGGCAGGTTGTTAAAATCTTTCACAAGGATAAACTGAGCCAGCAAAGTTCATTCATCACCAAAAAAAATGGTGTATTGACTCAGACTCCCCAAAGAGAAAGGCATTAAAAACAGCAAGCAAATAAAAACATCGCTCCTGAAAAGAAAATAACCGAGGATTTTGTACTGGGTAAAATCTACTTTTGTACTGGGCAAATCCACAGACAGCTGGGGAATTCAGGTAAACAGAACCAAAGCAAGGTCCCACTGAGGAATTTGGCTGGAAGAGAGAGGCTGGGATTTCCCAGCTCAGCTCTGAAGGAAATTTCTCTGCATTCTTTTATGACCAGAAGTCAAGACACTGATTGTTCCCACAACCAAGGACTCACTCCCCACATCCTCCACAGGCTCCCTGTGCTGCACTGAAGCAGAGAAGGAACAAGAACCATCTCACAACAGCTTTGTGCAGCACCCAGGAGTTCCACTGATTCAAATCAGGAAACCTGAGACCGTGGCAGGAGGGGTGTGGATCCTGAGATCACCTCACCACCTGAGCATTCCCTCACAATGAATCCAGGCAAAATTAATCACAAATTCATTTTGGTTGCAAAAACTCCCTGAGACCATCAAGTCCGACCACGATGCCAGCACTGCCAAGGCCAGCCCTAACCCACATCCCCAAATCCCTCCAGGAATGGGGACTCCACCACTGCCCCGGGCAGCTGTTCCAGTGCTTCTCAACCCTTTGGGTGAGGAAATTTTCTCAAATATCCAACCTAAACTTCCCCTGGCACAACTTGAGGCCAGGAGGGGAGAACAGCTTTGGTGCTGCTGCCTTTGTGCAGAAGGAAACAAGGACTGTGAGGAGCAGGGACCTGGTGGAGATTTCACTGGAAAACAAAATATCCCAGGGAAGAAAACAGGGAGAAGGATGGAGGGATAGCAGGAGTGCTGCAAGAGTGCCCAAACATGGGTGCTGATGCAGGTGAGTCTGCTTTCTGTGTAAATATTTTTATCCAAGACTTAGCCTAGAGGATAATTCCACCTCCTTCATTAATGCCTGGGACCAACTCAACACATTTCTGAAATATGGATAACTCAGAAGAGTTCTTGTAGGTTTATGGACTTTCTAAAAGGGGTTGGAGAAGGAAGAGGACTTTTTGAATTGTCTATCTCTTTTTTTAAATACTCAAACAACCTGCAGGCTGAGAAAACAATGAAAAACCACAGACTCCATTAAGATACTTAGAAAAAAATCACTGCCTCTGGATTGCTGGAGCTTGCCAATTTTCTGCCAGTCTCACTGTATTTGTTCTAGTCTGGGAAAGAAAGGAAGAGAAAGGGGAAAAAACCTAATAATAGAAGAAAAACAACTGCGTGAAACACACTGAAATAACATGAGTTGCTCTGATTGTATTTCCCGACAGACAGCCCTGGGATTGTGTTCTGCAAAAAGGGAGAAGAAAGTAATGCAAATGCGTGGTGAAAGCAATGCAAATACACACCTCTCACACACGTGAATTAACAAATAAATAAATCCTGGAACTGGAGGGAGAATGATTCCCCCCTTCCAGAGGGAAGGTTTGCACCTGGGAAGGAGCTGAGATTTCCTCCCCATTCACACCTGCTCCCTCAAAATCCCTCATCCCTACACCAACCCCTACATCCCAGCTCTTGTTGAGGTCCTGCCTCAGTGGTTGGTGTGGAAAAAATCTCCCTCAGCATCACATTTTCTGGTAGAACATCCCCCAATAACTTCCTTGAGGATGCTCTTTCTGCAGCCCAGTGTTGGTGGGGCTCCCCTGTCTGTCTAAGGTGGGACATCCCGTCCCAAATTCCACGGGTATGCCACAGCACAGGGAATTGCCACCCATCCCAAAAGGCACTGATCTACCCTAAATACAGTCCAGGGAGCTGTGACAAGGCTGCTCAAGGTCATGGCAAACCTTTGCTCGTGAAGAGGGATTAGCAGGAGCGCTCAGACTGCACATTTCAGAGAGGAGGTGAATGTGAAGAGGGATGATAAAGGTATATTAGAAAATGATAGAGGGATCTTTTGTTCTTTCTGCCTCATAACACAAGAAAAAGGACAATCCCACAAGAAAAAAATGGAATTTAAAATGTCTAAATACAAAGCTGATAGAAGGAACTGGTTTTTCCCCTGTGCTGTATCATCATGGGAACTTCTGAAGCAAAAAGTCTACTGAGCAAAAAAGGAAGAAGTTCACGTATTTATGCAGCCAACAACAAGAAGCACTGCTGGGGAAAATACCTGCCCACCATCAACTTGTATGCCTGTTGATGCCTTAGGTTTGAACTCTTGTATTTTTCAAGTCCTGTGTTGCTTGGTGTGTAACTCTGAGGTGCCTTGTAGCCTGTGAGCTGCTACTCTCTCATGCCAAGACAGACAAAACAAACCTCTCTGGGTTTGCTCTCCAAGGACACCCCGGCTGTCCAGGCCCAAAAACCTCTAAAGGGAGGGCAAGCTGAGGGGAAATTACATCATTAGCTAAAGTTTTAACTGGCGAATTTATGGTGATATGCAAATGGACCAAACCTATAAAGGTGTGGGGAACTCGTGACTCGAGGTCCATCTTGGGGTCCATTTTTGGATGCAGCCTTTGGCTCCCAGGGTGCACCTTTGAAGGCCTTTCCAATAAATACCTCCCTTTATTCCCTTAATCCTGTCCAGTCTCTGTTTCTAGGGAGCCTCTCAAGGCATCACTGTCAGCACTGAGCAAGCCCAGGACGCACTCAGGAGACAGCAAAGGGAACTTCTGCAGCCTTTGACAAGACTGAGTTGCCCTCCTCAAGCTCATGCAAAAGCTATTCTGCTCCCACAGCAGCATCTGGTGGTGGTGCCCACCTGGCTGGTGGCACCCAGGGAGCCGTGCTGGGAGCTGGGATTCGTATGTTTGCCATTCCCTGGTGGTTATTTCTCTTCCACTCCTGCCCAGGGGCGGCTGGAGATCACCACAGCTCAAACCTTTCAAATCCCAACACAAGCCAGAGCTGAACCACCCCACCTGCAGCCTCCAGCTCCTGCTCCTTTCAGCCCCATCTCCCCGAGCCCGCTCACCCCGCAGCAGTAAGGAAACCTCCAATCCAACACCCAGGACAGACCTCAGGCAGGATTTCTGCTCTCCATCCCGGAGAGCCGTGCAGAGAAGCCAGAGAGGCCGGGCCAGCTGGGACAGTGCTGGCAGCAGCAGCCTGCAGGCACACGGAGATGTCAGCAGTGATGGGAAAACAGCAGAACAGCTCTGGCTTTGGAGGAGGAGAGGGCAGCTCTGAAAAAATCTTTTTTCCCCCCTCAGCAGCCTGCCCAGCTCCCAGCGCTGTCAGGACATGGGGGCTGAGACAGAAATTAAGCACTCTGAGACTGATATTGTTGCTTTCCTCTGGTCTTAAAATTAAGAGCTAAACACGGTTAAAAGGAAAGGGGTTTTTATTTGGGTATTTATCAAAGGATCTTTAGGTGCACTACATCACCACACCAGAATGCACACGCAGGATAGATCATGTATACAACTTACAGGTTTTGTAAATTAGCATATCTATCAAGGATTTTCTAATGAGAGACTTGAATGAATTTCCTATTTTGAGGAATTTTTTTCCTGGATGGGTTTATCTTAGTTTATACGATGTGTTTTAGAGAGGACTTTGGTGTTTAGGGCTTTCTGACTTTTAACTGCAAGGCTTTTAGGATGTTTGGTTTCTTGGCTTAACGAAATGTAACTATAACTATAATTTAATTATATATAGGTATAACTATACTAAGTTATCAAGCTTAAGGAATTACAAGTACATGGGCTAAAAGCACTGAGGATACATAAAGTTATATAAAAGAGTATATAAAAGTGGTATAAAAGAAAAGGCAAAAAATCATGGCATCAGGATGAGGAAGGCAAATCAGCACCGGCACCCAGGGGTGGCTCAGAGCCTGATGATGATCCCATATGGATGAACAGGGTCTGTTTTCTATAGGGGCAGCTCCCATCCCATAAGTGACATCTCCCCCTGCCACAGGAAACCAGTGCTCAGACATTCCAGCCGGGCTTGTTCTGGCTTTTTCTACCCAAAAATTACAGCAGCAGCGTGAGCTCCCCCTTCCCACCGTGCTGCACAAGAGGATTGGCAGTGAGAAAAGGGCAGGGGGCTCCGCTGGATCCCCAAACACCTCTGGGATGCACATCCCTGCAAAAAACCCTCACCCACACAAGCAGAGGGCAGTGGGGGATGAGCAGCAGAGAAAATGAGTCAAGATGGCAGCAAGGAGCTCCTGGGGAGCTGCACCCCTCGGTTCCCCTGAAACCTGGGCCAAATAGGAAGAAATTTCACTGCAGTACCTCCCCCACAGGCCCCTTCTTCTGCCCTGCACTCATCCCCAAATGCAAGAAGCCAAATTTTCCTCTTTTTCTCTTTTATTTCTCCCACACACAAGCAAACAAACAACTCAGTGCTAGAGGGTGAAGACCACAGATTCTCCCGGCAAAGCCCCTCCCAGTGAGGCTTCAACCTTCGTCATTGGAGCGCTGGGGAAAAGGGAAAAGAGCAAAGCTCTGGGGGAGCAGAGGTGGGCCAAGGATGGGCCAAGACTTGGAATTTCTTGAATGTAACACAGAAAATCGCATATGCATGAGCCTGAATGAGCCATCCCCAGGCAGCACCTCCCAGCCTGGCAGTGGTTCAGGCATCCCCTCAAATTCAGGTCCTGGCATCCAAGTCCCCACAGTGGATATTTTTTTTTTCCCTCTTTTTCATTTTTTTCCTCTTTTTCGTTTTTTTTTCACTCTTTTTCATTTTTTCCCCCTCTTTCCTTTCCTCTCTCTCTTTCTGGAGAGCGTCGTACTACGCTGGCAGCCTGCCATGCTCACGTCTGCCTCCCACTTCACCCCCATCTGCCATTGTTTCCAATCAGTTTAGGAAACAGCACTGAGAACAATTAGAAAAGATAACGAGGAAGAATTACATAATTACAGGCCACCGCATCCAAAGCATTTTCCCAGTCTGAGCTCTGCCTGAGGGAGGGACAGGGACTTAATCACACTCTGTCTTTGCCTTAACTTGACTGTCTCACCATCCTCATCATCATCACCATGGTACCTGGAGAGAAGTGCCTTCTGCAGCTGGACACTGCAAGCGGCCACAAGAAAGGGTTTCTCCCAAAAAGCTGGTTGGGCTTGGGAGGAAGGGAGGCCTTATCTGTCTGGGGGAGGTTTCAGCCCTGCCCAGCTGTCTCCCCGGATCTCGTCGGAGCAGCAGACTTCACCGGCGGCAAGAAGGAAGATGCTCAAGGAATTAATCTGCTCTGGAGGTCCCCAGTGAGGCTTATGCAATATTCCCCAGCTAAGCCAGGCTCTGATGTGCCAGCAGGAAGATCATGAACTGCCAACAAGACACCAAGGGCAGCTCCACACACTGGGACAAAGCCGTGCCCACAGTATGAGCACCCTCCCAGATCCCCGTCCCTCCGAGCGCTGCCCACCAAACCCATTCCTCCAAGGACATTTTGCTCCAAGGAAATCTGGTTGTGTGGCTGTAGCTAACCCTGGTTACACACCTGAGCTCTCCTCCACCCCTCCCACCCAAGTCCTGCTCGGCATTTCACCTCTGTGGCCTGGGCTGCTCATTGTTCCAGTATTTTTCCCAATTACCTGCCCTGACACCAGAGTCCAGGTTCCTCCAGGTGGCTGGGAGGTGACACCAGGAATGCCAGCGCTGAATGGCTGCTGCTTGCCTTGCTAAACACCTGCCTAATTCCCCTTCTCCAGTTCCCCTGCCCCTCCCCACACACCAGGTTCACCACCTGCCACCTCTGGCATCGGAGCTACCAGGGGATAGAATGCCAGGAAAGGAGAGGTTTTCCCAGGAGAGCACTGTCTTGGATGCTTTTCTTCGGAGGATTTCAAAGCAATTCTCCTGTCATCATCCTCGTGCAGATGGAGGCGGGGGCTGCAATGTGAACTGATATTTGATCTGGCTTCAGAGCAGCTCTGAGCTCACTGCATCCTCCTTGCCACGCTGGGGCTGATTTGCTGCTCAGCTCTTATTCCTGGGAGCAAAAAAAGGATCTTCGAATTTAAGCATCCACTTATTTGGCCGTAAGTGACTCCTAATGAACATCAGAGTAATTAAAAATCTCCCAAAAGCACGGGAACTGGGAAATGCCTTTGATAGCTGCTCTGAGGACGGAGGCTGTCTCATCCTGACTCAGTGTGTCACAGAAGTTAACTGTGAATTCCCCTCCGTTCTTTAACCTCCTGAGCTCAGCAATTCCACCATCACCACGTCCTTCCTGATTGAGGGGTAATTCACAGCTTTTGAAAATAAACCCCTTTCATTACACCTTTGATTGAGACGTTCCTGTAGAAGGACTCCAGGGCTTCTCTGGTCCCTTTTAAGATGCCATGAAAGCAAGAAACTGTCCAAGCTTTGAGGAAGGGCTTGAAATCTGAAAATCCGAGAAATAACACACAACATGGGGATGTACAAGAGTTCCTATGAGCTTGGAGCAAAAGGGCTAGGCTTTTTGGAGGTCTCTTCTCCAATTTTGGCTGCTGGGTGTTCCCCACTTATCATCAGGTCTTGCTGGGCAGGCAAAGCATTAAGAGATCCTTGTCCAAAAACACCTATTTTGTCATTTAGTATAAGTCAGTGCAGCCCAAGCTTGGGGAACTACACAGATAAACAACGGAGACATTTCCTAATCAAGTCCTCTGAGATCCATCATCCTCTGAGTTCAGACCTGGATTCACATCACATAAATTTAAGGTAATTTAGGAAACCAGTCACTGCTGCTGCATCAGGCAATGAGAGGGAGAACCTTTAGACAGCAGCTCAGATCCAAGGCAGGGATACACCTGGATGTAGTAAAGGCTCAGTGGAGCTTGTGAAAGTTCTGGTGGAACTGTCCTTGCCCATGGCAGGGGGTTGGGATTTGGTGGTCTTCAGGGTCCCTTCAAAACCCTTCCATGATTCCATGAAGCCCAAGGGAGGCCTGGCAGCTCGCTTGGGTTGGGTCTGTGTTACCTGAGGATGTGGTTCTCAACCATAAACACATAAAATAAACCACAAATAGTCAGGCATTGCAGCATTTAACTGAAGGGGGACCAGGGCTGCTGAGGAAGTCTGGACAATGATGCAATACTGACTAAAATTATCAGGGTTTCCATATCTTTTAGCAAGTCCATGGGAGGTTACCTCGGATTTCACAATTCCTGCTACCATTTAGGTTGGAAAAGACCTCTAAAATCTTCAAATCCAACCATTCCCCAGCACTGCCAAGGCCACCACTGACCCGTGCCCCCAAGTGCCACATCCACATGGCTTTTAAATCCCTCCGGGGTAGCGATTCCAGCACTTCCCAGGGCTCAACAACCCCTTCAGTGAAGAAATTTTCCCCAATATCCAATCTAAACCTCCCCTAGCACAACTTGAGATCCTTTCCTCTTGTCCTGTCCCTTGTTCCCTGGGAGCAGAGCCTGACCCCCACCTGGCTTCACCTTCCAGGGCGTTGTAGAGGAAAACCTGTGGAACTTTTAGAAAAGGACTGAAAAGCCACCCCAGGTTTAGGGTTTCCCAGGCCCGTCCTGGATGCAGTAAAACACTCAAATAACTCCTGCATTCAATATAGTAAAATAATATATAACAGTATAGTATCATATCATCAATAAATCCTGCAGGGAGCAGTTTCATGCAGCATTTGAAGAGCTCAGGATGGACTTGGAAAGAGCCAGGGGAATACCCAGGGAAGGGACAAAAGCAGCAACACACAGGGAGGAGCCTGTGTTTATGCAGATGCTTCTGTGCTTTAGAAGAAAACACAAAAACAAAGCAGGAGGTTGGTAAAAATGAAAAATTCCAGATCTGAAAGGAGGGCTGAATGATCTACAAGGAAAATTCCCCGCAAAGCTTTGCAGGGGTCCTCAATGGCCCTTCACCACAGCTGCATAATGACACCACCACAGGGGAGGGGCTGCTTTTCATCCACTTGAGCGAAATGAAAGCTCCTCTCCCAAGGTAGGGAGCCCAGCGAGGGGTGGGGAA
This sequence comes from Daphoenositta chrysoptera, assembly GCA_013397915.1. Lineage (NCBI taxonomy): Eukaryota > Metazoa > Chordata > Aves > Passeriformes > Daphoenositta > Daphoenositta chrysoptera. The sequence goes on along the minus strand of VZRO01005197.1, from coordinate 112,062 downwards.
GGAGGAGGGGGTCCCTCTTTTGTCTCTCAGAACCACTCCTTATGGCACTGGCTTGATTTCCCATTGTTCGAAAGGTGGCTTCCCTTCACTGCCACCATTCCCAAGAGGAGTGAGGTGATGGAGAAGAGTCATTACTGAGATGAACGCCCCAAGGGAGGACCCCAGTGGTGCAGAGCCCTTTGGAGGCTCAGAGCATCCCAGCTGGGTGCCTTTGGGAGCAGGGTTTCCCTGGGATATTGCTCCCAACAAGGTTGTGACCCTCCAGGGTCCATCCAGACCCCATCCTGCAGGATCCTACAAGTGGAGAGGGTCTCCCAGCCTCACAGCCCTCCCTGGGATGAGCAGCTCCTCTCAGCTCCTTCCTGGTCCCCAGAGCCCACCCACACCACCTCACCCCAGGAGAGCAAATCTCCAACAAAACAACAGCAAGAAAAAGAAGAAGCGTTGAGGGCGGGAGAGGAGGGAAAAGTGGTTTCAAAACCTGGACACATCAAGAGACTGTTTCCATGGCAACCTCTTGTTCCTACAGCAGCTCGAGCCTGTTTTAATCAGTGGTAGCATTTACCAATAAACTCTGCTGGGGTCTGCAATCCCTTCCCAAGTATCTGCACCGGGATGGGTGGGGCCACCACGCATTCCCAGAGGCAGGGAACACCTTTGGGAAACGATGCTGATTGGATTTTTCCATGGGGCTTTGGTGGCTGGAGCCAAACTGTCCTGATTCCTACCCCAGGGCAGGGATGGGGTGCCAGGGATGCTCCAGGTGCACACACCTCTGCAACCATCCTTATTTCCACTTCTCCTCCTGGAAATCTCACCCCAAGCAGCTTCACGGGCTCCTCAACCAGCAAGTTTAGCCCTTGGTGGTTTGTAAAGCTGCCCCAAAAGCCTTGAGGTGCCGGTGCTGCCTGTAGGGAACAAACCAGGGTGGAGGCAGGAGCAGTGGGAAGGGTCCAGAGGGAGCTGCTGTGGTGGAGGACACAGGGACACGCTGTGCCCATGGAGGAGGTGAGCAGCTCAATCCTCAAGACTGGACATGGGGAATCTTGGTTTTGGTTATTCCCACTGGTCTGGCTCAAGCACACTTCGCTCTTTCCTACCTGGAGCCCGCGAGGTGCCAAATCCCAAGGTGACACCTCACGGCAGTTTCCATGTTTGTAATGGTGCCATTTCCAAGGAGTTCAAGAAGAAAAGGTTGAAATTCAGCTCTGGTTCAACTCCAGAACAGCAGGTCTTGGTTAGAGGGTTCAAATCAACTTCCAGTCCAAGTTCACCTCAACTCCCCCAGGATTTCACAGTGCAAATTTAAACAGTAGAACCCAAGTGGATCAAAACTCCTTAATGCCCTTGGCCTTTGCAAAAAAAAATCCTCACGCAGAAAGTGTCAAAATCCTCAGTTAAAAATCTTCATGTTCACTCTTCAAACATCATCTGTCACGTTGGGGTCTGAGTTAAAACTGGACAGAGATGTTGACTTTTCATCAATCACCACAGGACAAGCATTACCCACAGCAAAACACTTCTCAACAGCTTTGAGAAGTTTGAGAAGTTTCTTTGTAATACTGCAGCATTAAAGATGTTGATATTTTCTTTGGGAAGGAATTTTTAGTTGATTTTTTAAATGACAAAAAATTTGAAAATATCGAAGTGAGAAGGAAAATATTTCATGAAGCTTCAAATATTTAATAAGGTTCTGTATTAAAGCAGTGCATTCTCTTGCTGCTTTTTTAAATGCTTTCATTTTAACAGAAAAGTGGAAAAAAGAGTAGTTAAGGTCAACCAGAAGATTTTCCATGTGTTTTTGCTTTGAGCCACTGAACCTAAAATCAATTATTTGTACATGTTTAGCCCTGATCCATGACTAGGACTTATCCGGTAATTCAAATAAACACAAATTGACAGTAATCTCGTTTTGTTTGGGTTTGCTCTCTGCAGACGTTCTAATGGACCAGTTTGCTTTCTGCAGATGGACCAGGGAATTTTTCAGGCATAAACGTGGAGCAATTTTCAGGGAATGGCTCTGGAGAGCAAATTTTGAACACATTTACCTGCTTTTCTGCCTACAACAGAGCACGGAAACAAGTGGTCTGTGGCACGAGACCACCAAATTTCATGGGATTGAGGTAAGTGCCTGATAAAACTCCCTGCTTTTTCCAGCAGGGATCACCCCGCAGACCTGAAGCAAAAAAAAAAAAAATTGCACAACACCTGTCAAACCACAAAGCTCCTGTCTCAGGGCATTCCGGGTGCTCAAGGTCTGCACAAAAAAACCAAAATTTTGGGGAGAAAAATCCGCAGCAGGCATTAAACACAGGAGCAGCCCATAAAGCATCCCAGGAATGCCTCTTCCCCATGGCAAGCTCTGTCCCTGGTGCCTCTGTGCACCTTCACTCCAGCCTGAGCTCACTGTAAATATTTCAAACACTGGATGTCTCTGGAGACCCCCTCGGCTGAGCACTGAGCAGCTGAACACCAGCCAAGGTTAACAAATCAGAGTGAAATGTCACGGCTTAGCCCTTCCTTCCTTCCCTGGCACCCTCCAGAGCCTGGATTCAAGCTCCACAAGCCACAGGGTGTTGTTGTATTTGTTTTTTCTTGCAGGGAGCTATTCCCATCTAATGCTTTGCCTGACAGCTGCTGTGATTAATAGGTGATGTGCCAAAAGCCACAGACTATTATTATTATTATGGCAACATTTCGAGGTCACAACCAAGAGCAGGGTCCCATTGTGCCAGGCACTGCACATTGCTGGAAGTGGTCCCTGACTGAGAAAACCTCCATCTAAATAGGAATTTCTGGGAGCAGACAATTTAAAAAAGCACAAAATTCTAAGTGGTGTGGGGCTTTTCAACAGTTTCATGCACCAGGCAAGCAGTGAAAGAGAATTACTGTCCCCCAACACCCTGACACCCAACATGCTGGGGATTAATTAATGTTCATGCATAATCATTCCAGCATTTCTCAGAGTACATGCATGGCTACAAGGTTTCGGGTTACTGGGTTAGGTTACATCTGCAAGGTTAGACTAGCACAAAAAAAACCCCAAAACCCCAGCCAAAACCAAACAAAAATCCCAAAATATTGTTAGCCAATGTTAGAAAGCCATGCCTTCTGTACAGATTTCCTGTTCCATCCCAGACAGCTCAACATTCCCACTTTGTCACATGCATGTTATCAGAACTGCCTCATTTTCTAAAAACATGAAACTAAACACCAGGACAAGGGATTTGGCCAGGGTTTTGGAGCACTTTGGTGGCAATGGCACAGAGGAAACCCTGAAATTCCAACAGCTTGTCCAGTGTGTTGTTAACTGGATCCCACACCCAGCCCTGGAAGATTCTGCATCCCTCATTTCCCTACACCACGGACTTTATTGGAAACCTTCTGGCCTCCCAGGTAGAGAATACAGGTTCTGCTTGATTTTTGTCAGCTGGTGAGAAATGGAGATTCAGGCACTCAGAGGAACTATTTGGTGTCCTACAGTCACACAGATGAATTCCAAAATTCAGTCAGTTGTAAAACAGGGGTGAGTAATATTCTATCTCCAGTTTTCTGTCTGTATTTGAGCTTGGGTTTCATTCCACCCCCAGTAAGACACTGGTGCTTAGAGGGAGAGGAAACAACAACTAAAAGGATAAAAAATACAGGAGTAGAGGCATGGACATAAATTATTATTTAAAAGCTGCAGTTACCTACAAGCTGTAAGCTCCTTGTCACCCTGAAGCATTTAATTTTCAGGCTTTTTACAGGTTTGTGTCCAGGGGCTGAAATCTGAGCCCTGCCTACATCCACTTTCCAGCACTACTCCAGACCTGATGGATTTTTTAAGTCTTCACAGACACCTGTGTTGCCAGCACTGGGAAATGAAAAAAGAAGACCCAAAACCAGGCTACCAACCAGAGACCCTTTTTAGCTGGACCCAGATTGGGCAGAAAGAGACCTAGGGATATGACAGATCAGTTTTAGGATTTTTACTGCTTTCCCCTTGAAGGAAAGCAGTAAAAGGGGGGGAAATGGGCAGAGGGAGGTTTTCCCCTTTGGATCCACGAATCATTCATGACAAAAATGTGCCCCTTTTTCTGCTCTCTCAGCCTTTAACCTTCACTGGCAAGGTATGGACAAGTGACCTCCTATTCTCTGTCACCCTCTGCCCGTCCCACCTCCTGGTGGCCAAGCCCTGGCTCTGGATCTCAGCTCTGTTATCCAAGTAAAGGTCTGACACCTCACACAATCCTCTCACGTCATCTCCTCTGCTCCCAGGGGCAAGTTTTGTTGTCACAGGCAAGGTGGGAACACAGTCAGATCCAGAGTAAACCCTCTTCCAAGGGTTATTCCAGCCTCACAAAAAGGAAAAAGAACTGAGAAGAGCGAGAGGGGAAAGCATTTCTGGAAATGCCTCGTGCAGCACACGGATGACTGGGATGTTGTTATGGAATAAATCCTCCATTATCACAGAGCACAGTGTGGTTTTCTATATTGAGTAAGAGCCACCTCCACTTCAAAATAAAATAAATAAGTAAATAAGAGTAAATAATACAGAAAAGCTGCCTTGGATCCTGGTGGGATATTACATTTGCCAGGCCTGTCAAACCACGCACGCTCGACTCCGCATCGGAAATTCCATTATGATACTCAACAGCCAACTTGGGATAGAAAGGAAGTTGTCCCCCAATAAAACCCAATTTGCCTCCTTTTTGCAGTGCTGTCTCTGAACTAACCAGCCTGAAACTGCCTAAAAACAGTCTGACATGTAATTTATACTACGATGGAGGAAAATAATTTCCCTTAAAGATGAGAGGTCGTCAAGTGAATCAGAAAACAGTTACACCTGTGGAAGACAAGTTTAATACAACAGTTCTGGGAGAATGAAATCAGTAATTCTCCCTTATATACTTCCACTTTAAAAAAAAGAAAAAGAAAATCAAAATAAATCCCAAATCCACCACAACTCCCTGAAATGCTGCTGATGGAATCAATCAAATCTCTCCTCCATGGACAGTTATGAACTGTCCCTTGTTTGTGCAAGGGACAAATCAAACAAGAGCTGGGGCTTTGCAAGTGCTTCTGAGCTTTTCCATGCTCATGAAAAAGTCATTATGTTTATCTCTGCAGAAGAAAAAAAAAATCTCTCCTTAGGAAAAAAACAAATTAAAAAAGAAGGAGGCTTGAAGGCAAGAGCCACGTGGCACACCAGAGGAGAGGGGGAAAGGCACGAAGAGCACAAAGCCACCCCCAGCAGAATCTTAGCCAGAAACAGCCCCTGGAAATCCTTTCCCTTTATTACAGAGCGTTAAAAGAAAATTAAAACCAACAAGAAGCAGGGATGGTTTTATCAAGCCTCCACAAAAGTTGAACTGCTCCTGGGAGCCTCTTTTTTTCCCCCCACGTTCTGAGGAATTCAGCAGCAGCAGAAAAGATGATTTCTCCTGTGTACACCACCCATAATTCCATCGTCGGATTTGATGTTTCAAAAGGAAGCTTCAATCCCCATGAATAAAAGCAAGTATTTGAAAGAGATTATTCACCTGCTGTGTCACCAAGACAGGAGGGAGCTGCCAGCTCACAGCGGGTCTGTGATAGGACAGACTTTACCCCTCCAAGTCCAGATCCAAGCAGAGACACCAGCAATGAATTTCCCTCAAGTGCTGATAGGAGAGAAGTTATCTCCAGCTCTTCCTTCTCTTTGTGTCCTCCTCACATCTGGAGCTTTAACCACAGCCTGGGCTGTCCCTTTCTCCCAGGGCTGATATGGTTTTGCTTTTTCTGAGAGAGCAAAAAGATTTGACTTTAAGAGGGAGCTTCCTTTATTTGTTCCAAAGGCAAGGAAGGCTCCATCTCATGGTTATTGGACTCTCCTCCCACATAAATCCGAGGCTGTTGCCTGCTCAGAGCTTCCTTCACAGTCTCCCTGCTGCTTGACTTTCCCCAAATTACCTGTGCTACAGACCTTGGGAAGAGACGGCTGGTGATAACCTTGGAGATAACTCTAGGTTTTCCATCTACTGGGAGGAGAGAAAATAGCTTTAAATAAAAATGTAAATTTAAAGTAGAAGGAGGACAAGAGGTGATAACAACAGCCAGGTCCTGCTGTCAAATAGCTCAGTGTAGTGTTTACCCTTCATATAAAGCCATGAAATACTCAAGGGCTTTTTTATCTTGAAAAGAGCCAGCAATGAATCCAGTTCAGCCCCTCTATTTTGCAGGTGCTCTCTGAAATACGAGTGATGGAAACAATTAATTAAAAGCACAGTCCTGCCTTCCCAGTTTCCCTCCAAACAGCCCTAAAGTTAGTCCTTTCCCTCCTGCTTTCCTCCTCTCTGGGCCAGCAGGTCTCTTTTATGTTCTCGGGGCTCATAAAAGCATCATCCATCCTAAAGCACGGAGAAAAGAAAGGAAGAGGGCAGTTCCATCTTCCCAGGAGACAGCAGCCACCTCCATGCCCCAAAAGATGCTGAGAGACCTCAGCTGCTTCTCATGAAAAATTGAGGGAAATCCCAAAGACTTTTTTTAAAAAATTCCCTCAGAACTATTCCTTACAACACCCACGCTACCAGAAGCTGGTCCATCTTCACACTCTTCCTCAGGGTCCTGCTCACTTTTTGGATACACAGTGGGTTGGGCTGCTCCTAAAACTGACCTCAACAGGCAGCACTCAGAGCACCCCTGTGAAGATGAAAGACAACTCTCCCTTTTATTTAACCTCTCTCAGTCCAGATAAAAAAAGAATAAATAAATAAATATAATAATAACATAAAAATAAATAAACCTGGAATAGCACAGATTTCAGCGTAGACAATAAAAAACCGTGTTTTACCATAAGTTCTTCTTATTTTGCTTTAGGGAAGCATTAGGGAAAAGAGAAAATGGAAGAAGCAGAAAGCAGTGGGAGAAGGAGACAGAGGGGGGAAAAAAGTAATAAAGAGGAAAGAGAAAAAAATCTACATTAAAAAATATATAATTAGCAGAAATCTGCCCTGGCACAAATTAGTCCTGATCTTTTAGGCATCATCCCAGGGAGGGAAGAAGGGTCAAGGAACCCAATTTCCTGCCCTTCTTCGATGGAGCTTCCCAGTGCCAAAGCAGCAGAGTATTCCCATCATCCCAGCCTATATTTAATGTCACAATACACATATTTGCTTGGTGGAGGAAAGAAAAATACAGATGGTCTGGGCCAATCCTACAAGGAATTTGCTGTTCTGCTACCCAGTGGTCCTTTAAGGGAGAAAGCAATGGATCCTTCTGGATCTGAAGTCAACACGAGCAGATAAATCGTGGTACAGCATTCCAGCATTCCAGACCTGGCATTTTTTTCCATGGATGCAATCTGGTATTTTTGACACACAATTTGTGGGGGAAATGGACTGCACAGCAGGAATTCTGTCCTACTGCACTGCTGCTTCCAGCCTGGCTCTCCCTGTAGGTGTGAGCACCTTTCCATGCATAGGGAAATCCTTGTATCCTCTCCTGAGGACTGACATTATATTTCAGCAATTTTTGAGCAATTCCCACCTCTGCCTGGAGAGGTGAGACTCCAGAAGAAGCAGAAGCCAGATCACCAGTAACACTCAGAACCAGCTTGCTCCTTATCCACAGAACAATTCCCAAAAAGAGCACAAACCCCAGGTAATCCTTAGGGTCACCTGGCTCAGAAGTTGTGTTCAGATCCCCAACAGGTCATCCTATATCACCTATTTTCCTATGGCAGCCTAATGGCTTTGTTCTGACTGGGAAGAGGATCTGGGGTCTGCTTCTCCTTGGTATTACTGAAAAACAATAATAATTTGAAAATAATTAAAACTTGTCTTTTTTTTCATCCTGAGGTGACTCATTCCCTGCAAGTGTCCCTTGTTCTTACAGTGCAAAAGACAATGAATAATTGATTTCTATCCAATTTCCATGAAAATTCCTCCCTCCATCCCCAAAAGCAACGCACCAAAACCCAACAACAACGAAAATCAAACGGTGCTAAAAGCTGGATTTCTCAGCAGGAAAAGAAAACTGAGGAATAATGTCTGTTAGGAGACAGTCTCAGTTTCCATGTGATTTTTAATCCATTCAGATTTTATCTCTTGCTTCCATGTTTGCTGTTTTTACCAAACACTTGACCACTCCATAACAACTCCTCCTTCACCAAAACCTCCTTTTCCCTGGCAAAAACTGAGATCTTTCACTTCCAGGCTCTCCCAGCACTTGAGGTTATGGATATGTCACATCCATCTCAGCTCGACCAAACCACTTTCAAATTTCAGCAGCAAAGCCTGGATCAGATCCCCCCTCTCGTCGCAGCCTCTCTCCCTCTCCATTGTGCACATTATGCACATTTTCATTAGGAGCATTTTGCAAGTGATCTGTTGATTCATTGTATTAGAATTGCAAACAAATGGCATCATTTTCCCTGCACGCTCTTCCCGGAGAATTCGGCGCTGATTTCCCGGCATTGTCGGGCTACTTGACTGACACTTCTGCTTGATTTGAACCCTTTGAGATTTCTCACTGCAGCCACTTCTGCTCATCAGTTCTTCTGCAAGAACTCAAGAGCTTGCAGGAGCTCAGGCACCTGTGTTCGTTGACACAGGCTCCACATTTCCCTGTTCTGTACATGATTTGTAACGTTTTGCCCTGGAATCAGAAAGTGACAGTGAAAGGTGTGGATAGAGGCAGCAAATTCATCTCTCCATTTCATGTAATTCCATTTCATGTAATTTCATGTAATTCCACTGATTTCAATATTTGCACGTGCATTTTTATCCCACACAGACCTCCAATGCTCTCGGCTGGCAATGCACTATTTAATCCATCAAATTATGGGATCTTTTCTTCCTTTTTCCTATGTGTTTTTCTTTTACTTTTTAACAGAGAAACATGAATTTGCCACGGCTGCTGTTAGATCTGAAACCACAGAAAAATATCTTTAAATGCTGTCACGTTCTTTGCTGGCATAGAGAAACATATTAACAGTTCTCACACAGCGTCACAAATATTCGTGGATCCTGATGTGTCAGACTTGCATAGAGAGGTTTAGGATCTTGCAGAGGAAAAGAGAGGGACAGCAGCAGGCAACGATTTTATCCCAGTTTTGCAAAGATGGGTCTTTCTGTAAGATCAATGCCAACAGAACACCCCATGTAAAAGTGGCACTTTGAGAAGTCTTTCTTCTCAACAGAGAAGATATAAAAAGTCCTTTTGGGATCTGTGCAGCTCTCAGGGAAATTAGCAGGAATTTTTGCACCGCTGTCACTGGGAGCTGCATCCTGATGGAAGGTTTTTAGGATATCTCTGCATATTCTGCCATAAAACAATGAGATTTGGGCACCTTCAGTAATTGTCTTCGTACCCCCACAAATCATAGAATCCCAGAATGATTTGGGTTGGAAGGGACCTTAAAGACCACCCAGTTCCAACCCCATTTCCATGGGCAGGGACACCTTCCACTGTCCCAGGTTGCTCCAAGCCCCGTCCAGCCTGGCCTTGGATACTTCCAGGGATCCAGGGGCAGCCACAGCTTCTCTGGGCACCCTGTGCTGGGGCCTCCCCACCCTCACAGGGAAGAATTTCCTCCTAACAACTGATCTCAACCTCCTCTCTTAGTTTAAAACTGTTCCCCCTTCCCTTCTCGCCCTCTGCCCGTGGATAAAGTCACTTTATCCCTTTGTTCTAAGCCCTCTAAGAGCTGCAAGGCCACAATGAACCCAGACTCCAATGTCAGAAATCAGCTCTCCCTGCAAATAACCAATTAGGGATGCCAAGATCCAATCCAGCTACTAATTTAGGACTTTAAAACAAAGCACCGGAGCATCAAAGCCACCTTCATTCAGTACCAGGGCAGAATCCCCAGCTCATGAGGAAAAGGGCCTTTGGATGCCCAGGGTTCAGGATGTTAAGCAGGAAGCACAGGGAAAGATCTTTTACTGCAGGAAACAATCAATTCAAGACAAGTGAAATTATTTGAGACCTCTAAAACCAAATTGTGCAGAGCCCTGGATAACACACTGGGTTGATGTTAGCTACGAGGAGATAATTGACAAACCCTCCCAAACTTTGCTGACTGGATAACTCAACCCTCATTCAGCTGGATTCAAAGTGATCCCGTGCAGAGACCTGAGGGCATCTCAGTGCAGGAATGAGCTCCTCTCTGCTCCTCTGCCTCCCACACAGCTCGTGGAAAGCCTGGCCCAGTGCCATTAATAATGATATCTCCTGGGTGTGTTTCCCTTCCGACTGGCTGACTGATTTTATTACTGTGGCAGAGAATTGCAAAATATGAAGTGCTCAGTGTAGCAAAATGACATTTGTGTAAGTTATATTGTAAATAGTTACTGACACGCTGACGTTGTTGGTAATGTAAGGACGGTAAGAGGCTATTAATTACATTAGTGCTTAATCAGCACCGAGCACTGCTGCTCTCCTCTCCAGTCCAGCTGCTGGGCTGCTGAGGTGTCCTCCGGAGAGGAGACTGGGGATGCAGGAGAGTGCTGCTGATGCCAAATGATGGTGCACGGCAGGGCAAAGCTCTGCTCAACATCTGGGCACATCTGGACACATCTGGAGCCAAGATGGAATAGCTGCCTTGATGAGCCTGAAACGGATGGGGTGTCTGGAAGATTTCAGGGGTGTCCCAGCCCTGAACTGAATCTATGAGGAGAAAGAGCTTTCAGCTTTTTCCTGCTTCATCAGATGAGTATCAAAAATCATCTTTCTTGCATTGTTTTTTCCTGCTTTCTCTTCCCCGTTTCTTCATACCCTTGGAAAACCCTGCTGCAAATCTGAGAAACAACATTTCGGTGCTGGAATAACTCAGGCTTTCCCTTATGTCCCCAAAAATAATGTACATCCAGGACAGAAAAGACCATTTCACCCCTTCATGGATACAATTCTCGTATTTATGAGAATGTCTAAACCTCCTGGGATTTATGAACTCCGATATCTTCATTGCTTACTTGAGGAAATGGCCTCAAGTTGCACCAGGGAAGGTTGAGGTTGGATATTAAGAAAAGATTTTTCCTGGAAAGGGTTTTCAAGACTGGGAAAAGGCTGCCCAGGGCAGGGGTGGAGTCCCCATCCCTGGAGGGATTTAAAAGCTGTGTAGATGGGCACTTGGGGACTGTGTAGTGGTGGCCTTGGCACTGCTGAGGGAATGACTGGACTTGATGATCTTAGAGGTGTTTTGGAACATAAATGATTCCATGATTCTGTTTTATAAAACCTATTCTTTTACGTGCTCTGCCAGAGTTCACTGCAGGTCAGATCCAGAATCTTTGAGACTCCAAGAAGTCAGAGCACGAGGACAGAAAAAGACCTGTAAAGTCATCGAGTCTGACCCTCTTTTAGTGCAAGAAGAGGCTCCCTTGGGAGACCAGGGCAAAAGGACACGGAGAGACAGCTCGTGCACTGGGAAAACTATTAGCCCAATGAGTTGAAAAAGTGACAGACTGATAAGAAGTAGCCTGAGTATGAGGGATAACTTCCTGACAGCAGGAACCACCAGACTGCAGGGGAGAGGCCCGGGGGAAATGTCAGGAGGAGCAGCATTCAAGCCACTTAAAACAAAACAGATTGGGAAAGAAACCTGCAGTGACCAGGAGACTAAACTAAGCCCAGTATCTTGGCAATAAGTCTTTTCCATAGCTAATAATTCACGAGGAGATATCTGGAGACACAAACAATGTCCAGAGAGGAATGCAGTTGACTTATTCGACTTCACTGAGCGAGCCAAAAACTACTACAGTTCATGTGTCCCCTGGGAGCTGGTGCAGCTGAACTTGGCTGAACAGAGAGATTTGCAAAAAGGCCAGAATGCAAATCCCTCCCCAGCACTGGTCAGCAGCAATGCAATGCAAGGTTCGCCACGACACGTGTCCTTACAGGCAGCAATGTCACAGCACCTCCAGGCTGCACGATTTCAGGTCTCCAGGTGATGCCAGAGAAGGCTTTGAGTATCATCCAGTGGGGATTTGAAATTAAGAACAGGTCTTTTATCAGTAGAAAGCCATGAGGGAAAGGTTCTGCCTGATCCCTCTTCCCACAGCTTGCACCTTGGAGATTGAGGGACAACACAGCCAAATAAGAATCCCAGAATGGTTTGGGTTGGAAGAGATGTTAAAGTCATCCAGTTCCACCCTCTGGCATGGGCAGGGACACCTTCCACCATCCCAGGTTGTTCCAAGCCCTGTCCAACCTGGCCTTGGCCACTGCTACAGATGGGACATCCACAAATTCTCTGAGAAACCTGTTCCAGGGCCTCACCACCCTCTGAAGAAGGAATTTCTTCCTAACATCTAATCCAAACCTGCCCTCTGCCAGTATGAAACCATTCCCTTCTGTCCTACCACCATCTGCCCATGGTAAAAAATCACTCTCCCCTTTTTTTATGAGACCCCTTTAAGCACTGAGAGGCCACTGAAGAAGCCATTCCTCATCACAACGATCCTCTGGGAGTTCACCCACCAAGGACAATGTGCTCATCAACAGCTACATGAAGGTCATGCCAATTCCAAAGATAAACCAAAAATCATTGGGATTATCCATTTCCAGGGTTGAAATCCTCCTAACTGGGACAGGAGATGCTGGGATATCAGACCCAAAAAGATTGAGTGCATCCAGCCCTGGAGATCTGAGTGAAGGCTACTTGAGAACTGCCACAGCCCCTGAATCAAAACTCGCCTTCATTCCCTGCCTCTGCCTCACTGTCTGACCTTGAGAAAGTCATTTAATCTCTCTGTGCCTCAGGATCTGCATAAAAATAATTATTATGGCTGATGTTTTATGGGAAAAGACTACTACCATATAAAACATCATTCCAAAACGCCCTTTTCAAATCCTTCATCAGAAAAAAAAAATCTACAGGGGGTCAGAATTTTAGAATCTTATTAAGCCTTTCCCAGCGCCTCAGTGCGTTTGACTAACTCTCAATACATACTAAGCTACATTTAAATCAGAATTTGAGACTGTGAATTGTTCATAAAACCTTCCATCTTACACCAGTGGCAGCTTTAAGTTCTGATGATGAATTGTATCTAATTAGTTATTTTGTCATTTGCAAAGATAACTGGATAATAAATCACTATTTCTAGCTAGAAAACTTTGAGTTAGCATCTCCCCTCCTTCTTAATCAACTTTTGAGCCATTCATTAGGTTTTCATCCAGAAGTCCTTTTTCAAACCATTGTCAAGCCACCAACATTTTTCAGGGTAAAATGAAGCTGGAGATTGGGCAGCTATTTTCTTATTTTAGGAAAAAAAAATCCCTTTTAGCTGTCAGCCAAAACACCATAATACATTCAGCTTAAAGCTTATCTTCTGTAAAATAAACATTACTACAATTTTTCACCTCGTTCTGAGCCCTCCAGCCAAGGCAGGGGTTTGTTGACAGCAGTGTTGGCCAGAACAGCTTTCCCCCCTCTGTTTCAGGTGATGATCTCTGGTGAAGATGGTCAGAAAAAGGGGGAGTTTCTGAACCTTCTTCATGCCAGCATCATTCCTCAGCTGCAATGGTTCTTCCAGGAGGAACAGTCTTCCTCATCCCAATACAGAGTGCAGAAGAACATGAATGAAGGGATTGATCCGTTCAGAGGGCTCAGTTCTTCCCTCCCATATCATTTCTCCTTCTCTCATGGCACAAATTAGGAAGCAGATCTTTTATCTGCCACTCATCCCAAGTGCAGAGACAAAAGTCTTCTGAAAGGAGCCACCACAGCTCAATCAGTGTCACAATTACTCCTGTCACTCACAAATTACATGATTCCTTCAGATTAAAGACCTCCTCGGAGCTGAGACTCTAAAACACCTCAGCATCACCTGCTTCTCACACAGCAGGAACAAAGGAAAGAGAGGGCTCTGTTCATTCAGTAGCTTTGGAAGCTGCAGTGGTGGTGGTTGCTGTTGTTAAATGGACAAAAGAACTGCTACAGGGCCAAAAAAAAAGGTGTTTTGAGGTTTTTCTGGCATGAGTTATACCTCCAGTTATCTCAAACCCAAGTACTAATGTAACAGCTTGCTGATCACAGCTTGGGTTTTCTTCACCGAGTTTTCAGCCAGCAGGATCTTCCTTCCTGCAGCACTGGAGGGTTTCTGGAACTCTACCCTCGCCTCCAAACAAGGACCTGTGAGGGACAGCCAACACCCAGGCCTGGGGGATGGACCCTCCCTGTGCCCTACGCTGCAGGGAAGGCAAGGATGACCAGCCTGGTTAGAAACTCAAGTTCAGGAGCAGGATCAGGGGAAGTTTGGATGCATTGACCCTTGCAGCGAGCTCCAGCACCCCATGGCAGGAGTATGTTCCACCTTCAACTCAGTATCTGCCTAATAGGGCCACAGGGAGTGTCAGAGGGAGCATGAAGGAATCCAGCAGTAGTACCCAGAGAGTACAGAGGGTGCTGATGAATCCTAAAGGCCTGGCAGGGAGGTAAAATCATGACCAGGGTCACCCTCCGTGATTACAGGAGGTCCCAGGGCAGCCAGCAGGGAGGGAAATCCCACATGGAGGGCAGGAGCTTTGATGGACCGTTGTGTTCTGTGTGCTCAGCTGTGTCCCTGTGCTGGTCCTGAGCTTTACCGTGATAAAATCACAGAATCATTTAGGTTGGAAAAGTCTTTTAAAATCATCAAGTCCAACCATTAAGATCACAGGATCACAGGCTGATTTGGGGTTGGAAGGGACCTTCCAGATCATCCAGTTCCACCCCCCTGCCATGGGAAGGCACACATTCCACCATCCCAGGTTGCTCAGGGCCCAATCCCACCTGGCCTTGGACACTTCCTGGGATGGGGCATCCACAGCTTCTCTGGGAAGCCCATGCCAGGGCCTCACCACTCTCCCAATAATGATTTTTTCCCTAATATATCTAATCTAAACCTTCCCTCTCCCAGTTTAAAGCCATTCTCCCTTGTTCTGTCACTCCCTGACAGTAGGCAGAGAGATCGCAGCAAGCCTACCCCATTTTCCCAAGTTCAAAAATGAGCCCTGGATTCATTCATATGCACTTAAATCCTGGCATCTTTCACATGCCTGAAGGTTTTACCATCTTCTGAGATTTCCACTTGAATTACAGCAGCAGTGGGAAAAGACTGAATGAGTCACAGCCTGGAACTCTGCCCTCTGCCATCCCTTGAATCACACACACGGATAACCTGAGCAGAGGTTGTGCCTCACAGAGCGCGAGGCGGCCGCGATTTGAAACACGCCCGACGTCCAATCCCAACAACTCAACATCCAAAAACGTGGGAGGAAAAGTCAGATGGTAAAATGGCTCAGGCACAAATCCAGCCCTGCTTTCTGCTCTCTTGGCCTCAGAGTTCATGCCAAGCTTCGGAGAACAGGACATTGCCCGTGAGGGAGCTGCCAACGGGGCCTCGACGTGAAGGGTCACGGGGTGGTAAAAGAACGTGAGGAGTTTGGGGTGGTCCTGTGTCCCACAGAAACATCCCACAGGCTGCCTCACACCCCCTTCCATGGACACTGTTACTCATTCTCCACAGCCCTTAGGGCATCAGTTGTCGAAAAGAAAAGCTCTGACACCAAACTGAAGTCTGCAAGGAACATAGAGATTTATCATGGAATCACAGACTGGTTTGGGTTGGAAGGGACCTTCAAGATCATCCAGTTCCACCCCCTGCCATGGGCAAGGATAACTTCCACTATCCCAGGTTGCTCGGAGTCCCATCCAAGCTGGCCTTGGACACTCCAGGGATGGGGCAGCCACAACTTCAAGGCTTAGGCCTTGAAACGTTACATTTCAGTGCATAAACCAATCCTAGGGGTCCACCCCTATATAGACAGGTGAAGGGGAAATATTCCCATAGGTTGGAATACCTTATTCAATCATAAAATCATTACAGGTGGAAAAGCTCTAAGATCATCCAGCCCAACCATCAACAACACCACCATGCTCCTTCCTGACAGCTTCCCTGCTCCTTGTCCAGAAACCAAGGGCAGAAAACCTCCAGAGGAGCTGGACTTCACATCCACTCTGATCCTCTCTTTGGTCAGTGGCGCTTTCTGCCCTGTGAAGCACTCAGGTGTCATCTTTGTAATGGGAATTTTGGTCAGGGAGACGGGGAGCGGAGAGAAAGCAAGAAGCTGACACTTCTACATGCACCACATTCTAATTGGGGTCAAGGGATGCAACAGTTGGAGAGCAGCAAGTTATTTTCTGCATCGCTGGCCTGTCAAAATTATGTTTTTACTGAGATATAAGGAAGGAAAAGGACAGAGTCTGGGAACAGCTCCCTGTCAAGTCACTTCTAGGAAATGTGGAGCGCCAGCAGCTGCCACCCTGAGCTGGGCACAACAAGGTGCTCCATCCTCATTATCCTAGAGATGGCATGGAGCTGTGATGGTGATTGGAGAACCTCAACCAGCCACAAAAAAAAAGAAGGAAAGGCAATTTGAGGCAAAAATCACCCAGAAATCATTTTCACGGGTAGCTTTGCCCATGAGGTGACACAATCCTCTTGACATTTGTGGACTTTGTCTTACCAGGAATGTTTACCCAGATCCCAAGGGCATCAGGGGTGGAGTAATCACCTTTTACACATCACCTTTGCACTGTCAGTCAGATTTCCCAAATCCAAAAAAATCCAATCTCACCCGAGGGCAAAAACAGAGCAGTTCTTTCCCTACCGAGCTCACTCTAAGACTGTGAGCCAGAATGTTCACCATAAGTCTGGAAAGCCAAAGTTCTATATTCCAGCTGATCAGTGGTATCAGCCCAAACCCTCAGCTGGAAAAGTCTCTCCCTGAGGATAGAACAGCTACAGGCTCAATGTGGATGTGGAAGAAGAGAGAGAAGAGCTCTTGTGATGATCATCTCCAGCTTTGGCTGGAGAGGACAGAGGGTCTGAAGGGCAGGATGCAAGTGAGGATAGGGAAAGAAAGGTAAAATCTGTGAGAGGCTGGATATAGTCCTGTGAGAAAACCAGAAAGAACATTTTCATCACATAGCTGGAGAGGAAAACAAATAAAATCTGGGGCTATTATGAAAGTTATAAGGGCTGAACTGGGGGTTCCAGAGATAGCTACACCTGTGCATCCCCAGGAGGGATCCCTGCACTGCCCCAACAAAATGGTTTAGATTTGACCCAGGAACATCACAAATCATCCCAAAAGCACAGCTCAGTGTTTGGTCAGGCTTCCCTGCTACATCACCACACAAGCTCCCAGTCTGAACCCCTCCCCATCCCAGGAGATGCCCAGTCCCCCACCACAGACCAGGAGACACCCCAAGAACAGCACCCAGCCAGAAATAACTCCATCCTTAGCACACAAAGAGATGTTCCCTGTGTACAGCTCTTTGTAACCTTCCCTTCCTCATAAATGAATGATGAGGCCCCTTTAATTGAATTAATTCTGAATGCTGATCCCGGGATGAATTATCAATGGAAAACAGCAGTGCAAGCATGGGGAGCTCACACAGCATTGTCACTGCCTGCTCTCTGGTGTTTCCAAACTATGGGAAAGGAGTGAGGGAAGGGCCAGGAGCCAAGGGCTGCCCTGATGGGATCCTCAGGAGCTCCTGCAACACCACCTCTCACCTGCTGGAAGCCCCCAGCATATCCAGGACATGTCCAGGAGATTCTCTGGATGCAAAAATTCCCTTCAGACTGCATGTGAAGGCATTGGTTGGAACAAGACCAGAGGAATGTGAGACAGGAAGAGGCTGCTGTTGCTCAAAGAGACATCCAGCCACCCCAAATCCTCCCCATCTCCCCAGCCAGGTGAGGAGATAGAAACAAAGTCAAGGAATGGTTCAGGTTGGGAGGGATAATGAATGATCAGGAATGGCTGAGAGTTTCATCACGGAGGTTTGAGGTAGGACAAGCTCAGAGCTTCCCCATCTTGGTCCGATATCTGACCTGCAGAAACATTTACCCTCGATGGACCAGCACCTGACAACAGCGTTCAAGCAGCCAGGTCAACCAGCAGCCCCTGAAACATAAAGTCAAGGCTTTTCCTGCCTCAACACAAAGGATATTCCCTGTCTCACATCAACATCTCAACTCAGAGGGCTCGGAGTGGTATCGCGTGGCTCGAGCCAGGCAGCCAGCAAAGCTGTTCCCACGTCTGCTCCTCCCAGCAGGTAGGTGTGAGAAGCCCAGCCATGCAGGAGGAGAGCTGCAGACAGAAATGTGTCAGGCCGTGCTTTATCTCCTCCAGAGCCGGCACAGTTGGTGGAGAGGAGTTGGAAGGGGGGGAAAAAACAACACCGGGGTGGAGATAACTGAGATGTGAGCAGTGGTGCAGAAAGCAGGATGGAAGCAGGTGAGAATGATCCGTTCCCCTCCTCCCACAAATATTCTCTCCAGAAAAGATGCTTCATTCCACTGCCACAACCTACAGACATCCCCAGGGCTGTTCACTCCAACAGCAATTTCAGTGGGACCGGGATTTTACCCATTCAGCTAAAAAAAACCCCCATGGCTGCTTTACACAGCCCAGACACACATCCAAAATAAACTGCTCTGTGTGAAGGTATTGGCACCTCGGCAGCTCAGTCCCTCACTCTGAGATGGGCTCTCTGTCCTGCAAATTCAGCATATCCCACCTGTTGGCCTGGGATTACCTTCCCTCTCCAGTTAATCCTTGGCACAGCCAGCAGCTCATCGCCCTCCACGAGCTCTATCCCTGGCAGTGTTGGTCAAAGGCTGTTCCTGAATTTCCTGAACAGGTTGTCCAGAGAAGCTGTGGCTGCCCCTGGATCCCTGGAAGTGTCCAAGGCCAGGCTGGACGGGGCTTGGAGCAACCTGGGATAGTGGAAGGTGTCCCTGCCCATGCCAGGACAGGATGATGACCAGGAATGAGATTATTTTCAAGGTCCCTTCCAACCCTATAATTCTCTGATAATTTCCTTACACCAAGCAGCCACTCAGCCCCAGCCTTCTGTGGCCCATCAAATTTTCTTCAAACAAGAGTCTGAACAAATAAAACCAAAGCAGCTCTCTCAGCCACAAGTTTTAGGGTAAGATTTTGGCAACACTGAGTCTATCCAAAGCTTGTCTCCTATCTCCAACAGCAATCAGAGATGACATTTTATGGCACAGGGAGCAGATTGATTTTTCCTCCAGCACATCCCAAGCACAGGAAATAAGCTCAGGAAAATCTCAGCAGACACATAACACCCAAACACAACACGGAGGAAAGGAATAGGTGATAGAGCTTTACAAATCCAAGCTGAAGGACTGGTGGAGGTGTATCCAGTGAGTAACTGTGGGCCATGTCTTGTAAAAAGGGTAGTTACACACCACTTACTGAGAGTTTAACCCCACATCAAAGACACTTCAATCAATTACCAAAGTCTGATCTTTCATTACATCTGTCATTAAAACAACCAGAAAATTAGTGGCAAGGCAGTTTCCCCAGTCCTTGCACTCTTACTGTGCTCAGTACCACGGCTTCTGGGGAGTGGATTTATTTACTACAACCAGTTTACGATGTGTTTATTCTCATCTGCGCCATGACCTTTGTGGTTGGGAAATTAGCAGTTCTTAGAAGCAGCTAAAATAATACAAGATAAAATAAAATAGCCACAGCATCATTAAGCTGTAATTATTATTGAAATGCGACCTGAAAGAGATTCCATCTGTGTAAAACCCTCTCTCTTTGGATACACAGATATAGATAATATCTAAAAATAAACAGGGACAGATCTCTCTCTTCCTCTGGAGGTGTAATTATACAGAGACATCATCTATACACAGCCACCCTGGGTGTAAATTCCACCATGCAGATACAGTAGGCGGTGTACGCACGAGAAGAAAGTTACAAACTATATTTAAAACACGATCATTACTCAGAGTATTTGACACCTCGAGTATCAAGAGCTACATTTGCAACAAAATCGTGTTCTGTTTGCTAATCACTCAAACACCAGTTTCCTATGAGCTTCCCCTCTCCTCCAAGCAATGGACTCAGCTATCTGAAAAGACCAAGAGATATTTCCTGCTTGTCAATTAAAGGCAAAGCAGAACTGGCTGTACTCAAAATAATAAACAAAACCAGCACAAATTCCTCTGAGCAGTGGCTGGGTGCTCTGTGCTGACTCAGCTCCCCCAGGACACAGAGCAGAATGTAAAGCAACCATCAGAGAAGCACTTAAAACCCAAAACGAAACAAAAAGGGCAAAACTAACCCTGTCCTGCACCACGAAATCAGAGGAGGCAGCAGCAGGAGCACATTTCATATTGTCTGCTAATAAATCCCTTCATCAAATGTGGCTGCTCTGTGTGTGTGAGGTGAGCACGTCTCTATCAAATACTCCTGGTGGAAGCACTTACAGAAAAGACATGCTTGATGCACAGTTTTTGCTGCTTTTTACAGAAAAACCATGGGAGAGGAAGTTTTTAAGCATCACTCCAAGACTGGAAACAAAAAGCATCACTACAAACACGGGAGGCTCAGGTTGGACATCAGGAGGAATTTCTTCGTGGAAAGAGTTGTGAAACACTGGAATGGGATGCACAAGGAGGTGTTGGAGTCCCCATCCCTAGAGGTGTCCAAGGAATTACTGGAAGTGGCACTCAGTGCTCTGCTTTAGTTGGAAAGGTGGTCACAGGTTGGACTTGATGATCTGGGAAGTCTTTTCCAACCCAAATGATTCTGGGACAACGATTCTATGACACCTGTGGCTTTGGGGCCATGGTTGCACGCCCACTCGGGGGTGGGATCACTGGTAAAGGGGCAGCTGCATCCCACAGACACCTTGCACGAAGCAGTTTTTGGGAATCCTGATCTCACCAACTTTGTGCAGACAGACGCAAAACCCTCTCCTTGTTTGGGGTGATCTTGTCTCCCTACACCAAGTAGGAAAGTGCCTTTAGCCCAGCCCTAGGATGTCCAGGAGATTGTGTCCTAGGAGCCCCCCGTGCTCCAGCAGGGACACAATCTGTTGGAGGAGGCACCTTCCTGGGTCTCCGTTGAGATCAGGCTCATCCCACCTCTCCCACACACCAGCTCCAGCCCTGTGGCACCACCAGCAGCCAGGAACCCTTGGGATGGGCAAGCAGAAGAAGCAGATGAAGGTGAGGATGAATCCTGCAAGGTTTGCCATCAGAACCTCACAATGAGATGCCATGGCAGGGACACAGATTTGACCCAAAATCCCCCTTCCAGTCCTCCACCTCTGTACAACGGGGCAGAGCTCTGCTGCCTGACCCTTCAACACGTCCTGATGTAGTAGTGAGGGGTCAGAAAAGTCCTCCTAATGTGGAGCAGGTCACATTTTGGAGAGGACATTGATCTACCTCCTTTTTTGACCTGCTGTGGTTTGAAATGAAGCCAAGAAAGAAACCAGGAACTAATCCAGCAGCTCTGGGAATGAAGCAGATCAAGAGTTTTGTTTTTCATTACAAAGTCCCAACTGTGCAGAAATAACTGCAGAGAGGTGACTGGCAATGACCCTCCGGGGACAGCGTGAATGAAATTGTGGTGACAAGGGGCACAAAGACAGAGGGAGAATGGGATAAACTGCAAAAGGGATGAAAAATATCCGGCTGATACATCAGAGGCTGAGAGCAGAGGAAAGCATGGCTGTCCATGCTAGCACAGAGACATCCCTGAGACTGAGAACTCTTGGCCTTCAGAAGTCAAAAAGCATCAGCACTTGAGTAGAAGGGGACCTGAGACGTTCCCAGAAAGAGAAAGGTGCTCCTCATTAGGCCAATTCATCCGCAAAGATGGTTTTAGGAATAGCAAAGAAGGAAATTTCACCTCAACCTCACAGATTTTGCATCTCCTGGGAAAATCACTTAAGAAGAAAAAAAAACACAGGGCCATGGGCGTTTGGTGGCAGTGAATGACCACACTGTCCCCTCTGCCCTTCTCAACATTTCTCTCCTGTAGTGGGAAAACGAGAGCCTCCAGGAGGAGCCTTGGGCAGTGGGATGCTGTGATGGCAGAGGCACTGAGGAGACAGCACTCTGTCATGAACTCTGTGGGTTGAGGACATTTTGTTTGAGGCAAGAAATCTCTTAGACATTGAAATATCAGGATAGGGCACTAAAATTTGCAGACCTTGCATGAAGCCAGCCATGGCTGGGGAAACACAAGACCAGTGAAGACTCATAAAGAAATCTGGGATTAACGAGGGTATAAATGTAAAATAAAATGCCACTACAAGGCACTCTGGAGGCTGTTTGAGCACCAAGCCTGCTTTCCCTGCCTGTGCACACCCCGAGCACAGCTTCCCTCCTAACTTATTCATGATGTTCTGGCAGCCTCACCAAGTTCACCCCAACACAGCTCATGCAAAAAACAAAAGCTCGGAGTATCACAAAGGGCATTTCCCCAGCGCCGTGGAGGGAGGAGGGAGCTCACAGTGCTTTTCCAGGGAGTGGTGCAGCTCCAGGAGCTGGCAAGGGGCAGGAAGGGAAGGTTGTGAACTCAGGCCAGCTCAGAGCTGCCTCTTCTGGGAAGTCAGGGCCTCCCACCGGGATGCAGTCAGCTCCAAGGAGCAGGGTTTGAAGCAGAGCCACTGCAGGGAGCTGTTTCCAATTGGGACTGAAAAAACAGGGAAAGGGATCCTATAATCAAGCTGCAGCCCTTCCACCTCTATTACCCCTCCTCGCAGACACACTCAGGCTGAAAAAATAGAAATGTGCTCTCAGCAGCCTCCCTGGCAAAAAAAAAACATCCATTTATTTTTCCATACTACTCTGGCCACTGTCTCCTGGTTATTGCCAGCACAGGTCAGAGTTTGCATCCTCCAGAGGAGCAGATATCCATGGAAGAAGGAGGAGGAGGAGTATGGTCACCTTCTGAACCCCACGGCGCTGGTGTTCAGGCTGGAAAGGAAACAGTCTCAGAGACTCACGCATCCAGGCTTTACTAATTCCCTGCTTTTTTATCCTGTTGTCAACCCTGGGAGATGTCCTCTCATGTCAGCACTGTAAGGAGGAGATATAACAAATGTGATAATGCCAGATGCTGGTGATAAGGGAGGGGAAAGAGGCAGGTAGGGCTGCTTGCTCCCCTCCAGGGAGAAGTGAGATAAAACCACAGCTCAGAGCAGCCCAGCACCTTCCCCATGAGGATCCTGGTTCCATTTAGCTGAGATTCTCTCCTCCTACCATTCAGTGATGCTCAACCCTGACTTACAGCACCCCAAAAAGATCTGCTAGACCTTCAGCACAGTGCCCACCTCAAAGAGGCCCTGCCCCTGCACAGAAATGTTGCTCATTTTTAATATTATTAACAATAAGTGGGTTTGGCTCAAGGAAAACACACAAAGCGTGGAGGTATAAAACCACCTTGTAGAATATTCCCTTTAGTCCTTACTAAGAGCATCCTACAAGACATAATTCAGGTCCTTGCTGCATTTCATTCCCTGCAGGCTCTGCCCTGAGGGAAAGATGAGGATGAGGACAGAGCCTGTGGCCAAGGGCAGCGATGGGTCAGGGTCAGCACCTCACCCCAGGCTGAAATCCAGCCCTGCTGCACCCTCGGATGCAGGGAAGGGGAGCAGGTGATGGAAACCCAAGCCGGGCTCCAGCTGCCTTTCTGCTATAAATAACCCCCTCCTGGCTCTCAGGGAAAGCCAAGGGAACAAACACAGCATGGCTCTGGAAGCGGGGCACGAGCGCACGCACACACACGGGGCAGGGCACGTCAAGGCTCAGGCAAATCCCAACCCTGTGAAATTCATCCCAGCTCTTGTACAGGCTGATGAGAATAATAATCCTTGGGGTTTGGGTTGTTTTTTTTTTTTTTTTTCCCAGGGAATCTACTCAGCCCTTGTGAGACTTCACCTGGAGAAATCCATCCAGCTCTGGAGTTCTCAGCATCGGACATGGAGGTGTTAGAGAGGGCCCAGAGGAGGCCCTGGAGCCAGGCTGGGAGAGCTGGGGGTGCTCACCTGGAGAAGAGAAGGCTCCAGGGAGAGCTCAGAGCCCCTTCCAGGGCCTAAAGGAAGCTTTTAGAAAAGACAAAGAGGAGGAAGCTTTTAAAAAAGAGGAAGAGTAACTTCTTACACAGGCAGGTGGGGAGGGCCTGGCACAGGCTGCCCAGAGGAGCTGTGGCTGCCCCTGGATCCCTGGAAGTGTCCAAGACCAGTTTGGCTGAGGCTTTGAGCAGCCTGGGATAGTGGAAAGTGTCCCTGCCCATGACAGAGGGTGGAATTGGATGGGCTTTAAGGTCCCTTCCAACCTAAATCGTTCTGTGATTCCATAATCTTAACCAGGGTCTATAAATTATTTAACTCCTTTGCATCCCCAGCCAAAGGAATGGACTCGGTATTTCCTGCCTTTGGCAAATTGCTGAGAGATCCAGGGAGGAAGGTACCTTCAAAACATGAATTGTGTTTGTTCCAGGCCACCCTCACAGCCACCTGCTCACAGCAGCCATGGAAAACACTGACCAGGCTACAAATCAGGGAAGGGAGAGTGTGAATTTTGCAGCTTCCAACTTCTCATGTGCCTCCTGCCCGGCCTATCCCGAACATGCCAGCAAGGTTCAGCATTGCTCCCGTTTGAAATAAGTCTCCCCACATAATTTAAAAATACCCCACTCTCATGCCAACAATAACTTTCTGCCACGCCACGCTGGCTCTGTATTTATAGCCACGATTTCTTCGTGCCACACACTCCTTCATTGCACATTCAGTCCCATAAAAAGGGATTTTGTCGTTTTAACCAGCAGTGGTGACCCCCCCATTTCTGGCCAGGAGCGAGTTCCAGCCCCATAACCACACATCCACATCAGCACAGGGCTTCTCCCCCCTCACTCCCCACCAGCAATGACAAGGCAAAGTCTCCCGAGGGTAAACACAAAGCTACAACCACTTCCATTTGAGCCATAATTGAAAATCAATAGGATTGGTAGTTGGAATGCTCATGTGCTTAAAGCAGAGGTCTGGGAGTCAAGAGCAGGAGTGATTTCTTCTCCTGGCCATGACCGTAAGGAGAGATTTTTTAAAGTTCTCTCAGCTTGTGATCCAGCACCAATAAAATGGAGATAATCCAGTGTTGGGTTGGAGTTTGAAAGCACCAGAGCTTCAAAAGTGCTGAGGCAGAGAGGTGCTGGGACACGCTCACGGAGAACGAGTTATTTTTAAATATATTGAAGTGAGAGGCAGCGAGGGATGCCGAGCCTCCCTCTTTTCATTTTTAAGGACCATCAAAGAAAACTCTGCATCAGCAATCCCTGCTCCACCTGACTGATGCCAAGGAGCAGCAGTGCCAGGACAACCAAACTGAGATCAGCATCCCAGTGCTGTCTGAGGTGGAATCAGAGATAAAATATCCTCATTTGGAAGGGAGCAGCAAGGATCATCCAGTCCAGTGCCTGGCCCCAAAAAGGACCACACAAAATATCCCAGCCTGTGCATCCTGAGAGAATTGCACAAACATTCCTGCAGCTCTGGCAGCCTGGGAGCTGTGACCATTCCCTGAGGAGCCTGTTCAGTGCCCAAACATCCTCTGGGTAAGGAATCTTTTCCTAATATCCAGCCCAAACTTCTCCTGTCACAGAGGGAGCCCGTCCTTGCTGTCAAAATAATGGACCTTGTACATTCCCTGACCTCTGCCACCTGGAGCCCCAGGAATGGTACTTCCCCTTTATGGATACTGCCAGCAGGCTCTGGAAAGAAGGGATTCATTTCACTAACAGGGTGAAAGACCATCGTGGAGAGGAAGGGGGAGGAAGGTGTAATTATTGATTTATCCCAAGTCAGGATCTGTGACAAGAGGAGAGGATAAAGGTGCCACCAGCTACATCTTTAAATCAATCAATCAAAAATCAATCTATTTCCCTCCTATATCTCTCCTCAGCTGCAGAGAATTCCACCACTGCTCCACATCACCCATCAAGAACAGTGTTTTAACCAAACCAATGCTCTGGTGTGAGCAGAGCTATCCCAGATCAGGAGGATTTGCTGTGACACAACACGTTGTCCCTCTGCCACGGGAACTGCTGTCCCTATAAAAGCCCTTTAATAAGACAGCAGGGAGAACATCTCATTTCTTTATTACAGCCCAAGCAACACAACTCCTGTGGCACTCCAGGTTCGCTGCCTGAGCTGCTTCACATCTGTCCTTCAGCTCCAAAGCAGCTGCCCAGCTCCTAACTCAGGTCCAAACTTCTGCCAGCCTGGATCAGTAACACAAACCTTGTGCTCCCAGGCACGGGCAGCCTCGGCGGAAACCCTTCCTTTTTCCCAGCATGGTTGGGAGGTGTCATTAAGAATCCAATCAATGTGACGTCATGGGTGTAATTGAATTATGTGTATGCTCAGCAGACCCTGTCCGCTTGGTATCCCCATTGGCTAATGCTGAATTATGATGGATCATACACAGGGATATATGAAACATGCATGAATAACCCAAGCATGCATTTTTAATGATACAATCCTGATAACTTCCCCCTCCTAACAAAATCAAAATGAATTAAACACAAGTAGCTGTCACTGGCATTAAAGAAAAAAAAAAACCCTCATCATTTAAATGGCAACACGAAATGCTCCCTGAATTGCAGGGTGACTGGGACCGTTTGTTGTAATGATACCAATTAACATATCTATCCATTTAAAGTTTCCAGGGCAAGAAGAAAGAGCAGCTCGGGTGATATTCAGGGTAGAGAAAGAAAGGTGAGGATAATGGATAGCTGGGAGTGAATAGGGCTGAAATGAAAGGGGTAATTCAGAAGAATGGTCTGACAATGGCTGGATAATCCCCCCGAAGAGCATGCCCCCAGATATAGGAGAGAGCTCGCAGGCTTGTGACAGCCATTAAAATAAAATAAGGGTGAAACCTGCAAACCCAACAGTCAGAAATGATCTGAGTCAGGCAGAGGCCACTGGACACCGGGGGTCTGGCTGAGACTCTGCAATGGCCGAGTTAATGGGAACATCCCAAAGGAATGGTTTGGCTGCAGTGGCTTTGCTTTGGGGCACAGGGGATTTCTTGAGGTCACTTCCTTACCTGTGTTCCCTGATTTAACTGATCGTGATCAAAGAAGAGGGAATCACTTGCAGGAATGCTCTGGCATCTTGGATTTGCGCTCTGAACTATGACTGAGCTCTTCCAACTCCAGTCAAGAGTCATTTTCCCCATCCTTGGAAGTGTCCAAGACCAGGTTGGATGACGCTTGGAGCACCTGGGATAGGGGAAGGTGTCCCTACCCATCACAGGGGGTGGAACTGGATGATTTTAACATCCCTTCCAACCCAAACCACTCCATGATTCCATGATAAGGAGGCAACACGAACCCAGGTCTGTCTCCATCTATCAGAGCCATCCAGATAATCTTTTACCTTCTACCACATCAATCTATCAAGATCAATTACCTAACAAGCTCTCATAAGCACTCAGCCCAGGGTTACAGCTCCAACTACCTGGGTTAACACCATTCTGATTTCTAAATCCCTGGGGAAAATGGGCAGCAGCTCTGCCAAAAAAAAAAACAAAAACCAATTTTTAAAGGTAAGTCCTTTGGGACTTGTGGACTTCTAAAGATTTTGAGTCACAAAGAAGAAAAATTTGTTCACACTCTGCAGATCAGGAGTTTCTGTGCGTTCAGTGCAAATCAGGCATTTCTGCCTGGTTGCAGATTTAGGATAAAGCACAGTGTCACAGACCTTGTTCCTAATTGCAGACGGGCTGGACACGGTGGCAGAGGATGGAGCTGCCAGAGAACCCAGGATATGTCTCATAACAAGCTCATTAGCTCCATCATCAGACCCCCTGCTCCTCAAAAGCTGACCCAGGGCCCTCTCAGGGTTTGTGCTGGAGCAGCAAATCTGGAAACCTGCATGGGGGAAGTCAATACCCTTCATAACAGATGAGTGAAGGGCCGTCCTTTGCAATTAATAATGAGTTAAATAAATAAATGAGAGCTTGTTTATCTCCTCTGAGTGCATGGCTGCCATGCCTGACTTGCCTTTTTACAAGAATTTGGCACATCAAGCACCACCAGCATATTCTGAAGATGTTGGGACCAAGGTTAAAACAATTCAGGGTGGAAACAGGGTCAGGGAAAAACCCCTCTTTCCCAAGTGCAGCAGAATAACTCGTTAAGGACAACTTCTGTGATTAAGAGAATAATTTTGCTGTCAGCCAGGGACAACCTTGAGATTTATTCCTGTTGTGTAGCTTGTGCAAGTCCAGACTTTCTGCTGTGATGTCCCACATGGAGCCACCCCTCCAGCACATCAGGAAGGGAATTTTGTGACTTTTCCCTTAAGGCTTGGAGTTATTTATACAGAAAATAGGCAGATATCTCCAAGGGGTGGCATAAATGATGCTTTGAACTCCACTGACTGCACACACAAGGACATCCTGGCTAGGAGGTGATGTGAACCACTCTCAAAATTAAATATCTGCCTCTTTCCCAGGTAAATCCATTTTAGCTCAGAGCCTAAATGGTTTTGCTCTCTCTGCAACTCTGAGACAGTCCCACTTCCACACCTGTCAGCAGAGCTGCGAGGATAAATACATTTATTGATTTGATCTGCTGGGCAGCCAAATCCTACAGCTGGGGAATCCGAGTGGCACCTTTAGCAGCATCCCCAACACCCAGCAGAGACAACCACGGCTTGGCTGGAGCACCAAAACTTCACTGCCCTTCAAAAAAAAACAGCCAAGGTTTTTTTAGGGAACTGGTATCAATCAGGAGAGGAGACCTGGGAGAAGACACCTTGGTTTCTAAGGATTCACACATCCCAAAATATCAGCGTTTCTGATGCAGCAAGAGCTGCATTGTCCAAAGTCACATCCCAATTTTCCGTACCACAGCTTTGAGTTTGTGAGAGTGGAAGCACCATCCCTTGAAGGGATCATTGGTCACCAGAGCTGGGAGCTGCTCTTCACAGAGCAATCATCCCTTAAAAGAGCATTACTGACTTACACCAAAAAACTCCAAGTGAGGTGGTTTTTTCCCTTTTATTTTTAAAGCCAACTTCTCTATCATATGTAAATGTTAAATCATAATTTAGAGACAGGGTTTTTTTCATTTTAAAAAGAGTGAGTTCATCTTCTGTGAAGGAAAACCTGAAAGAAAAGATGCTTCAGCTTTGTTAAATTTCAGAACTACAATCACTTCATAAAAAGCTGCTCAAAGATGGCACATCACTGGGAGATATTCAAATGCAGACAGCAGGTTTTTAGCTGTTCCAGGGAAACCCTCCTGTTGAGCACAACGAGGGCCACGGGGTTAAAACACAGCCATCATAATCTTTATTGCTTCATTTTTGTGAAGCCATTAACCACAGGAGGACCCCAGATGTGCCACAGCTCCGGCAGCTGGAGCGAAATTCAATCCCCACATCCGAACCTAATTTATGACCAACCTGTTGGGAGGGGGCAGGGAAATCAGGGATACACAGGGAGCTGGGCAAAGCCATGTGTTGACAGAGCTCAGCCCAAACCCTTGCGCAAACACACGTGGAAGGAGCCCCCACTCCCTCCAGGGAATTTTTGCACATGGAAATTCTTGCATCCGAAAGCAGCTGAACCCCAACACCATTCAGCTGTCTGGAAAGCACCAAGATGAAATAAAAGGGTGGCTGTGCCGAGGGCAGGACAGGCTCATTGCAAGTGGCAGCCCATTCCCCAAAGAACTCAGGGAAGAGCAGAGCAGGGGTGGGGAGAGGGGAGTGATCTGCCTGAGGTCGTGCTGCAATCAGCAACAGAGCCAGGAATAGATCAAGGGTTCCTGCTCTGCCCTGATGTCACACCGAGTTTTTTCTGAGCACCCCTCGTGCTCTCCACATCACCCCCAGCTCAAGCTGGCCTTTCCCACCCACACCTGCTCTGTTCCATTCAGCTCCTTCCACAGAACTTGCTCCTCTCCCCACGCTTTCCCCTTTTGGGGTCTGCCTGCTCCAGTTACTGGTGCCCTTTTGAGTGCAAGTTCCTGCTCTGGAATCGTGCACCTGAGCACTGCTGAAAGTATCTCAGCTTCATCTTTGCATGCCTAAATACCTCCTCACTTCTTTAATCCACCCCCCATCCTGCCAACTTCAGTCTCCAAATCACGTGGACGTACAGTGGGCATTCCAAAATATCCTCAAGTGCCATATCACCCAAAGCATCCTGTGGTGCTGGTGCAGCAGAACTCACCTGACTGTGACTGTCAGATGTGTGATCCCAAGGAGATCCCAGCCTCCTCAGCCACTCCTAACTCCCCGAATTTGCTGGCAGTGCCCCTGGTCACTGCAGATGCCATAAATTCTGCAGGCTTTCTTTCCCTTTTAAGCGGGAATAAAGATTTTTCCCTCAGCTTTCAGCAGTTTAGGGGGAGTTTGTAATGGCATCAAAAAGAATCCCTGGATTAGGGTGTGCTGATGTGCCAGGTCTGTTCCAGCCCCTTTTTCCCCTAAATCACCTGAGTTTCAGCCCAGTGTCCCCACTTTTAAGCCACCTCCTCTATATGCTTTGCCAACTCCAGGTGCCTGGCCCAGGTAAGAGCCCCTGACCTTCACAGAAGAGGTTGGATTCCACCTGCAGTAGAACGAAGAAAATACCAAGGACCAAAAGAAATGGCCCCATCTGAGCACGTTAATCAAATTTCCAGCAGGAAAATCCAGCATAAAATAACCCTGCACTGAGCTTTTCTATTATCATAATGTTGGAGCACCTCACGATCACAAACTCTTGATGAGACCCTTGTGAAAGCAGAGAAACACCATTACTGTCACTTACAGCCAGGGAACAGAGAAATAAGGGATGTTCACATCTGAACAAGTTGTCCTCAGCTCCCCTTAGCTCTAATGGAGAGAAAAAGAACATTTTTGGACGTAATTCACCTGCCCTGGTTTAGGGCAGTTTCATTCTCTTGCAAAAAGAGATAAGTTGTGTCCTAAAAGGTCTGATTTCTCTCCCTGGAGTGGGAAGGAAGTTGGCAGAACTTCCATGGATATGGGAATATCCCACATAATGAGATTAATCCCCACTCTCCAAAAGCTAGGTCCATAAAAGTCAGTAGCAAAGCAGGAACTGAGTTTGGGATTCTTATATTTTAGTCTGATCAAACTGTAAATTGACATCAAAGGTAAGAAAAGCCAAAGGGTCACCCCAGGAGTAACAAAACTGTGGGGGCTTGAAGGAAGATCCTTATAGGTAAGGAACAGAGGGGATGGAGGAGGGAAAACTGGAATATCCTAAAAAGCAAGTTAAAAGGACATTTAGGCAAGGTAATTAGGGGAAGAAAAGGGACAGGTGACAGAACAGCAGAGATGGGGGTCACACTACTCAGAAAATGCTGCAGATGTGAGGATGGGCCAGAAGGAGCCCACACTGCCTGTCCCAGGGAATATATGTGGAAAATCCTTGCTGAGACACCATCCCCAGTCCAGATATTGTAAAGGAGGGACTCAGTCCTTTCCCAAACATCATCTTCCCACCCCCCTCTTCATTTTAATAACTGCAGGATAAATAGGGAGAGCAGACAGACAAGTCTGAGATCATCCAGAGATCACACAGGGAATGTAACTGGGAGCAGATCCTGCCACAGCCTGAAACCCTGACAGTGAACTTCCTGGGAGTTTGACTCCAATTCCAAATTTTGCAGATTATTTTTATTTTCCATTAAAAATAAAAATACAGAAGTAGATTTGGGAAGCTGGTGACAAGGCTGACCTGTGCATTTTGGAGGGAGGAACTGCAAGCTGGCCACCAGCACCTTTCCATGAGGAGAGTGAAAATAAAAAAAAAGCAAGAGCTCAGCTCTCTGCAAGCAATTAATGAAATCACCTGCCAGAGAGAATTGACAAAATATAGAAAAGAAGTCACTTCAGAGCCTGGCAGAGCAGCCCTGGCACAGCCCAGGGACCTGCTGGCTGGGGTATATTTAGTGCCAGTGATATCATCTTTCCCAGCAGCCAGAAGGGCAGCACTTCCCTGGCAATGTCAGTGAGAGCCCGGAGAGGGAAGAGCCCGAGATTTCCTTAACAGGGAAGGAAGCAGCACAGAGACCACACCACAGGGCAGGGGCTGCAAAATGAGCAAGGTGAAAACCCCAGGAGGAAAAAACCCCACAGAATATTAATATTGGTTAATAAGCAACAGCAGAATCAGTGTAATGAGTTTGGGGTTATTCAGCTCCTGTTGCCACGTCCCTGCCTGGGACTGCTCGGAGCTTTTGAGGAGGGGTAGAGCTCAGATCCCCCTTGCCAGGTTCAAGCTAAAGATTAATCCTTTTTTAACAGAAGAGCATAAAACACCTTGGTGAACAGCTTTGCACCTGCACTTCCACCCTTTGTGCTTACAATTTGTTAAAGCAGAGCATTGGAATATTAATTACAACAGATCTTTCAATCTCCTGCCCTCCATCTCTGCTTTACAGCGCTGCCAGTCCCCTAAGAAGAACCAGATTCCTCTAAAAACTGAGAGCTTGGCTTAAAAATCATGAATTAACAATCAATGCTTGGTTTTATTTTGCTATTATAGTTACTATCAGCATCAGGATGCATTTGGGACTGTATTTACGTGTTATATTTACCTGCAACCCCTCAGCATAAGCAGCCCCTTCCCCTCAAAATAAGAATATCCCAGTCATGTGCCCCAAAGCCGAAGCCATATTTTACATCTCTAAATGAACAGATGTAATACACTAGGGCAGTCCTGCGCTGCTCACCATCTTAAAATATATTCTTTTTCCTGCTATATTATGATAATTTATTTCACTACCGGGGCTCCCAGGTGAGTTCAATTCTCCAGCTTCCAAGCAGACAAAAATGCTAACCCGGCAGAAGAAGTTTAACAAAGAGACTAAAGGCAGCAGTCTCATAAGATCTCCCACCTTTCCATATATTGCAGGCTAAGACAGACGTGCAAGGAAAACAGAGACATACAAATTTGGAAAGGTTTTCTTTTTTTTTTTCCCTCTCTCGCTCCATGAATGGAAAACTTAGCTAAAAATTCAGAATTTAGGTGGGATTTGGGGAATTAATTTACATCATCACAGGGGGAGAAGGGGCTTGAAAGCATCAAAAGATTTTGACTTTTCCATCTCACGGTAGAAATGTCTGTAAGAAGAGAATTAACTAAACAAAAATAAAATTTAAAAAGAAAGGAGGGAAAGGGAGGGGAGGAGGTCAAATAACCATAAGTGGTTGTTTCATAGACCAGACAACTTTCACAGCTTGTTTGTTGTATTGAAAAAGAGAGGAGGGAAAAGCAATCAGTTTTGATTTGGCACGGAGCTGGGTTGGGTTTATTTATTTCTTGTAAAATTTTCCTCCATTCTGTAAGACAACAATAAAATGAGTTATTCTCATTTTAAGAGACACTCCAACCTGACAGGATGCCAGGGTCCCATCACTTACCAGCACACAGGTGCTGTCTGAAGGGCAGGAGAAGTGTCCTTATCACTCAGGTTCTCTCTACCCTCAACACCTTCCCTGAGACCCTAAGGAGATCAATCGATGGCAGAAACCGAGAAAAACCCACAGGAACTTGTAAGCAGTGGGGGAAAAGATCAAAGTGCCTGTGGTGTATGAAACCACATCCACCCCAGCAGATATCACAAGCCATAAACTCCCCCTGATAACCCAGCCCTGATCAACCACATGACAAACACAGGGAGATTTGCACAGTGCCAGTTGTGGTGTTTAATTAGATTTCATCAGGAGGGGTCCTGAAAAATTCATATGGTGAGGTCTCTGCCAGTCTCAGTGATAACCTTTTTTCCCTGACATCACTGGAATTTATTGCCAGCTTCAGTTAAAAAATAAAATAAATTACCAGAAGTCCAAAGGATGACTCCAGAGCTCATCCATGAGGATCTCAGCAGGGTGGGATGCCAGCACAGCTGGCAGGAGAAGCAGTGGTTTGCACTGCCAGGATGCCACAGATCTAGGGTCCTTTGCCAATGTACCACACCAGCTGGAAAAACAACCCTCAGCAGAGCTTCCCAAACCCACCAAAATCCCCCAGGAATTGCTGTTTTGTTAGCCAAAGTGACCCAGCCCTGTGAATCACCAGCAGAACACGTTCAGCACGACGGAGTGTAACCAGAGCTGAAACCCACAGAGGACTCGCTCCCAACTTTCCTCTCCAGACTTTGCTTCTCTGGGCACCCCCTGGGGTCCCAAACCATCTCTCTTTAGAGCCTTGGAGTGTTTCACTGGATTCCAACACACACTTCCCGGGTCACTGCTCCGAGGGGGATCCCAGCTTGGTGCCTACAAGAACTCTGAGGGCTGATGTTCCATGGGATTACAGAATATCTCCATAAACAGTCCTGCCATCTCTAGTCAAGTGTGGACACCAACCCAGCTGGCAAACATATTTTAATTGGGTTTTGCACTGAAATATCACTCCAGCTTCATAATTCAATGCCTCTTTTAGTTTAGAGGATGAAAGATCATCCTTGGTGTCAGTATAACATCGGCCAGGATGGAGAAATCCAAGCAATGAGAATCAAATCACAAAAAAAACATCAAGATCAACCTAGATTTGACACCACCAGTTACAGTCAAGTCTGTAGGTTTAGCTGCTGCTATCACAGCCAGGAAGATGCTTTCGGGTCACCCTGGGCACAGTAAATCTCATCTTTGATTAACTGCCCTGGTCTAGTCTTCGGTCCATATTTCTACACCCCTAACCCACCAATCAAAGCTTTTCTAATTCCAGAAAGGGCCAGGAACCTGCAGCTCTTCCATATGGTTTCATTTAGGAGAGGTGAGAGGCCACTAACAGGGTATTGGAGGTTAAAGAAAAAAAACCCAAAGCAAAACAAAAAGACAAGTGTCAGAACAAGCAGGAACAGATCCCCGAATCCCACACAGCACCACACGTCTTCACTCCCGCAGACACCAGATGGGCTGGGGCCTACAGAAACCAGCACAACTCCTCACACACGAGCCCAGCAACCAGCATTCCATCAAAGCTTGAGAGCTTTCCAGCCAGGCTGCCACCACGGAGTGGGACACGACAAAGCCAAAGAGTCTTTAAACAATAATTTAAAGAAAACAAGAGGAAGGGCTCAAGTTGGGAAGGAGCAAGGGGGATTTTATTTCTGCTTCTATATCTCCAGCCCCACCAGCAGCACTCACAACTTCTGGTGATGCCTTGATCCCTGTTCTTAAAATCAGAGCCCAACANCAGACCCATCTTTAAATTTACAAAATGTTTTCCAGAGAGGACCTTGAGGCCTCCAAGATGGTTGGTCTCCTAACTCAACACAACACTAAGCCTAGGAATGCAGGCTAAAAAGAAACACCAAGAATACAAAAGGCCACAATGGCATACAAAAGAGGTATAAAAGAAAAGGCAAAAAAAATCATTATGGCATCTACTGGATGTGCTGGTGGCACTGAAGTTCCCTCACAAGGGTTCACAACCTCTGCCCAGATCAGAGGGGCTGCCACACTCGGGACACTGGGTGTGTGCAGGGGAGAGTGGAGAGATCTTCAAACCATCCCCAGCCCAGCACTGCTTATCCTAACAAAGGGAGGCACATTCCTTTTTGCCTTTTAATTAAAAGCTGGCTCGTAAATCAAACCTCTGGTTCCTATACTTTGTTGTCATTTGAGGGAAAGGCTCTTTTTCCAAGGATTCCTCCTGCAAGCTGGGGTCCCTTCTCCAGCTCCAGTAGCACAACTATAATTACACCACTTTTGTTTGCTATGAACTCACCCTGCCTTTGCCAGACCAGGAATTGGACTCTGATCACCACCTCAAATGCCTAATTATGGGTCACAAGCCAAACAAAGCCTCCCCCAGCTTAAACATCAGCAGTGGGGAGGAGAAAATTACTGTTAAATAACCATTCCCCTGCATTTCCTCAGGAGTATCCTGCAGCTAGCTTCAAATTAGAGGGTTCCTAGAGGTGGGCTGGGGGAGCTGCTTAAGTCAAATTGTTTTCACAGTGCAATAGTCAGAGAACAAAACCTGCAAGGCATGTGTTTATTTAAGAGATATTTTTTGCATTCATAC
Source organism: Daphoenositta chrysoptera (assembly GCA_013397915.1). Lineage (NCBI taxonomy): Eukaryota > Metazoa > Chordata > Aves > Passeriformes > Daphoenositta > Daphoenositta chrysoptera. Next base: position 76,201 of record VZRO01005197.1, on the reverse strand, counting down.
ACATATTTGCATAAAATTCATTTCAAAATTATGCGTCTGTGGCTATTCTGTTTTCATCCCCTCCAACCCTACTCTGCTGTCTCTGCACAGCAGTGATTTCCAGCATCTGGGAGATGAGCTAAAGGTGTCGGTCCAGGCTGCAGCAAATACCTGCAGAAATGGCCCAGCCGAGACTCAACAAAGGAGTGAACAGTGGGGACAAGAAACTTCTGTGCAAAACATTCCCCATGGGCACAATGGGATCCTGTAAAGAGCTCCAGAGAATCACAGAACATCCTGAGCTGGAATGGACCCACAAGCATCGTCCAGTCCAGCTCCTGGCCCTGCACAGACACCAACAATCCCACCCTGTGCATCCCTGGGAGCAGTGACCAAATGCTGCTGGAGCTTTGGGAGCCTTGGGAATGTGCCCATTCCCTGGGGAGCCTGGTCAGTGCCCCAGCACCCTCTGGGGGAAGAACCTTTCCCTGATATCCAACCTAAACCAGCCCTGACACAGCTCCAGATGTTCCTTTGGCTCCTGTCCCTGCTCCCAGAGAGAGGAGATCAGTCTCTGCCCCTCAGGAGGAAGCTGCAGACTGCAATGAGGCCTCTCCACAGGCTCCTCTTCCCCAGGATGAACAAATGCCCTCAGCCCCTCCTCAAATGGCTTTTCCCATCTCCATTGTTCTCCTTCAGACCCTCTATTGGCTTTATATTTTTCTTCTACTGTGGTTCTTCTACTAAAATTGCACACAGGACTCAGGGTGAGAGCATAGCAGGACAATCCCCTCCCCCAACCACCAGCAAAGCTGTGCCTGATGCCCCCCAGGACACTGTTGGCCCATATTCCACTCTCCATCGAGCAGGAAACTGAACCTGGATCTCACTGCCAAGGTTCACACGCCCAGCAGTGCCCAGTTCCTTTCCAATGCCCATCCCTTCCCACGGACAGGAGCTGCCAAGCTGTGATGTCTGCATTCCCCCATCAGCAGCTGAGGCAGAGATCAGTCATCTGGCCAAAGGGAGAGGGAGGAGGTGAGAGACTGGGGAGGTGATTTTGGGCACAGATACGGCAGCAGGATGGTGAGGGGGCAGAGTGGAGGACGGTGAAAGGAAGAGATGGATGCACAGTGCCTTATCAGGGACTTGCTGTTCTTTCAACTGGCTCCCTGATAACATATGGAGCTTAATCAAATATGCAAATGATGTCCTATCTAGAGACAAGGGAAATAGAGAAATAAACCCAGAGACCATGCATGAAAACAAGCCGATAAAATGAGGGAGTGGGGAGAAGGTTTCCTCTTTTTGATAAAATTATTTCAAAAGATCAAATTAAAGCAAAACTAATTAGGAGAACCACACTTAAGCCGACTTCCCCTAAGAAGGGTCAGCAGGCAAGAGGCATTCAAATCAAAGGCAGATGCAAGAGGCACTTCAAGGGCTCCCTGAAAAGTCATTATCCCAGTCAAAAAGGAAGGGGATAGAGAGGAGGAAGGCATCACAAGAGCCTTTTTGGTTGGGCATCCACCCGGGCATTCAATGGAGTGTATGGGGAGTTAAACAGCTTCTCTTTGTCACCCTGGAGAGCAGAAGGAGCAGGTGAAGGCCAAAGCTGATCACCTGATGTTCCAGCCACAGCATTTCTCTGAGAACAAAGGGGCAAAGAGAAGAAAACAGAGCAGAGGGACATGGGAATAGATTTGCTTTTCCTTGTATCCCAACCCTGCACGATTTCCATCAGCAGCACGGCCGTGCCAGGCTCTGCAGCCAACCCCACAGAGCTGCTGACACCATGCAGAAAATCACCTGCCACCACCACAGGGCAGGTGACAACCTGCAGCACAGCAAGCTGTCCCCAGGGAGGCTGCAGGACCCAGGGATTGCAGCAAGGAACAGGCAGCAGGACATCTTTACCTGTCTCCTCGTGTCTGCTTTTGTCACTAACATCCCCCTGCCTGCACAATGCGCATCCTCAGCCCTCTGTGGGGAAATCCAGCTCTGCAAAGCTGTCAAATGCAGGCTGCATTTAAAGGAAGGGTTTGAAGAGATGAAGGTACAACCTGCTGCCTTCCCTGCTGCAGTGGGCTCGCCGGAGCCTGCTCTTTCTCCTGGAGCTGGGAGGAAAAGCCACACAGTGCGGCACTGCTGGTGTAGAATTTGGAGGGATTAGACAGTTATTTGCAAATCTCACTGCATGATCACAAGATTCCATCTCTGACAAGACTCTGAGTCACAGCTAAACCAGAATATCCCAGAGAAAAAGAGCAGCACTCGACACATGTGGGAAAGGCACCCAGCGAAAACACAGCTCAGCCAAACCCCGCTCACCAGCAGGGAGATTGCTGAGTAGTCAGAAAGCAGAGAGGGGTACTTGAAGGAGAGACACGGGAAATTAATTGCTCTCTGCCAAAAAGCAGGCTCCAACTCTTCCCAGGAACAGCAGCCTTCATGTCAGGAGAAAAAAAAAAGGGAGTTTTCCTACTGCAGTTAGACACTGCAACAAGCTGCAGTGTGAGACATGGACAAGCTGTAGCTGCAAGTCCCAGAGCACTGGAAATGAGGGAAACAAGGGATGTGAGAGGCAAATCTGCCACCTGGAGTGATGGAAGCCTCAGTGGGTATTTCAAACAAGTGTTGGCTGCACCAGTTCAGCAGCAGAGGCTGGACAGAGCCCCTCTGATGTGGGGTAGGGCAGAGGGTGGATCCCAGGGTAACCCAGGCTGGAAGGGACCTCACAGGGTCTCTTGTCAAGCCTCTTGTTCAAAGCTGTGAGATCAGACCAGGCTGTTCCATCCCTTCTGGCCTCGAGAACCTCCAAGAACGGGAACTGCTTCTTCAAGGTGCTCATGGACAAAAAGCTTTTCCTTATATCCAGCTGGAATTTTCTCATGCCAATTTATGCCTGCTGTCCCACATCCTCTCCTCACTCACCAACACGAAGAGCCCATCTCCAACTCCTCAAAAACCACCTTGTTGGCATGGGAGTGCTGTTACCTGGTCCCTCCACATTTTCTCATCTCCAGCCCAAATAAGCTCATTTCTCTCTCATCCCCTCCTCTCAGGGCAGATTCTCCAGCTCCTGGCCAAACTCTTCACCCTTACCTGAACTTGTTCTGGTTGATCAACAGTTTTTTGCTCTGAGTAGCCTAAAACTGGGTGCAGTATCTGGATATGGCCTGAGCCCAAGGTGATCACCTTCCCTCCATCTACTGGCAGTGCCCCTGTTTGCATATCCTGCGTCTTTGATTTCACCCATGGGAACAGCATCCATTCACTTTTCATGTTTTTTATGATCACCAGCCAATGATTTCTACATGACCCAGGAGAAATTGTGCCACTGCCCCATGTCCACATTGATCCCCACCACTCCTTTCACCCAACACGAGCACCAAGTGCCGAGTTCACCACAGCTACCAAAAACCACAACTTTGAGTGCTTCAGCCAGAATAATTAACTACTTTTCAAGCATCTAAGCTGGCAGCCACCTCTCAAAGAGGGGCTGCACATCAAGGTGGGACACAGACAACTGCAGACATCAAATTCTGACAGGAACCAGCATCGCTCCATCACAAATCAGTGAAGCACCCGGACTCCTGCTGGCTCAGGAAGCTGTGAGGAAAGGCCAGGGTGAACCAGCCCCTCTTGCAGAAACCATCTTCCCAGCAGGAGCCAGAGCCTCTCCGGCATGGTTTCAGATCAGTCAAGTCACTTGCCAAACAGCTGGGGGAAAAAATAAGATTCAAAAGAACCCCGAGCGTTTCAAGGCAGCAGAAGGAAGGAGAAGGGAGCTGAGTTTCCCTGCTGGCATTCACACAGTGCTGTCAGCTGCAGAATTCCCTCCAGGGAATATCAAAACCGAGCAGGGCTTCTTGTTTTGTGTGTACTCAGAAACCCCTGGCCCGGAGAAGCAGTGGGGATCTCTGGCTGTGCTTGCAGTTACCACCAGGCTGACATTCCATGCATGGTGATCCCAGCGCTGCCACTTCAGCTCCACTCCTTGGATGGGAGGTAAATTCCAACCCCTGGGTGGATCTGGGACTCCAATTCCATGGGCAGGGACACCTTCCACTATCCCATGGTGCTCCAAGCCCCATCCAACTTGGCCTTGGACACTTCCAGGGATGGGCATTCCCAACACCATTGTGAGAGGGGCCAAAATGAAAACTGCAAATCCCAGCTCTCACATTTTTAATTCCGCCTGTGGTGCTTTGTCTCTGGATCCAAGGAAAGCAAGATCTCAAGGGTTTGGGGTTATCCAGAGGGTTGTTCATGGAGCTGGTCAATACAGAGAGTCTTCTCCTAAACAGAGCTGATACCTGGTGGGAAGTGCCAGCCAGATTTCAGTGCTTTCTGATCTGAATGAAAACCTTCACCCCACATGACATTCCACATCTAAAAACCCTTCAAAGACCACAAACTGATAGCATTTGATGAAAAATGTAATACAGCCCACGGACTGAAAGTGTTGGTTTTTAAGCTAAAGTTCTCTCTCTGCAAGGAATTCAGCACAGAAAAGGCTTTGAGTGAAATATTTGGCTGGAATAAAAAAGAAACCAAACTATTTCTTACAGGGAAGTTGCAAATAAATGAAAATTTCTACTACTCCATTTTCAAATAAACATTTCAAAATAGACCAGAGCTTTGTTTTCTGAGAAATGCAGTTCCTAGGGTTGTTCCCAGGCTGGCATTTGTAAGCTCAACTCTCCCTTTACACCTGCGCCTACACACAGAATAATTGCAGGTAAGTTGTATTTCTTTGACTGGAAACGATCTGCACAAAAGCAATGACCCATAAATTAAATGCCTGGGGAAGGAGAACAAGGAACATGGAATACTGCTACCAAGTGATGCCAAGTATTAGTGGCACCAGGAAAAAAATCCAAACCAAGCACACAAAGTGTCTCCATGGGTACATCCCTGGTTTTCTCCTGCCACTGGAGTGAAGAGCTGAGTGTGTAATGAGAGAGTGAGCAAAGGAAAAATAAAAAGCCAGGGAATTTTGGCACCTGGCTGCTTTACAGCAAAGCTGTTTGCAGGGAGAACATCCCCAGGAATAGCTCCTGTGCTGTTTGCAGGGAGACAAAACAGACATTTTTTAAACCTAAGTGAGGTTTTCTTTTGCATCTCCTGAAAGAAATCACTAAAAATTCCCAGGGGTGCCAACTGAATTTCAGCCACGGGTTTTGCCTGAAGCGTTCCCCATGGTGCAGAGGAGTTCACTGCCAAGGAAGCCCATCAGGATCCCTGGATTACCCTAAAACTGGGGGAACACTCACCAAAGTGGTACAGACACACAGGAACACCATGGGACAGCCAGCACAGGAGGGAATCACAGGTACTGGAAATACAGATATTCTAAACAGAGCACAGCAAGATTAAATATTCCTCATTAAACAATGCCACAAGTGGTCAGGAGCTGGTTTCCCATCCCACCTGATTTGTTGAGTTGAGCTGTTTGAGTGATCACACACCTCACAGCACTTAATACATTCATTTTCTCCAGCACTCTTTGAGCAAGGAAAACATTCCCTGCCATTTGCAGGAGAGAAAATGAGGCATGGAGACACACCAGAAGATCCTGGCAGAGCAAAGGACTGAACCTACTCTGCCCCAGCCCACCCTGCTCCATCCCCAATGAGCCACAAACCCCCATTAAACCTTTAATCCAAGGGCAGTGGTTTCTATGTGTTAGATATGGACAGGGGGAATTTTCCTTTTCGTAGCTCTTCATTTTTATCCTATTTATTCCTTCATTCTGCAGGGCCAGGCTGCACCGTGGACAAGGCAGCAGAATTGGAGGGAATATTTCTCCAGCACATTTATTCCGTGCCTTCCTGATGGACTGCACACGGAGCTTTGTGAATGAGCAAGGGTTGCAAAATGCATTTTGCCTGGGGCAGTGAAATAGCTGGGGCCAACCGTGTCATTCGGTTTCACTCACACTTTCCCTACCCTATCTCTATCTTGGTTTTTCCTTTTCTTTCTCTCTTTGTTGTCTTGGTTACATGGGCAGATTCCTGATATGCTGCTAGTGTTCGTTTTAATGATACGTTCCTGTAAAGCACAATATTTTCCTTCAGTTGTGTGTGCCACTGGATAAATTCCTTTGACACATGTGACATTTGTATATCAACTAACAGATATTGCTTTATGACTGTGGGTATTTTGCAGAGCATTCATGGATCGCATAAATCAAAATCTGATACACAGTCTGCCACTTTCATATAAAAAAACCCCCACACGGAGAGGAAAATACTGAAAATGCAGGAAAAAAAAGCAGCAAAGTTTCTCCAAAACCATTCTGTAATGACTTGCAGCGAGTCTTCCCAGCACAGAATAAATCCTGCTATCTTGGAGATAATCTCCGAACTCCTCTTTCATGCCATCCAAAATATTCCACTGCAGCTTGACCGAGGAGCTGCACTGCACCAGGAGAAGCAGCAGAGTGTGACACGCCTGGTAGGACCCAACAGCACAAAACAATATCAAAAATCCCAGTTCCTGGGATGTGTCCAGGAGTTCCATCTAATCCTACAAGGCTTATTCCAATTTACCAGTGTTTTTGAGCAGCAAACAAACTTTGTGCTAAAATCACGGATTATGCTGGAGCTGCAATCCCAACGCAGCATTTTCCTTGCTCCCTGTTCAGCAGCACCTGATGGATGAGCCCAGGTGGAAAACAAAGCATCAAGAGGCCCATGGCAGGGGTCAAGGAGCATCAAGGGAAAATCCCCAGTGCCAAACCACCCCAAGGAGGTGACAGGTTGTTGTCCCAAGGTCAGACACCCTCAGGAGCACTGGAGGGGAACAGTGTGTGGAGGAGAGTCAGGGATTGCAGAAGTCACAGCAAGGATGGGGGTGAACCTACAGGAATTAAAGGTTTCCAGGAGTCTGGATCAACTGATCCAAAAGAATCACACGTGTTCAGGGGAGCCCCATTTTTTTGTGTGTTCTGCCTCTTTGGGGGAAATTTATTCACCTGAGCCAATCTCAGCCCTGCTCCCACTCACCCAATGTGAGAACTACCACAAGCAGAATATTCAGCACATTAGGAAAAAGCTTCAGTTTATTCCCTTTCTCAAATTACATCAGCCACTTCAGCTCTCCTCTCCTCATTCTTTACCCTATAAGGCTGTCCCTGCTCCCTACCACACTCCATAAAGCACAGAAAGCTTTCTCTCCTATTTTCCCCTGTTAAAAAGGAATCAGGGCTTGGATTCTGCAATGCGACCTGCAAAGGCAAAGACAGAGCTGTGGCTGAGTTTTCTTCTCCTGAAGCCAATAAAAAAACTCCAACCAAAAGCTTGTGAGTGCAGGGAGAGCAGTCATTAAGTGTTTAGGTCTTTTGGATATTTACCATCCAGATCTCAGCTACCCCACTTCCCTCCCTCCAAGAGACTGACTGGAGAACTGAACTGTTTATTATGATATCACACATGACAGGGAAGCAAAACCTAATTAGCCAGGGGAGGAGATGATTTTTATTATGACCATTTTAAAAACAACTTGGCTCCTTTTCCACATGCCTGAATGAAAAAAAAAAAAAAAAACAAACCCAAACATATTTTCTTTTCAAAAGCACGAGCAACCTTTCCTCTGTTTTGAACAAAGCCAGAGACATTTGCCAGTGGGCAGGATCCCATTCCCCTTGCAGCCCTCCCTCGGCATGGAGGAAATGCCATCTGAATTTACAACCCAGATTTGCTTTTCAAGTGAAGGAACAGGTAGAGGAATAAAACCAGATATTTCAGACTTTCCCTAAGCACCCACAAACAAACAACTCCCTTCCCTCCCCACAAGCCACAGTGGGTCCCCTTCTCAAAGCTTTTTTTTTTTGCCCCAACTTGGAATTCTTTAGTCATAGAAGGGATTTAAGGAGGAAAGGACATCCTAAGACATCTCAAGGCTCTGCCCAGCCTCCCTTCCCAGCTTCTCCCCATCTCCATTATCACGACAAAGCCACCATCTCCTTGCACACCCAGTAATTTACAGCACTCCCGGGCTGAGCATTCAGACAAACATTGCCAGACTGGCACAGAGGGTGGAAATGGAGGCAGTGCCCACCATTAGCTCATTTCCAATAACTCTTCTTTCCTTGGGAAAGCCACAGGGAGATGATTCCACCTCTCCAGCCTCTCCGAGTGCTTCCCAAGGCAAACTCCCAGCCACACAATGGGCCCGTTTCCAGTGAGAATGCCCAGAGAGGAACACAAACACACTCTTGATTGTGTTTGTGTGGCACCAGCCATAAACACAAAGCTCATTATGGCTCAGGACACAGCTTTCCTTCGCTGCAAACACTCTTCCTTCAGCACAAACCCCCAGCCTGACATCAATGGTGCAGCCACTAATCCCGTGCTGGGCTCGTGGTGAGATCACAGCCCAGTCACACTGCTCTGAAGAGAGATTTCCAGAGCATGAGTCCTGTTTCCTCAACATCAGCCCCAATCAGTTTTTCTCCGGCATGCATAGACACCCTGTGATCAACGACTCAATTAGAGATGGTCTGAACACAGAAAATTCTGTTGGATGCAAATTACATCATGTCCATCTGCGACTGGGGCTGTGGTTTGACTTCTGAAGCATCAATTTCCTGATGAATAACCATTTGGGAGGAGGATTTTATCCTTTCTCAGACCACCTCTATCCCTTGAAGGCAAAACACAGTTTTTCTGCCAACCAAACCATTTTTTATCCCCAAAATAGGAGCACCTTAGGATGAGAACTGTGCTCATGCTCAATGCGACACTTAAATCTATACAAAAATAAGAAAATCTGAGTTAGAGGACCAAGTAGGTCTTACCTTCTTGAGCTTCCCACTCTTGGTGCCCACAAAAGCCAGGGAGTGGTTCTTGTAGACGTAGGCAATCACCGAGGTCATCCTGTCCCCATCCTCGGTAAAAATGGGGAGCCCTCGCACCATGGATGATACTCCCAAGGGGGCATTCATATCCAGGCCACAGAAATTGTCATCAATTGTTAACAGCTGCAAAGAAAGCAAGGAAAAGTGTGTAAACAGCTGAAGTCACCAATTTTTCAGCCATTTGGGAAGTCTCCATCCATTGCATAACGTGCCTGTAATTTACACAGGCTGACAAAAATCAGGGAGGACTGGAGAAAGAGGTGGAAAAAAAAAGATTGTCCAAAAGTTGCACAATGAGTTACAGCCAGAAGGAGAACTGGAAACTTGGTTCTCTTGAATGACAGCCCAGCAGGATACATTACATTAAGCCTTTTTCCTACTGCTTTTACCAGTCAGTTTTACCAGTCAAGACTCACCAATCAAACGAAAGTCTGCTGAAAATGTCTTAAACATGCCTAGTTCTGTCAAAGGAAAATCAAAATAAAAGTATGCATACCGTTCCTGTAGATCCAGAGTAAGAACCACAGAGCTGAATCTGCACTGGCAAATAAAATAGACCCTGACCTGCCCTCTGGACCCAAAATCCAACACTAAGGATACCACCTGTAAATAAGTCCTCCTTTCCTAGTTCCAAACTCAGTAGGGTTGTTCACACTATATCTTGGAAATCACCATCCTCCAAGGAGAGTCCAGGCGTTGTCTGAGAGAGAAATGGTCAGCCCAGGCCAAATCTGTAGCAGGGACCACGGTAAGAATTAAACACCATAAAATTAAAGCCCTTTCCAGTACCTCAGGGGGGCTCCAAGAGAGCTGGAGCAGGACTTGGGACAAGGGATGGGAGGACAGGACAAGAGGCAATTGCTTCAAACTGCCAGAGGGCAGGGTTAGATGGGGAGAAATTTTTGGCTGTGGGGGTGGAGAAGCCCTGGCAAAGGTTGCCCAGAGAAGCTGTGGCTGCCCCTGGATCCCTGGAAGTGTCCAAGGCCAGGCTGGACGGGGCTTGGAGCAGCCTGGGACAGTGGGAGGTGTCCCTGCCCTTGGCAGGGGTAGGACTGGATGATGTGGGGAAAAACCACATCTTGAAAAGCCAATGTCCACAAAGGAGACAGGGGAGTCCTGAAACTTCATTTGAGTAAAGGACGAGAGAGTCCACTGGGGCATATCCCCATGGGGCTTCTCTCCTGAGGTTTCAGAGGACGCAGCCTCCTTTTATCCTAAACTCCCTCTCTTCCTTTCCCCATTGCTGAGGCACCAGGAAGGAGCAGCCTTCCCAAACCGCCTACCACATATCCCCCCCTTGAACGTGTCATTTTCCCCCAAAGGCCAGCAGTTCAGGCTGTCTGCGTTCTGTGGATCCACCAGAAGTTCAGACCACGTGGGCTCTGCAATAGACTTTGACCAAACCCATTTGTCCAACCCTAAAGTTCGGGAGTTCAAACTGTAGGTATATTTTCTGGGTTTTGTAACATGGATATTAAGGGCCATTTCAAAGACATTTACATACATTCCTCATAAAGACCCCTCACCCTTCAAGTTGTTTGCAAGGACATTTGCACTCATCTTTCCTTTCTTGAAGGTCCCTTCCAACCCAAACCATTCCGTGATCATCCTCCTACTGGGATACTGTAGGTCCCTGAAGTTCTTTGGAGAGGAGGAAAGCTTCCACAGCTACCACAGGGGCTTTCCAGCTTTTGTTGGAGATAGCCATGATCTCCCAACAACAAGAGAAAAAAACCCTATTTAATGATGCTGCTGCCTGAGCTCCAACACCCATTGCATTTAAACTCAACAGGACTTTCACCAGATAGATGTTCCACTGGGATCCTTCCACATAAATGAATGTAGTGTCCAGTTATCCCTGAGGGTGTTCCTTTGGGCTTCAGGGAGTTCCAGAAACACAGCAGGAACATGGCACAGGCAGCTCTTCTACCTTCAGGCACCATCAAGGCAGGTGAAGCTGGTGCAGGTCACAGATCTCCACAGAATAAGTCAAATAAAGCTCCAAATATCCCACCACACAACTGCCAGAGCAGTTGGACTTTATTAACTTCTCTGGGGCCACTCAGAGATTTCAAGTTAAGCAGCCACTTAAAATGTTTTGCTGGACTAAGGCCTAGAAAAGCAATAATTAACTGCACAGGAAGGTTGCCTAGTTTTGATAAATCAGTAATAAAGAACCATGACGATTTTCTTTGTCTGAACTCACATCTTCCTGGAAACATGGCTAAAAAAAGTGATGCTCCCTGCTTGAGTTCACGAGCAGTAAAAGCCTGATAGTTGATTCATTTTATCCTCACCCAGCAATTACTGGCAATAATTACAGATGGTTTTGCTGAATGGAAGAATAATGTGTCCTAAATGTGTTTATAAATACATAAAACCTAGGAGGAATTCAAAGAGCCATTAGGAGGGATCAGCTAGCCTGAGCTCTGGCCTGCAGGAGTCATTAGTGTTTGTGGACTGCCCGTTTTAGCAGAGCTAAAACACCAGCTCAAAGAGCAATTAGGGAGCAGATCAGCAGCCTCCACCACGCTGCTGGTCCAAAACACCAGCAAAAAGTCCAAGATAAATCTGCAACCCAGCTCTGGGACATGGAAATCCCTAATCAGCGGGGGAAAGGAGGTGTGTCAGAGAAGGAGCCACCCAAACAAACTAGAAATGCACCTTCTAACAGAGCCAGGTGATCACAAAACCACTCCAGATCATCCCCCTCAGCCCAACTCTAGGGCCCCCTGATGTCCTTCCAACCTGAATTATCCTGTGGGTGCAGGATCTGAGAAGAACCCAGGTCTTCAAGTCAGGCCCAGTTTGACCAGAAGCTCTTAAGCTCTGAGATTGGCACAATTTGTGTTTCAAGGGTATAATCAAACTGCCTAAGTGCTCACTCTAATGGCCTGAGGAGCTGAAAAGAATCACATCAGGCTGGAAGCAGGAAACTCCCAAACAGCAGAGAGAGGAAAGGGAGGAAAGTTTTCAAGGAAAACAAGACAGTTTTCTTCACCACCAAGAGGATGGAAAGCTTCATAGTGCCAGCAGACATCTTACCTGAGGTGCAGGGTACAAAGCTCCATCCCAAACAAGAGGAAATTTCTCTCACAAGAGGTGAAATGAGATGAATGCAGCAGAGCTGGCACAGTTGGAGGCATCCTCCTTGGAGGAGCGCAGCCAAAACCAACCACTCCAGCTGAAGCACTTGAGACCAGAAAGGATCCACAAAATCATCCGGCTGCCTTCCTGCATGACCCAGAACCTCCCATCCCAGGCGGGAGCCTGGGAGGATATAGCCCCAAAAATCACAGCATTAAGCACAAACACCGATGGCTGATTTGCAGCCCGTCTCCAACCTGTTGAAATTTAATTAATCTAACTGCCACCAGGCAGTTCCTCCTACATCTGACTGGGCTCCAGCAGAACTCAGACCTACCTTTAATGGGGCTGATAATCCCACACAGACACAACATTAAATGTAAGCCTATTGATTTCAGTATTTTCCCCCTGGAGTTATTTACAGAAGGACACATCCTTATAAGAAGGACTTACACAAAAATCAGATTTTTTTAAAGAAGCTAGAGTCACACTAGATTTAAAGAAGAAATTGTTTATGATGAAGGTGGGGAGGCATTGGAACAGGCTGCCCAGAGAAGCTGTGGCTGCCCCTGGATCCCTGGAAGTGCCCAAGGCCAGGCTGGACGGGGCTTGGAGCAATCTGGGACAGTGGAAGGTGTCCCTGCCCATGGCAGAGGGTTGGAATTTCATTGTCTTTAGGTCACTTTCAACCCAAACTATTCTAGAATTCTGAGTCCACTCACGTGCTGCTGGTTGGATGCCAGAGAAGCAATCACAGAGCTGTGGTTTGCCATGTGGACAACCCTCCCCCAGGAACAGGAGCAAGGCCAGCAAGCCACACGCCACACGAAAACTATTTTCATTTAACATATTTGGGTTATTTCCTCTGGGGATCATCTGCCAAAAAAACGCCAGCAAGCAAAACCCTACAAATAAACACCACCCGGCTCCTGCACAGCTGTGGCTCTCAGCTGCACACAGGCCTTTGTAGAGACAGAAATACAGTCATCTTCTGCAGCAAAGAGAGACACGTAAGGAAGTTTGGATTTATGATGAAAGGGTCAGGAGTTGCAAGCACAGGTTTATTTTCAATTCCAGACACTCCTAGTAGCAATATAAAGTAGCCACGTTAAACTCTCTGGAGCTTCTCTGCTTGGCAATTTCATGTTAACGACTTTCCAGAACGAAGGAGGAGGTGAGGGCATGAATTCACTTCTAAGGCTGCTGCCACAGCGGCTGGGATAGCAGGGAGAGGCGAAGGGAAGGTCTAAAGAGGTGGGAATAACATCAGCAATTCTCACACCCCAAGCAGTTAAAATCCAACCCAGAAAGTCGAGCAGCCAGCAGGTAACGTGGAAGGAAACGGGGGCCTGCAGTTGGAATGCTGGACTGGAATCCATCACTTCCTCATCCCACTTGCAAATGAGGGAATATTTCTCACCATCACCCTGCCCCAGGGAAACTGAGAAACACAGGTTTATAAGGTGCTCTGCATATCCAAAATATCTTCATCTGAGATAGACTGGCAGCTCCCAGGGTATAAATGCCCTCCCCAGTCTCACCAGCTGCCTCTGCACCTTGGGCTGATGTGCAGGGGGGACCAGCTGGTTGTGTTCTGCTCCTGCCACCTCTCCCTGTGTCACCAACCAGGGCTTCATCTGCAGCCATGGACAAGTGTCACAGTCACCACTGAAATGGGAAGGATGTGCAAAAGAATGGGAGGATTCTGGCAGGGGTTTGCCTCCTCCAGGATTAAGCCAATCAAACAAATAATTAACACATCCAAGGCCTCCTGGAGAGGATGGGTTTACAAGGCTGGTGCTGGCTCAGTCCCGGAGGGATTCACTGAGCCCCCAAAACCCCCAAATTCAGCAGAAGGGGTAGAGATTTGATTACATCACCTCCTTCCCTGTCCTCATCTGATTCCCAGCAGGACAGAGCACATTGCCATTGCATGAGTGGCAGAAGCACCAAATATCAGGGGACATGGGCAAACAGTGCTCATAATACCCCAATTGTCCCTTAAACATCTGCTTTCACTATTTGCCTCTGAAACAGCCCCTGATAATCAAACAGAGCCTAATCCACATTTGGGGAACGGCCTCGATAAAGGATTAGCCACCCCTCATTCCTCCTTGCTTTCACTCCGGTGGAATCTTCCTCCCCTGTCAAAGCACCGGAGCCTTTTTTCCCAGATATCTCAGCAGGCTCCGAAGCAATTCCACAGACTCACCAGGGATAAAGGCTGTCCCAGTGGCCAAGCCTTGCCTTTGATTTACAGCTAATACCTAACAGCCCTGTCTTCACATGGTGGCAGGTACTTGGCTCCTCTCTCCTGTTATCTCAGGCTTGGCTGGTGCAGAGGATGGAGGGAACACGCATTAATGGATGTCTGTGCTGCCAGCAGGGCCAGGGAGCCAACAGCAGCAAGAAATCAACAGTTACAGGCATCTGAGTCTTTGCAAGGAGATATCCAAGGTCTTTTCCATCACCTGACTGCAAGATCTCCTTCCCCTCCTGACTGAGGGGGAAGGTGGGCACATGTCCACTCAATAGGATATTTAAAAATCAAGAGGGATGGAAGACAAGGAAAAACCTCTCAGCAGGAACTTCACCATGTCTGAAGAGACACAAGCTAAGAAATTTAGGGTCTGAATCACCCGGAGAAGGGGTGAACCATGAATCCCCACAGCGCGGAGCTGGAAATAATGGAAACCATCTCCCTGCAAACCACAGGACTTTAAACTCCAACAGCAGCAGGATGGTGCCCAAGGTTTGTGCTTCTCCTGCTTGCCTGTGCACGTTCTCTTGGTGGTTTGAGCATGGTTTCAGCACAGGGTGAACTCCTGGCTGGATGCTGCTTTGCCCATGGCATTGGCACTTGGCATTCCTGAAGCTGGACTGACTCTCCCTCTGACCTCCTGCATTATCTCTGCTTCTGGCCATGCTGCCCCCTGTGAAATCAGTGGATTTTGATTCACCTGCCCTTCTCCCCACGGATCTTCAGCAGAACCACCACGTTTCATCCTGCTGCTGTGCCAAGCTGTGAAATCCTAGTGCAGGGTGGACACGGCCCCTCCAGCTTTCCCCTCCTGCCACATCATCCCCAGAATCTGATGCCTGTCACTGCCCTCCCCATCCCATGCATCCCTGACAGTGGGTCAGGGAAAGGCTGCAGGTTTGCCCAGCTGTAGATCTTTGTAATCTGCAGTTCAAAATTTTGTGGACGGAGAGATGGGCAGCGACCAAAGATAGCACAGACCACCAACCCAGCCCCTCTTTGGCAGTCGGTCTGCAGTCTGATGCCATCCAAAAATACCCAGTCCTGGTTCCCCAGGGTGCTCTGTGATATAATAGAAGCTGGATAGAGAGCCAGCATTTGGAAATACATTATAATTGCACGCTGCTTTTCACTCGTGCACCCACAGCAGTGGTTTCTGTGCAATTACATGTCACCATATACAAATGACAGTGCAGTTACAGTAACTTTACCAATTATAGGGAAATTGCACCCACTACGCTGAGAGGTTTTCATTCAGACACGATTCAGGAACGCAAGAACAAGAGGGAAAAGTTACTCAAATTGACTAGAACTGGTACAGGCGTTCGGTTTTTAGGTCTGTAGTTTAAGCATCAGTTCAAGGACTGGTGTCAAGTTTCCAGAGTGCTGCAGAATCTTAATGGAGTACAGACTTTTTATGTCTGCATTTATGTTCCTGCTCTGCTGCGAGAGTAAGGCTTCCCAACAGTCTACACCGTGTTCCTCCACGTCGTAAAATCTGCAATTTCCTGAAAAGGAGGCTGCCTTTCTTACAGAGAGCAACAGGTTCCTTCAGTCTCCAGGCCTCTTGCTCAGCAGAGCTGGGTGATTATCAGTAATTGTGAATAAAAGGAATTGTGCTATAAATTTAGCATCCTCTAAGCCCTGCCTTTCTGAATGATTACAGTGCCTAAAGATGTGCACAAGCTAAATCCATTAGTGAACCCCTACAAATTTTCTAGATCCCAATATTACAAAATTTAAGCAATTCTGGCACTAAGTTTGCTTTCCTTACTTTTTGCTTCAGACCTCGGAGATGCAGAGCCCAACTTTCAGCATCTGCTGAGCCTGTCACAGCCATGGCGATGCAATTACAAAGATTTTTCAAATTTTTTTTTATTGTTGTCCAACTCTGGTTCCCACTTTTGCTGGGGGACTGCCCTGGAAGCAGAATGGAGCTATTATGGGCTCTGAGCAACCTGGTCTAGTGGGAGGTGTCCCTGTCCATGGCAGGGGGGTGGAATTGGATGAGCTTGAAGGTCCTTTCCAATCCAAACCATTCTATGATGCTGTGATCAGAGGCAAATTGGTCATGTCCCCATGAAGGAAAGTCATATTGTGATTTAAGTGGTATTTCCAGTGCCTTGGTTAGACCCCAAAAGTCTGATGTAAGCAGGGAAGAGGGACACTACCTCCAGCAGTGATGCAGACTGAAATAATACAAACATTCCACTCATGGAGATCTTCCCATTCCAAATCCCTACCATCGTCACTGTGTCAGCCAAATCTCCCTTTTGCAAATGGCATTTCCACCCCTTCAGAAAACTTCCAGCATCAGGATTCCAAATCTCAGCATCAGCACCCCGAGCCATGGAGGCGGGGTGAAAATCCCACCCCAAAGCTGTGTGGTCACCGAGGTTCATCCCTACAAACCAGAAGGATGGATGAGACCTGAAGAGCAGCAAGTGGGACTGTGAAAGGTGTAAAAGGAAGCTGAGCTTTCCTGTGGTCCCATAAACTTCCCCTTGCTGGCTCAGAGGATGATACGGATGAGGCGCTGGAGGAAAAACACAGGAATATAATCTCTATGGCTCTCTGATCAGTGATTTGAAATATTCACTTAAAATTTTTCACACCCAAAAAAAAAAAGAGATTATTGAGTGTGGAGACTCTGCCTTTGAAACTGCCACAGACTGTCGGGTAAATAAGCATTTAGGGATTTTTCAAAAGGGAAGTATTGATCAAATAAGCTGCCAGAGCTCTTCTGTAAGAACTTATTCCACCAGCAAATCTCTTTTGCACACCTGAAACACAGCAGCACTGATATTCTCTGGTGCTGCTGTAGCTGAGACAGGGAGAAAGGGTCCCAGAGAGGGGAAATCTTAGGTGAAAAGGGGTTTTTATGTAAGCAGAAAGACACCTTTGCGAGAAGGTGCTACATTTACCCTAAAGGATTCACATTTCCCTGATCAGCCCTCTCATTCCTATAGAGTGCACACCAGCACCTGGTCAGATAAAGTCTGGCTGCCTCCCTCTGATGGCACCACCAGCAATTCACTGCATCACAATTGCTATAATTATTATTTTGTTACACAGGAAAAATCATCGTTTGGGCTGCAAAGTGCCACCCGCGCCAACAGCGCTGCAGAAATGAAACAACAAGACTGCTTCACATGCAGGCAACACCTTCACCCCGAGAGCCCAGAGCCTCTTAAAAGCATTAATTAAGCCTCACCACGGCCCTGCAAAGGTGATTTAAGTGCTGTAATGAGCGAGATGTATGTGCTGCTGCTCTTCAGCACCAGGAAATGGTGAGAGCTTGGCTTGCTCAACAACTAACGGAGACTCGAGATCCAGGGCTGGCATCTGTATCAGGGAGAATCGAGATGTGTCTGGTCCCATCATCTCACAGAAGATGAATTTAAAGAAGTCTGGTTATCAGTTTAAACAACAAACTAAAGCACTCAAGCCCTGAAAGGGAAAATCTCCCGCTTGCCTCCACTTATCTGTGCAGATCTCGGTGCTTGAGGAATTCAGAGCTTTTGTACCAAGCGGTGTAAATTCACTGAAGCCCCAACTCCTCCCGAATCCGAAAGCAGGACCGTGCAATCGGGAGGCTGCAGCCAGCCCTGGAAGCAGGGACACCATCACAGCCACAGCCCCGTGTTTCCTGGCGTGGGATCCTGACCATCAGCCCCAGCCCAAGAGTGCCAGGTCATTCCCTCATTAGGAGGAGTGAATTTTTATTATTCCCTGCTGCACGTTCCCTCACTCTGCCTCTCCCACTCTCTCTCCTTGTCGAAATACGTGCCTGGCTAATATTGCTTGTTTACAGGATAAATCAGCTGTACAAATCCTATTATATTTTGGATCACTGACAATGACAGGGTAATGACATTGAAACGGGGAAATGCAGTGTTGTTCCTACTGGTCTAATGTCACCCACATGTTCCATCAGCTACACCAGCTCCCAGGCCTGCATGGAGGAAGCAGAGGAAACTCTGTCTTTACCATTTAGTTCCAGTCCTATCTGTGTGTCTTGCCTTTCCTAGTGTCGAGTACTTCTTTAAATATAGAATCATAGGATGGTTTGGGTTGAAAGGGACCTTAAAGACCACTCAGTTCCATCTCCTGCCGTGGGCAGGGACACTTTTCACTGGATCAGGTTGTTCAAAGCCTCATCCAAACTGGCCTTGAACACTTTCAGGGATGAGGCTACAGCTCCATCCTCAACCTGGATACATCTACACAAGCAGGTCTGTGCTGGCTCTGCAGACACCAAATTTTGTTCTTAAGTTGTTGTCAGGTTACCCAAAGCTTGGCCCAGTCCTACTAAAATGCCTCTCAAACAAACTTGGAGCAAAAACTATATCCTACAACAGCGAAGTCATGCAGGTGCCAGGCTGAGAGTGTTTGAGACTTGTATTTCAGGCATCTCTCTGTGGGTAAAACAGCTTTTTTCATCTCCATCTTCACATTATCAAGTCTTCCAATATCCGTGTTATCCTAACAGGTACAATGGGGACCCATCCATGCAATTTGGACAAATAGAGAAATTTCAGGGAGGGAAAAATAAATAAGTCTTATGTTATGTGTTTCCCAGAATATAAACAAATAGACACGCACATCAGATCGCTCCCAGAGGCTGAATATCTTCACTGAGCCTCCAAGTTCCAAGACAGACCCTGCCCTGTGTTTCACCCTGAAAGCTCCACTGGCATCAAGCGAGGGAGGAAGGGTCTGTGCAGGATTTATCCCAGAGAGCAGAGCTGGATCCAGCACCCCATCGACCCCCTCCTCAACAGAACGGGCATTGTACAACCTCCCCTGCTCCGGAGGCTTTAAATAGCATCAGCCTCACCAAGGGAGCTGGAGTCACTTTGCTTCTGGCTCCTCCAGGACATCTGGGGTTTGCTTTCTGCTTTTTTTTTTTAAATTAAAAAAAAAAAAAATCTTGCACAAGCACTGCCCTTGGCCTGCCAGGCGACCTCCTGGCGAGGCAACGCGAGGTCAGGTTTGCGAAGTCGCCGATCTCCTGGCGCGGAAGAAAATGTGAGGAGATCATGTGGAGCCCTCCAAAAATGCAAAGCTGAGCCACAGGCGACCGCAGGGCTCGACCGCAGAAGAAAACAGCCTGGGCTGCTGGCAGGGGAAGCAGCAAAGAGCAGTTCCCAGAAATAAATCTAATTGTGCGTGCGGCAAGGAGCGTGGGGAGACGGCGCGGGCAGCGCTGGAGAGTCTGGCACTTGGCTCACCTGCACACGGGGGACCAGCAGGACCCGGGGGTGATGCTGAGCTGCTCAGGCAGAGCCAACTGGGGCAGGAATGGGATGGATGGTGGGGGAGGGAGGGAGCTGTGCCTGGAATATCTCAGACACAACAGCGGCTCTGCAGCCCTGGGTCCCGCTCTGCCCTCAATGAACATTTTGTGTGGGGGTCACCCAGACGTGAGAGAACAGCTCTGTGAGAGGGTTTGGCACCCAGCCACTTAAAGGCAGAGGGTTTCCTTCTGTTTTGTGCTTGGGAAGGAAATAAATGGTTTTGAGAAGGTTGTTTCCAATGAGTGTTTGGGGTTTTTTCCCCCCAGGGCAATGAGGATTTGGGAAGGAGAGGTTTCAGGGCGGGGGTATTATGAGAAGGTAATTAATTACTGCCAGAATTATTTCTGCATCCACTGATCAGGCGGTATCCTTTCAAGGACAGGTGTTTAATACTGAGAAACATACTTAATACCTCAAATGCAATCATCCTCTCCATGCAATTAGGCCCTGGTTTACAGCCCTTAAGTGCAAGCTTCTGTTGATGTCGGGGATTAAGAGTTTTTGTTTTGCTCTCCCTCAGAGCATCCAAAGCCACTTTTTTCCCTGCCTGGAGTGCAGAGGAGGGACCTGTCCTTATCCCTGCTGGCTGAAAGGGAGGGTGGCACCTGGGAGAGAGCGCCATCACCCAGGGAAAAGAGAAGATGAACCCATGAGCTGCCTGAGCTCACTCCCAGCGGAAGCAGTGGGGAGAATTTCCCAATCCCAGTTCAGAGGGGCCAGGACCCTGCTGGGAGCACTGAAGACATGAACTCAATTGCTCTCCATTAGCCTGAGGAGCACTGATCTGGACATCTCTGGCCACTTCCACCACTGACCACAGCCATGAGAAATACCAGCTGTGGCCCTGGAGAGCTCCCTGAGCTGCCTTACGTGGGGAGATAACATGGAATTCTCTCTGTGGAAGTGTTTTTCACCCCGGAGCAGAGCCAGCCTTGCAGGGGAGATGATGCTCAGGAGGTGGAAAGTGCAGGGGGAGATTTGCAAACCACAGAGCTCAGCTGCAGAAACCCTGAGCCAGAGCCCTACCCTGTGTCCCTCTTCCTGCCCAGCTGAGCCTCTGCCCTCTCCAGCCCCCAGTGTCAGCAGGAGGACACTTGTCACCTCTTATCACAGCTCTGGGCTCAGCGGGTCCCTCACAACACGCCCTGCACACCCGCCACACGCTCCATCCAACACAAACTGATGGGACCGAGTGCACAAACACAGATCTGGCAGCCACAAGCCTGTTTGCTCCAGCTCCCAGTCTCCAGTGAGCATTCCCAGAGAGGCATTACAGCATTGCTGAGGGTACTGCCCTTCCAAAAACTGAATTTCATCAGTTTTGCGGGGGTTTCCTGCTCTTATTTGCATTTTCAGAGGAAGAAGAAGAAAGCACTGTTAAAAATTGACCAAGAAGTGACCTCAGCTGTCCATAAACCCTTTGGATCAGGAACACCAGGCTGTGTAATTTGGAATAAAGATGTGTACACAGAACTTGTGCGTGGTCTGTCCAGCTGGGATGAGCAAAAAGTCCTGTTGTGCAAGCACCAGTGGCACTGACACACACGGGGATTTACTCAGGATAGCCCAGCTGGCAAACAGGGAGATGATGAGGTAAAATGGAACTGATAACTCTTCCCTGTGATTGATCCATTCCCCTGGGAAAGCGTCAGGCTCACGTACCTGCCACTCCAGCCAGGAGAAATGGGCAGAGGCTGGATGTCCAAAATGCCAAAGCACCAGGATTGCAGGTGATTCCATGCATTCCTCTTCCCAAGGACTAAGCAAAAGCTAACACTCCCTTTTCCCCAACCTTTCCCTTTTAAGGGAAAATGGGAGAAATGGCTGATAGGGATGACAATTCCTGCTTTTTTGCTTGTAAAGTGACTTTTTCCCTCGAAACACTCCTTCTTTGCAGCAGCTCCAGCTGGTCCTTCTTTCGAAATGACCCTGTTCTTCTGCCCACCATGCCAGGGAGGAATGCAAGAGCAAGGAAGATATTCCCTCTTCCTGCAACAGACAGCCACAGCACTAAGATCCAGGAGTCCCTGGGCTACAAGATGTGATTTTGTGCCTTAGCCAACCCTCCCGTGAAGCAACCTCCTGCTGCTCCCCATCCTGGGGTTTCAGAGGTGCTCTGTGTCCTGTTAACACCAGGGATGATAAACACAAGCCCTTGAAGGAAGAGGAATATCATGGAATAGGCTGGAAAATCTTGGCCTTCCCTGTTAACACCAGTGATTACAAACACAGGCCCTGGAAGGAAGAGGAATATGAAATAGGATGAAAAATCTTGACCGTCCCATCACCACCAGTGGCCTTCCCAGGAGTCAAGCTGACTGTCCCATACCATAAATGAAGTCTTTCACCACCTGAGTAAAAAATGGCCCTTCCTGACCTGGTGGAATGGAGCAGGAGGGAGCCCATGGATCAGCCCCAGGGACCAGGCAGTGTTCATCCTTAGGCTGCCAGAGGAAGATGTCTGCACCCAGCTGGCCTCCAAACATGCCCAACAGCTTTCCATGGAAGGACTAATCCACAGCCTCCTCCTGAATCCAGCTAAACCCCATGACAAACAGCAGTGCTTGCTTGGTGGGCATCAGGGATGGGCAGGGGGATGCAGGGAAAGCTGGAGAGAGCAGGGCAGAGCAGGGGAGAGCAGGAGAGAGCAGGAGAGAGCAGGAGAGAGCAGGAGAGAGCAGGAGAGAGCAGGAGAGAGCAGAGCCCATCTGAGGAACAAATGCATGGAGAGGGTGCAGGACTCTCAGAGATCTCAACAGCAGCATCAGCAAAGAGGTTTTGGGGAGTTACCAACAACCACCAGAAGCACAGGAAGCATTTACAGCCAAGTCACTCGTCAGACAATGGCTTGGGACCCAAACATCCACTTCTGGTTGCAAAGTGTTGGGAAAATATTGCCCAGCTCTTCACACAAGGCCTTTTGTTGGCCAGTCAGCTTTGAAAACATTTCTGTTCTCCCCCAAGTGACAGCGCTGCCATGAAAAACAGGAAGAGACTGAATACAGCAATTTAAACAGTCAAACCCCATTTCCTGCCAAAAGGAAAAGAAAATACCAGCAAAAGGCAGAAGCCAGACGAGAGTTGGGGACTGACACTTTGATTATCTTGGACAGATATTGGTGCTGCGTGTCCAGCAGAAGCTGCAGTGATGGAGATGACACCTTTCCATGGCAGGGGCTGGAGGCTGTTGGGCTGGGAGGCAGCTCAGGCTGAGCAGGAGGCCAAGATCTCCCAGGAGAGCAGCCCTGGGATGCAGGCAGCTCCTGAGCTGGCAACTGGAGTCACATGGCAATAGCACCCCGGGTTTGGGACTTTATTGTCAGCCAAAGTTCCAGCAGGATCCTGGCTCCTCTTCATCTCCCCACAGCCCTGACACCCTCAGGCTGCTTTGGGGTCAGTCTCCAATACTTCCTCTTCTTCATCCATGCTTTTTGTCTCACAGCACTTCACCTGCCTGCTCCCCAAGGAAGAGGGGAAGGCTGCCCTGCCTCCTCTGCTGAGCATCCCAGGGGTGGAACTCTCACCAGGCTTCAAAATGCACCCATTGATCTTATTTCATTGTAATGACAATCAACAAATCCCCCAACGATCAATTCCTGTACAGAAATGGCACATTTACATCTCCATCCTCCTCTCAAACTGCCTTTTTTCCCCTTTTTTATAAAAGAAATCCAGCATTTCCCAACAGTGTCATAGAACCACAGAATGGCTGGAAGGGACCTTAGAAGTTTATCTAGTCCAACCCCCTGCCATGGGCAGGGACAACTTCAACTCAATCAGGCTGCTCAATTGCAAAGTTTATGAAGGACACTGAAACCATGGCCTTCTTTAGCCAACATGAAGCTGGGTTTCTGTTTTAAGAAGCCTGTTTTTCCCCTCCAGAGCAGCCCTGCCTTTGCCAACACCCTGCCTGTCCACGGAGCCAAAGGGTTTGAAGGTGCCCTCTGACTGTGTGAGTAGGAATGGCTTCAGTATCCAGAGAGGAGATTTAGATTGGACATGAGGGAAAGCTTCCTCACAGCAGACAGATTTTAGGGAGGGAGAGGAATCTCCACAGCCAGAGGTTAAGAACAGGTGAGACAAACATCTGTCAGAAGCGTTATAAGTAGGGCAGAAGGGCGAATCAGATGACCTCATAAGAATCCTTTTTTCCCAGCCTCATTTTTCTCTGATTATATGAATTTCTAAGTATTTGGGGTCAAGTGCACTGCTTAAATATAAGCTATTATCCTGCTTTTGCAGAGAGGTATTACCTGAGACCATTCATCACCTGAGTGAACATCACCAATTTGCAAATCAAGGGCCCAGACATAAAAATCTATCATTTTTTTTCTGATCTGTGCTGAAGATTAATGGGAGGACAGCTGTAACACAGGGATGGGAAAGGAATGAACATTGAGGATTCTCCATTCATCTCTGGACTTTCACCTTTCCCACTCTAGAAATTCTGCTACCACACTGCTGACATCTCCAACAGGCACTAGGCACGGGAGAAGGCTCATGAGAAGGCTCATCACACAGAGTGTTTTTGGTTTTGTCTTTGCCTTGATCTTTGCAAACCAGGCTCCAGGACATCCAACCCTGCAGGACATCTGGGGACCCAATGCCTCCCTCTGAATATTGACCACGAGACACAATTTGTCCAGCCAAGGCCCTTCCTGACCTCAACTCTCCCAGCTCCAGTGGTAACCAAGCTGCCTGACCACACAGACTCTGCTGCTGGGGACCAGAGCACTGTTGCCCCACATCCGTGGAATTACTTGTGTGCACACTGCAGCTTAGGAGAGTTGTGCTGGGAATGGTCCCCAGGAGATTTCTCTTGCCCTGAAATGGCCTTGGGCAAGGATTACACCAAGGCAGGAGCAGAAGGATCCTGTCATGTGGATCCCCTTTGAGTCAGTTATTGCCCTGTTAGAAATATTAGAAAAATTAGACAAATATTTGTTGCTAAAAGCCAGACCTGAGCACACACCAACAGGCAAGAACAGTGCAGTGAACCCAGCTCCTCAGTCCTACAGCTAATACCACAAAGAATCATAGAATGGCTTGGGTTGAAAAGGATCTTAAAGATTATCCAGTTCCAACTCTCTTTCCATGGGCAGGGACACCTTCCACTGTCCCAGGCTGCTCCAAGCCCCATCCAGCCTGGCCTTGGACACTTCCGGGGATCCAGGGGCAGCCACAGCTGCTCTGGTCACCCTGTTCCAATGCCTCACTACCCCCTGTGTAAAGAATTTCTTCCTAACCCCTAATCCAAGCCTCTCCTCTGTCACTTTGAAATGCTCAGTGCCCAGCACATCATCTGTCCCTGTTATCACACAGGATTTCAGCTGGGCAGCAAAGCTGAAGTTCAGTTCCAGCCTGGACCGTAGGCAGGTTAAGCCTCTGTTTGCACCAGCAGAGAAACGTTTGACATCCACACAAACGCAGGGAAAGGCTCGCTGATGGCTTTGTAATTGGTTTTAGAGCTGCCTCGAACACATGTGCTAAGTGGCAGAGCAGCAGTGCTGGGGCTTGGCTGGCAAGCAGGACAGCAGCAGAGGAGACCAGGCTCTCCCAGACACACATCCAGGCTCCAAAATACTTCACCAACCATCAAATATTTTCCAAGCTTAGCGGCTGGACTCTGCAACCCCTTTCAGCAGCCAAGTCACTAATACCTCTTCCCTGGGGCAACACAACTGATCTCAGGCAGGGTTTGCCAGCAGCTCTAAGTAGGCTCATTTAAGGAGAGGACAGCCTACTTAGTTACACTCTTCAGACTTCCTGCTTTTAATTCAAGGATCTCCAGCTTCTTTTGCAGCGTCTCTGATTCACTGTGAAGGAGTACACTCATAAATATGCTCTAACAATTTTCCCCACCGTGTCCTCTCTCCAACCTCTGCAGTCCTGTCCCTGCAAATTCAGTCTGACATCAGTTTTCTTGGTTTGGGACTCACCCCATGGGACACAAGAAAGCTGTTGGCTTTTTTTGCTCCTGTCTAAAGCCATGGAAGGCAGGACTGAGAGGTTTCAAACCTCTTAATTGGAGAGGTCCAGCACTGCTAACGTTAGTATGGAGCACAAGCAGAGCAAATATGCAAATGCATGGAGAGGCTTAAGAGCCCAGGAAAGAAACTCCAGTGGGAACCTCCCAGCTTAAATCTGAAGGCAGCTCTTTGAATGTGCACAGGCCTTGCGGCTAAACAAAAAAATCAAAGCCAGATTTGGGCACAGCCTTTCTCCCTGTGCAATGCTCCACTGGGAGCTTTGCGGGTCTAGGCAGAAGAGATCCCAACTAAAATCAAGGACTTGTCCCTTCAGTGTGGGAGGATGAGAGCGGGGCAAGGTCAAGCAAGGACACTGAGGGGTGTAAAGAGGAATTAGGGCAGAGTAAGGCAGGATCAGAGTGTCCTTGCAGTGAAATTCCCATCCACATTCCTCTTGGTCCGTCCTTGTCCTGCCAGGGAGCAGCAGCAGGAATCTCCCAGAAAACAAGGCTCGAGCACAAAGGAGCAATCCCATACCCCGAGCACTGCCTGCCTGGAGATTACGGGGCAGGAAAGCACTCTGGCGTTTCTCCCTATTCCCTTTGCTCAGACTTGAACTCGCCTCTCACTTGAAAGAGCTAATTAAGGATGGGAATCAAAGCCCGGGGAAGCGGCTCCTGCAGCCCCGGGTGCGGTGCCGGCTGTAATGCCCATGTCTGTGCCTGCTATCAAAGCCAGCCCCGTGCACATTCCTGCAATGGCACTCGGAATAAACCAAGGCAATTTCTTCAGACCATTTGTAGGTCAGACAGACCAGCCTCTTCCCCAATCCTGCCCTTAAATCTTGCAGTGTTTAATCCTTGATCTGCAGCCAGGCCTTAATTTCTCAGTGCAGAGCTGGCTGGAGACCGGAAGGCGAGGGGCTTTGATGGTTAATGACCAGTGCTTCTCCGCCCTGGAAGAAATGAAGCCATGGCTTCATAAAGTTCCCTGAATAAATCCTGCCCCAGCTCCAGCCCAGGGAAACAAAATTACACCAGCACACACAGAAACTGGCACCACTGACATCTCTAGGCCTCTTTTGGTTTAGGTTTGAGCCCAGAGTGCACTTGGGTGTAAGTGATTTCACCCCTGTGACTTGCACCATGAAGTAACTAAAACGGGCCTATTCCTCCTGAAGATTCCAAGGCCTCTTGGTTTAGCTCATCAGCAAACACAGCACGTCTGCTGCTACCTTCGTCAGCTTGTCCATGAGCAAACTGGGGCATGAACTGGTTAAATTGGGGGGTGTGGTGAGCTGGAGGCAGAGCCAGGACCAGGACAAGACCGCCTCAGCTCCTTGGTCTCTGCTTTAAGGGTTGAGAAGGTTGGTATCTGAAGACAAGACCTGTGAATACGTGATGGGGTTAAGGTTGGGTGCTCAGGGGCTTCACTTACCGCGCTGCTACAGGGAATGTCCTTGACCTTGAGCCAGGCCAGATCTAACGTCCCCTCTCCCCTGTAGCAGGACTGAAGCCTGTCCTTGATGCGGTCGTTGATGTTTTTCAGGACAAAGATGCAAAGAGCAGACTCATCCAAGGACTTCATTTTCCTTTTCTGCCCTTTGGAGAAGACTGTGAAGAGGATATCATCCTCGGGACCAACATCCAGAGACCTGGCCAGGATGGCTCCAGCCTTGGACAAGTAGGCTGCCTGGAGCAATCGATATTCCACCCCGTTCTTCTCACAGCCAATGGGCACCTCCACGTAGGAGTTAAAGGCCGTGTCCTCCTTACAAAGCCGGACCAGCTTGGAGGTATAAACCTGCTCCTTTGTGGTGGAGCCGGGTGGGGAGATCATCTCAGGCTGCAGAGTCAGGAAGTAGACAAAGTTCCCGCTGCTGAAGCCGTAGATGTAGTAGATATCAAAGTCGGGAATGATGGTAAAGGTGTCTGAGGGGATCTTGATCATAGAGGCCACAAACTCATCATGAAAGACGTAGGCAAACATCCCATCGGCCTCGGAGTTCTTGGTGAGCTTTCTGCTGGAAATGGTGGGGAAATACTCTGGTTTGCCATCCACGGCCGTGGCGATGAACAGCTTGTCATCCATGTTGCTGTAAGAAACAATGACTCCAAAAACAGAGCCACTCTCGTTCACCCCAGAGAGGTAATGCTCCTTCTTGTGGAAGGGCTCTCCAAGCTTGAAGAGGTCATCCAGCCTCAGGAGCTTGCAGATGCCCTGGTACAGACTCCCACAGGCTATCAACCGATTCTCCTTGTAGTCTATGAGGAGCATTTTGTTTATGTTGTTGGTGGGTGTCAAGGGTTCGTTGCAGGTTTGGACTATCCTGGGAGGATAACACTTGGGATTATCATCATCAGGACCAGTCTCGTGGGTCACCAGGACCTTCAGGTCACTGGAGAGTTTGTAGATCCTGTTGACAGCCCCCAAGTAAATGTGCCCAGTTCTTTCGTCCACCACCAAGTGGTTGAAGTTTCCCTCTGCTTGTTCTCCAGTGAAGGTGATGAAGGGCCTCTTTGGATGGGGTGGCTGCTGTCTGCCAAGAGGTGACACTGTGGTGGACAGCAGGAGGTGAGAAACAAGGCAAGTCCATTTCCACATGGCCGGTGACATGATTAGAGAGGTTTGTATTCCCAAGGCAACGAGGATTAGAAGCTGTAAAACTCTTCAAAACACCAATCCCCTGGCAGATTCTGTCCTACAAGCAAAGAAAAAAGGAAACAAAAGTACATTACTATGGAGTATTCCTTCCTCCTCCCTCCTTCACAACCATGCCATCATCAGAGTGTATTTAATTGCTAATCCTCCCTTTCTCCACTCTGAGCTCTCTACTTAAAACCAGCACAAAGGGAGCCCTCCTGACAGAAAAGATGCTGGGAGAAAAAGCAGAAATCACACAGCAGAGTAATAAATCAGCACCCTTTCCCTCTCCATCACACACACACACACGTGCCCCACGGTGGAGCACAAATATTGACTGCAAGTGCAGAAGGGTAATGGTAAAAACATCACCCAGCATTGCTGTTTGCACTGCCAGCGTCAGCCCAGCTGTGTATTTGCTATCTGAGACGCCAGAACTGGAGAAGGATTATTATCCTGCTCTTCTGGATGAGGCACTGAAGCCTGCAGAAGGTCAGGGATCTGCCTACAGGGACGGGGCCAGATAGATGCTGAGCTCCCCTGCAGCCCTTGAAGTTTGCGGGTAAGGAGCCAGCTCTGGTGTGACATTAACACCCTTTCAGGGAAACCTCGGTCCAGTTCGAGCAGGATCTCTGTGGCTTCCAGATCAAAGCTGCCTCACGCCAGCCCAGCCTGGAGCACAGAGCCAGGAGCTGTGGTGTGCCAGCTGTCACCACCACCTCTGCAAAGGGCTGGGAGCAAACGGAGCACTGGGTGTCCTCCCTCCCCTGGGCTCTCACCACAGACCACTCTCCACCCACTTCACATCCGAGGAAACACCATCTAAAAGAGATCCAGCTCTCCCGGGAATCTCAGGTGACTGAGGAGAAAGGGGTTGCTTATCTACCAGCAGTAATAAAGCCTAAAGCACCGTGAAGTGGGAAAACTAATGACCCAAGGACCAGCCTGGTACCTTTCCAAAGAGAGGGAAGAGGGTTTCTTTGCACCATTCAGTCTCTTAAAATCTCCCAGGTTTTAACCATGGTGATGGGAGCAGTATGGGGTTCAAACATTTGGTGGGCACATCACCAAGCCCCATGGAAACACCTCTTCCTACTCAACACATCCATCTGCTTCCTTTTCCTTCACTTTTTTGGTTGCTTCTGTGCCAAGAACAGCTTTACCCCTTCATGGCCCCACAGAGCATGTGGGAGACGGAGATCTACCAGCTCAGGCCTCACAAGCCAAGCTCCCCAAGGAGCTGACCACACGAATCTGGTGTCCAGGCCCTTCATCCCTCTTTATCATCCAGATTAGAACTTCACAAAGCTGTTCTTGATTTTAAAAAGGACACGAGCCAAACATAGCTCCAATCCTGCAGTGTCCCATCCCCTCTGTCAGAGAGTGACTTTGCTGAAATCAGGGGTGTAACCAGTGATGACAGCCAGGCTCGCACAAGTAGGAGGCAAGGAAAAAATCCCTGTTTGCAGATCCCCGCAGGGAAGAAGATGTGACAGTGACACAGGTCTGGATGTGCAGTTTCTCAAATCTGTGCCACTCTGCTATGGCCAGTGGAACTGAAAAATTTAATTCAAAAAAGTAATAGGGAGAAAAAATCCCACATTCTTTTGACCTGTAGGCTGATTAGATCTGATAGTGGAAAGGGTAGGTCCAGGCTTGTAGAGCAGCCACCACTTTTATGCCACCCCAAATATTTCAAAACTCTTGCACAGCAGCCAGAATTTCCAAGCTGTTGTGGGATCACCTTCACCTCCCGCTGCCCTCCCTCCCGCAGCAGCCGCAGGCGGTGGATGGATGACGGACAAAGGTCATCCCACATTTACTTTAGGCATGTTTACCCTGTTCTGCTTTGCCTCTCTGGTCAAGCAAATATTTAATAAAACCGAGCTTATAGTGCAGAGTTTGCAGGACTGTCTCGCGAGCTCTGCGGGGATAGGCAGGCCGGTCACGTAGGCTGTTAATAACCTTTATTATGATGGATAGAGCAGTGATGGGATGAGCTCTCCCCACACAACCATTCCTCTTTCAAAAGAGCCCATCCTTGAGAGAGCAGCAGAAGAGGGAAGCTGTCCCTGTTTGAGTCCTGTGTTCAGAAACATCACGTGGTGACCCTGAGCACCGGCTCCCGTCACTGATGAGTTATGATCCACATTTCTAACAGGCGCTGGCTTGATCGGGAACCAGGCAGATCTAGGAAAAAATTATTCTTTTCAAATACTAAAAAGGTATGTATTTTACCCCGATATTTTGCTCTGCAGAGTCAGCAGAGCTGCAGGGCAGGGAAATGGGAACTGCTGCAACCCCAAGACTGAAGAGGGACTGAGCAGCCCCTCTCTCCAAAAGCAGCCCTCTGCCCAGAGGTCATCACAGCACCAGGACACAGCACCTGCAATGGTGGGATGAAATCTGCCCATTAAAACAAACAGCCAACACAAAATGAGAAGAGACAAACTCCAGACACAAATTCTTTGAGGCCCATGCAGGTGAGAACTGATCTGAGGCCAAACTATCACTCATAGAGGAAGGGAATGGTGAGGAGAACCTTGCTAGATCCCCTCCAACCCAAACCATTCTGTGATTCCTCCAGGCAAAGACAGCAAATTTAATCTGGAAACCAGAGAGTCCCCAGAGAGAAACTCCAGGAAGGCTTTTGCAGAGGCAAGGGCGCTTTCCAAAATACTGAACCTCACAGGGGAGGAAGTTCACCTGCAGAGGAAAGAGCATCAGCAGTCTGAAAGCACCAGGAATGCCCAGGAGCAGCCTTTTGGAACAAAGCAGGGAGAGCAGGAGCCCGGGGCTATTTTCCCATCTTCCAGCAGCCATCTGAGTGACCCTAGGAGCAGGATTTTCTCTCTGCTTGCTGCTGGCACTCTCTCCTCTCCCATCTGCTCGTGCTGTTCACCCTGTACCCTCTGTCCTGGAGCCCAAATCAGTCCTGGAGCCTCCGAGGGCTATAGTTTATAATTTGGCTTAATTAATAAATAGCAGCAGAGGTCAGGGGCAAGGAGGCCTGGATGTTGCAGGGTTTGTACAACCCCTCAGAGGATGCAGCAAGAAGGGGGTTATGGATGTCTTTTTTTCCCTGTGTCTGGATGGCAGGAGTCACAGCAGCTGGGAAGACAATGATGCAGTGCCATGGACATGCACGGTCTACCAAAGAGTGATTATATTCCAAAAAACAAAGCAAACAAACAAAAGGCCACAGCCAGCAGACAGCAAGGGCTGGGCTTAGGCCCTGAGCTGGGTATTTCCAAAATAAACCCAAAGTGCCTTTTCCAGCGGGGATGTGGCCAGCAGTGATGCCATGAGCCACCACGCAGGGCTCCTGTGTGAGGCCAGATCACCCCTTGACGTGGCTGCTGCCACAGCAGCCTCTCCACCAGCACATTCAAGGTCCCTGGGAAGGTCACAGAGCAAATCCAGCTGTTTCAGACAGAGTTTCATCCACGGTCAGAGGAAGGTCTCAGAGTCAGCAGCCACAGGAAGTTTCACATCACTCTCTTGCCTGTTGGAATCACAACGTTATAGCTTGCAAATAACACATTCCCCAGAAGATGACTTCAATGCCCAGAGTTTGGTTTAAATATTGGTTTTCTCCTGAAGAACAGCAAGTTATGGTGCTACCCCACAGTGTGGTAGTTTTTTAACTGTTATTGACCGCTTCCAGCAAAGGTTTGAGACCACTGAGTTAAAGTTTGTAGTTTAGTTCTGCTCAGGGATCTCCAGGACATGATCCTGAGACTCCAGAATGTGAAACTGTGGTAAATACATGGGGTCTTGGACAAGGAAAGTTTAAATGTGAAAGAGTCTAAGAGGAATAAACATTCCAAATGTCTTTTAACTCTCATTATCAGGGGAAAGTTAGGGAATGATGAATACATCCTCAAAATGCATCAGCTTTCAAGGGGACAAAGTCAAGGATGAGTTATGCCTGAGGAAGTAGGAATAAATCAGGAATAAAGAGGACACAAAGGACTGATCTGTCAGTTGAGAGAGAGAGAAGGACTTGGGAGGAAGTGTACAGGGAGAGGGGAAAGAGAGAGCTGGGGTTTGATTGACAATCTCACAAAATCCGTGGTCACGTCCCCGTACTGGAGACTGGGACAAATCCAGCCCACTCCAACGACAGCTCCTGAAAGGAACACGTCCCTGGGTGAACACGAGACAGCATCACCCCCCATTTCCCTCACAGACACAGAGCTCTCCTGCCATCAAAGGTGTGAGACAGAGCCACGCCACCACGTCCCCTGCCACGGCCACGTGTGGCAGCAGGGGCACAGCAAGGGCAGCAGGAAGAGCCTGGATGCAGAAAGCCATAGAAGCAATCCCACTCTGTCTCCAGCTCAGACAAAAATACATATTAAAGCCTTGAACATAACCAAAATGAGCTGAAAAACAGCTCTGGGAGGGAGGGAAAACTCAGCACATCCTCAGGGACAGGGAGTGTGGCAGCACCCCGGGGTCCCGGTGGATGGACACGGTGAGTTTCTCACCTGGCTGGGAGGAAGCCAAGATCACCCAGGACTCCTGGGCAGTGCTGGTGTGGTTAATGAAGCCCAGCTAATCACGCAGCAAGCTCCTGTGTTTGCTTTTCCTGCACCCAGGCTGTTCATTCCCGGGATGCAGGAGGCTGGGCAGAGATGCTGACGAGGCAGACGCCCAGCGCCGGAGCCAGCACGGAGCAATTCAGCACCAAGTGCAGCTACACAATCCCTTTAATCTCATCTAAAGACTCTTTTTCATGGTTTCCTTTAATAAACCCTGATTACCATGGATAGAAGCTTTTCTTTGGATGCCAACATGGCAAGAAAACCCATATAGAGACATTGTCAACAGCTCCCCCAACAAAAAGAATATCCTAACTTTGGTTAAATCCTTTCTCCCTGAACTTACAACCTGTCCAAGCTGAAGGCAAGTCTCACTTTGGGGACACCCCACACCCGAGCAGCTTTTCTTTGCAGCTCACCAAAAAAGAAGAGATCCCAGCACAAGCTGCAGCTTTTCCTAAATAAAGAGATTAATTTCAGGAGTGGTTTGTTTGCAAGGGAATTAAGATACAGAGGGACAACACAGCTTTCCCTCATCACACAGATTATTCCTATCAGGCACTCAGATGCTGCCCATCACCTTGTTACCTGTGTCTGTGCCAGAAGAGTATTAAATGCTGGGATTAACACATGCCATGAGTGGGACTTTCTTCCTTTTTTTATTTTCCCAGCTCTTCCCATGTGATAAAACTGCATGTGGATGTTGTTTCTGCCTGCATTTCAAACTTGGTTTCCTACCAGCAAAAGCAGGTCAGAGCTGTGCTCCTCTGTGCTTGGAAGGGAGAGCAGAGAGGTTTGTAATGATTTCTCAGCTCCTCCAGGAATTTGCTACAGAGACTTGAATGAAAGAACACAAATATTCAGCGTCACAGAAACAAGAATGGAGTTTTGAGGTCATGGAAATAACCTACAAATCCAGAGACCGGAGTTAAACTTTCTTTTCTGGAGCAGACAGGGATGTGAGTCCCCAAGGCTGGGTGTTACGGAATCAGGGAACATCCTGAATTGGAAGGGACCCCTCCACGACACAGGTAACAGCATTTCCCAGCCTCCTGAAAGTATCCTGAGGATATATCTATCAAAATTATTCCTTATCACAGTGACTGGGGAAATGTAAACCCCCAGAGAAACAAACTGTTGTACCAAGAGCACACAAGGTCACTGATTTCAAGCAAACCATGTCACAACAGTGCCTGACTTGATCCCACCTTGTGTGTGTGAGATCATAGAGGTCCAGAGCACTGAGAAAAGGGAAATATTGCCAAAAGCCAGAGTGTCAGGTTGATTTCTGTCTCAAAATCTCATTCCTGTCCCCAGCAAAGCCATCACACATTCCTGGCACTCTGTTCTCCCCAGCACAAGTAGTCTCTCTGCTGTATTTCACTGAGATGCAGCTCTCACAGGGTTGGCAGTGCCAGGCTGGCCAAAAAATGAAAATTTTATGGAGTATTCCTTTGGCCAGTTTGTGTCAGCTGTGTTCTTTCCCAGTTCCTGGTGCACCTCCAGCCTTGTCCTTGTCAGGGCATGAGAAGCTGAAAAGTCCTGGAGTTGGTTTAAACACTCTTTAGCAACAACCCAAACCATCAGCGCGTTATCACCACGATTCTCATGCCAAATCCAAACCATCCCAGCTACAAGGAAGAAAATTAACTTTATTCCAGTGGAAACCAGGACGGCAATTCACTGGGAAGGAGACCCTGATGAGCTCTAGACACGAAGAGGAATAAACACAGCCTCTGCCCCTAAAGGAGTGATGAATATTGAAAAGAAAATGAACTGGGTTTCATCCCAGCAGGTCTCCCCAGCTCGTGTCTCCATTCCAGCATTATAGGACAGCCTTGAGGAAAACGCCATTTCCTTCCTCAGAAACTCAGCTTATGCTCACACATTCCCTCAGAGGCTTTGGGGGCTGTGAAAAAGCCCAAATGAAATCTAAAATTGCTGGGGCTGGTTCAGATGGGAGCCCTGGAACAGCAAGGAAGGGTCTGTGACCCTGGCTTTCCCAGCAAGGAAGCTGTTTTGTTTCCTTGTTGGCTGAAGCTGTTCAGCAGAGTTTATGTGGCTCTGGATGCCAGTGGGTGGATGTTTCCCCCTGGCTGGCAATTTTGGGAAGATCTGGGAGACACAAGTCCTCTCCCTCAGGCTGAAGCCTCGCAATTAGTGCTGTGTGCATCCACCAGGAGCCAAATCTCACTGCACTTCAGCTGCCTCCTGAAAGGCTGGCAGGGAGAGCAGCTCTGCATTCCCAGGGACTTTGTGACCACTGGCTGCTCCATTCTCCAGATCTCCATGAGCTAAATCATGGGACTTCGAGGGAAAAAAACAAAACCTTTACACCTTGATCTGCCAGTTGTGGGAGCACTGAGATCTGTATTTGGAGGTGGGGAAAGCACTGGCAAAGAAGCCAGGAGAGAATCCCCAGCTTTCAGAGGCTGAGATTTTGTTATATATTCAACAGACAGCTGGAGCAGAGTGGGCTGGAAAAAAAAGTGGAAAAAGTAAAAGCAACAGCACTGGGAAAATCAGAGATGATACTGGGATCAGGGAATCCCAGAATGGTTTGGGTTGGAAGCAACCTTAAAAATCATCTTGTTGCAATTCCCTTGTCACAGGACCTTCCATAGACCAGGTTGCTCAAGGCCTGGATGGGGAATAAGACTTGGAAATAAAGCTTCAGAGGGATGCAGAGCAGTGGATCAGGCTCTCTGCAAACCAGATGGGCATCAGTTACCAGTGACCAGAACTTGCTGGCTCAGAGCAAATGGGAACTTGTCCCAAGTGAAGAGTTTGCAAGTGTTTGGGCCAGTGTGATTAAAGCAGGGCACAGCTGCGTGCTCCTGGAGAGCCAGGATCCCCCAGGGAAGCACCATCAATCCTGCAACTGCACCAAACCTCGCAGGAAAGAGGCTGGACACACAGCAGGAGTGGGAACATAAAGAAAATGCTGTTAGCACTGCTGTATTGCTGGGAGGGAAGAGTCAGAGGTGTGATAATTTCTCTTCAGTGATGCAGGGTTTGCAGCAGAGGCGAGAACAGAGTCTCTCTTTATGCTTTACTCAGCATAAAATTTCCTCCTTTCATTTATGGCAGGTATCCAGCCCCTTTTGGAGCAGCAGCCACCAGCTATGGATGGGGCCAGGGAAAAGATCTGACACAGCAAATTCTTCATCCTCAGCCTCTCGTGTGAGCTGCTAAAGGGAGCAGATGAGTGAGTCCCATAAAACAGGGGTGGCTGGGCCATCCCAAATCCCAGCCAGCTCTCCAGACCAACACACCCCTGGGAAACAGCAGTGCTGACTGGCATTTGCTCTCCCAACCCTAAAATAAGCTGCATTTTACTGCAACCATTAGCAGCATTTTGATATTGACTGGAGATTCTAAACAAGACATTTTTAGACACCTCCTTGTTTTATTTGCTCTGCACTTCCTAACTCTGACCGAATTCCTAAAAGCTTCTGGGTGGGTTTTTAGGCACCCTGAACCTCCTGGGCAGACACGTGCTGTTCATTTTATCACTCTGCCTTCTTCATGACAGCTCTTCCACCAACTGCTCCCTGTCTTTCAGCCCTCGAGCAGGTCAGATGAGGTCAGGTGAATTTTTTCCATCTTTCTCTAGCACCCAGGGCAATTAGGTCCCAATCTGGTCGTTCAAAACTTGCACGTGTCAGTTGAAAAGTAATCTATTCCTGCTGCCTCCAAAGGCTTGGAAAGAGCTCTTGAAGGGGTGTCAGAAGGCTAAAAAGTCCATACTTCTACCCCAAAGCTCACCAGCCCCAAATTCCAGGCATCTTCTGCAGATATGAGAGTGCTACAGAGAATGATCTCTTCTTTACAAATAATACAGCACCAAATAGACAGGTTTTTTAACTAACACTAATCTCCTGCATGCTTTTCTTGGCTTTCCCTTACAAATACCATAAAAAATGCATTACAATTGTTTATAATCCTTAACTATTCTGGCATAACAGCACTTTTTGTGAAGTTCAAAATGAAGCAGGGCTCAGTGCAGCTGCCGTGTTCAGACCAAGATGCTCCCTGAGAAGAAACACCCAAGATCAGACCAAACAAGAGCTGTCCTCTTCAGAGATTTCCCCTCAGAGCATTTTGGTTAAAAAAGCTTCTGTCCCCACTTGACTTGGATGTTTTGAGCAGGCTGAAGGGCAGCTGAGCTGCCCCTGAGCCAAAAGGCAGACACAGGGACAGGACTGATGGAGAGCCCCCCATTTCCCCAAGCAGAGACTTCCAGCTGAGACCCAATTTCCAGCCCAGCAGCAGTGCTGGGGAAGGACTCTCTGTGCTGAGAGCTGTAATGAGGCAGTGTGGACACAAACCCTGATAAGCTGCAGCTTTGGGAGCATTTCAAGGGAGAAGAAAAAATCAAAAGCAGTCTGACATCTATCCCACCACAGTCCCGTGATGTCCCAATTTACGGTGACACAGGAAGACCACAAAAGGCAATTTCAGCAGAGAATCAGCAGCAAAACTCAACCCCCCCCCCCTTCCAAAAATAAAAACCTGGTTAAACTATTATTAATTTGCTGTTAATTTTCTCTTCCAGTGACTTTGTCACCACAAGCCCAGCTACTGCCAACACATCCAAAGGCCAATGGAAAGTTATTCTTAGAGCCCAGCCCGGCTGTTGCTGCAGGATAACTAATCCCAAATCATGCCTGAGAGTCTTGAGCTGCTGCTGAGCTGGACAGGATACCTATGGCCAGGATCAGAGGCAGGCAGGAGACAGAACAGTGCTCACATGGGTGAGAAGATAATCACATGCTCTGTTTGCT
This sequence comes from Daphoenositta chrysoptera, assembly GCA_013397915.1. Taxonomy (NCBI): domain Eukaryota; kingdom Metazoa; phylum Chordata; class Aves; order Passeriformes; genus Daphoenositta; species Daphoenositta chrysoptera. Next base: position 38,763 of record VZRO01005197.1, on the reverse strand, counting down.
AACGAGCAGATTAGAGGGGAGCTGATGTTCACACACACACACAGACTGCGTTTGCAGGGAGATACACGGCTCCATCCTGTACAGACACATTTATTTTTGCACCAAAATGATGCAGTTCCTGTGCAGGGCGCTGTGTGCATGCATAATTCCAGTGAGCATTAGCAGCAACACCTACAGCTCAGGTTGTCTGACATGTTCTGTGCCAAGGCTCACTTTTAAGGTCCTCATTAGTTTGACAGACCTGAACCACTCAGGGGACAATTTCCTGAACTTGGTGTCTGCCTCAGGCTACCAGCTCCATGGAAAGTTGCATTCAGAATGACTTGGGCAATGCTGAGAACTAAATTAGGGGAAAAGTTTTTGCAAGTTACTGATTTTAACTTTTTTTTTCTATGTTTGACCTCAGTTGTATTCTTCCTGCTGCCTCACTGAAAAGGTGGCATGCTTTAGAGCAGGGAGTAAAAATTGGGATGCTCCTTCCCTTGTGGCCATGGCTAAAAGTCTGTCTAAATTTGACCAAGCTGAGCATGTGATAGCACAAACATTGCAAGGAAAAGTTTTGCATTTTCCACTGCTCCTAGGATGGATCAGACAGCACTTGGGATAACACAGAAGGAGTGGACTATGTTCCTGATGAGCAGCCTGGGCTAGTGGTAGGTGTCCCTGCCCAAAATGATCTTTAAGGTGTGTCTTGGGGTGACTTTATGATGTGTATCCCCTATCACCACTCTATGCCCAGAAGATGAATTCTCTGCCTTTAAGCCTGGGTGTGAGAGAAAAAACTGAGCGAACTTTTCAAAACAATTGCTCAAGGACACACACAGCTCTCTCTGGGCTCTCGGTGGCAGGGAGTGTGGAGGAAGCAATGTTGCTTTCCAGCCAGCTTTCAGCTCTTTTCTCCAGAAAGAGTTTTCCTGGGACTTTTGGTTTATTTTTTTTTCCCCTTTCTTCTTCTCTTCAGGACTGTTTTACAACATCGGAGCACACCAGGGGAGAGCTCTCCACCGAGGCCCAGGGGGGCCCAGGCCGACCCAGCTCTGAGGGGGAGAGAGGCCACACCCAGAGAAGGACTCTGAAATCTTCCCAGGTTTCTCTCCACAGCGAGAGATTTTATTATTTAGCATTAATTTTTTTTCTGTGTGTTTGTTAAATAAATAGGGGTTTTTTCTCCTTCACTTTCCTTCAAGGAAAATTTTTCTTTTTCCTGAACCTGGTGAGGGGAGGGGTGGTGGTAACCTGCCTTCCCTCAGAGGATATTCTCCTCCAAATAATAAATAAATTTGGCCAAACCGGCACAAAGCCCCTTCAACTCAAACCAATCTGTGATTCTATGACTTGTCCAAGGTCACAGAGAGTCAGCAAAGCAGAGACAAATCTTCATCCCACATATTTAATTCCCAGTTCAGTGCCACAGCAACAACAATTTTACAGAGCCACGTGTGCAGCACCAGGGGAACCTCCTTCACCACTGATTTTTTTCTATTCTCATCTCCTTTGGTGCAGGTTTGAGGGACACACACCCAAATGTCCCCACAGTGATAAATTCACCTCAGTCCCAAACCCATCCCCTGCTCCAGCGCTTTGCCAGCATCAGCAGAATTGGTGCATTACACACCCCAGTGTCGGCGGTGGAGCGACTTTAAATAGTTCAGTGGTCACCCTGCTCAGCTGTGGGATGCAGGGATGCATCCAGGGTGTCCTGAAATGATACAGCAGAGTCCTGCTGCTGGCACCCAGCCTGGGAGGCCCGGGGGAGGAAGGGAGGAGGTGTCTGCTCCTGCTACTTCAGCCTCGAGAGGAGACACAGCCAGGCTGCCATCAGCAGTGGCACTTCGTGGGCAGCTTTCTGCTGCTGCAAAGCACACCTGCAAAAGGCAAAATCCGCACTTTTCCTTCCATAAATATCTTCCCATGTCCACTCAGACACAGATGGAAGCTGCAGGTGCCCTGCACTTCACGGACCTGACCCTTCATCTGCACGAATCATGCCTGGTGCTATCAACAGCTCCTCAAATCACCCCAGAGCAGGCTCAGGGAGGGTGATGCAATTGTTTTAGCTGTTTGCACAGCCTCATAATTGCAGATCCATCATCACAAAGCATTAGCTGTGGTAGGACAGGTGTTACACAGAAACCCAGCAGCAGAAAGGGGCCCGTGAGCCGGGCAGTCTGCAAAGGACACTTTAGTTTGCAGTAAGAGGTTTGAGATCTGGGTTGTGCTACCCAGAAGAAAGTTATTTGTTTGCCAAGCCAGCTGCAGGCAAAACTCTAATTTAATCCAGATCCAAACACCATCTGCTTTGTTCATCTCTGCTCACAGAGGATAAAGGCACCTGTGGCTGAGACAAGAGGTGTTTTTAATGTGGGAGGCGTGCAAAGGTCACCTCTGTTCATAAAATGCTGCTCAGAGGAAATGGAGGCCTTGATAACACAGGTTTTAAGACCTGAAGAAACACCATTAAGCAGATGCCTGGGTGCTAAAGAGTAAGACCCACACGTACTGTACCAATGTGCACTCCAGGCCCTAGGCCTCACCCACCACTGCCTCCACCTCTCCACCCTTCCCTCTCTCCAAAACAGGACCTGCTGCTCCCTTCCCTCACCTCACAGGACCCCACAGCTCCACTTTGAACGCCACACAAGCCTCAAATACCGTGAAAAGCTGTAAACCTGTGCCCATGCCCCTGTGCCCATGCCCCCCTGCCCATGGGGATGCAGTCCCAGCTGTTGGGACATGAGGCAGGAGCATCCTCCCTGCTCCTGGAGAGCATCACCTGTGCTCCACCTCCCAGGGACCTCAGGTGAAGGGCTGGAGGACACAGGGCCTTGACCTGGCTCCTGTGTGCCTGGGACATATCCTGGGTTAGGCTGCAGGTGGATTTTAATGGCATGAGGCATCACTCAGGCAGGAGGCTGGGCTGGAGTTTGCCCTCGATTCAGGAGTTAGAGCCTGTAATGGTTTAGCTTGGACTAGAGGAAAAAGGCAGAGGGAAAGAGGCAGGGAGATGAAGTTTGGGTTGTTAGTGGTGGCATTAGGCTGAAAACAGCAGTGTTTTGTACTGGGTGCAGTTGTGTTTTTTAGGATAAACCTGGGGAGTGCATCCAGGGACTTCTGGCCTTACTTATATTTTTGCCTTAGTAAAGCAAAAATATAGTAGTAAATAGGAAAAAAAAAAAAAAAAAAAAAAAAAGAGGGATTTTTGACAAAAAATAGAGATAGGACAAGGCAGAATGGCTTCAGGTTGAAAGAGGGTGGGTTTAGATTGGTTATTGGGAAGAAATTCTTCCCTGTGAGGGTGGTGAGGCACTGGAAGCACAGGTTGCACAGAGGAGCTGTGGCTGCCCCATCCCTGGAAGTGCCCAAGGCCAGGCTGGATGGATTTTGGAGCAACCTGGGCTAGTAGAAGGTGTCCCTGAGGGAGGCTGGAACTAGAATTTCAAGATCCCATCCGATCCAAACCATTCTCTGCAAAAGCAGCAAGCTCCCAGGCCAGGTCAGTGTCAGCAAACACCCTCAGGAGCACAGGACCAAAGCCCTGCAGCCAATCCATGGTCACAGCTCAGCACCCCAAGCCCCGATCCTCTGCCTCTGCAGTGAGTAGGAAATCCCCAGCAGCTGCCTGCAGGAGGGAGCCCACAGCTCCCAGCTGTGCTCCTGCCAGAGTGCTGAGATAAAAACCTCAGCGGAGTACACAGGTGTAAAATCGCTATCACAATTCAGTGCGTTATTAATAACAAGATATTTCTCCTCTGGGGCCATCTGCATCCCACACGCCCCCACAAATCCGGCACTTTCCTCTTCCAGTTACAACAGTCAGGGTAGATAATTCCCTTTTTCCCTCTGCCTTCAAGGCATGCACGAAGATATAGCTCAACACCAGTTTCCTGCTCCAGACCATGCAGACAAACATTGTGCCAAGCCCCACGAACTCAGATCCGAGGGGTTTTTTCTACCAAGGTGCCAGAAATAATACAAATAAACTCTTCTTCTCTCCCTGGCTTTGTATCTACAGCTCCCACACATCACTACCAGCAGGGCTTTAAAACTAAAACAGACTGGGCCTACGTGGCTTGAATTTATTCTGGAAATTTATCTCTTCTTGCTGAAAGCTCTGTGTTTGCTTGATCTTCCTGCCTTCCAAGTCCTACAAGTGCCACATGTTGCACAGCTGGATTCCTGACAGAGAAAGAAAACAGGAGAGAAGAGAGAGCAGATATTTTATATATTTTTTTTATATATATATATATATATATATATATATACATGA
>VZRO01005197.1:21405-34422 GCA_013397915.1 Daphoenositta chrysoptera | reverse complement strand
TATATATATATTTTTATATATATATATACATGAATGCAATGGCCAAGGTTTTCAAAAGTCACCTGTGAACTTCAGCTAAGTGGCTTCAGGTATCTCCAAGGGACCTGTGCACAGGACAGAGCTCTTGAGCTTCCAAAAATCTGCTCTCCACAGGTAGAAGCAGAAGGAAAAGGGAATGGGGCTCCAAAGGACTTGCTGCTCTGAAGATGCTCAAGACCAGCCCTTGCAGGAAAGGATTTGCAGCAAAAGCTGTGCCAGAGAAGGCTGGAGATAAGGCAGCCAGGAGGAAGAGGGACAGATCCATGTGGCACTGAGGGAAATGAGGAGAATTTTTAATTCTCAAACTTGCTGGGGTCTGACTGCTAAAATAATAATGTGTTTTCCCAGCTCCGGGAGAATTTGTTCACCCCCAGCAGCTGTAACAGGGGAATATCCCTGGTTCCCCAAAGAGGGGCAGCAACATCCACTTCCAGTGTGCCAATCCAAGGATAAAGCACGGAAAGCTCAGGGAAAGAAATCCTATTCACCTTGAGCAGCATTTGAAAAATAAAAAACCACAGCAAAGGAGAAAATGAAGAAAATGTTATTTCCTCTGAAATGGAGTATTGCACTCTGTAACAGGAGGGGGGGGAAAAAAATCAAACCCAAAGTGAGCCAGAGATTCAGTTCATAAACACAGGAGAAGGTCAGCTTCCTCCTCACCAATAACTCAGTCCCAGAGGAACCCAGCGTGGCATTTGAGACAGGGCAGATATTTGATTCCTTCCTCTGCGTGGGGAGCCTGACACACACCCCCCATCCCCTGTCCCCCTTCCCCAGCCTCACCACGTCCCAGCCTCACCACGGGCTGGCTTGGGCCCCTCCTGCAGCCACCCTGCCTCAACAGCAGCAGGAGCTGGTTTTAAATCTACTCCCTGAGCTGAGGAAGGGATTATTTTTTCCCGTGTTTGAGAAGAGGCAGTGGCTGTAAAACCTTCTGCCTGAGCCCAGCAACAGCAAGACCTCGGGAGAGGCTAATTATGGGTGGTGAAAGAAGTCACCCACTGGCAGAGAGCAGAGAGGAGAGACAGGAGAGCACAGCCCTGCACCTGGAGACCTTTCTGCTTATTATAAAATAGAGCTGATTCTGCTGCCTGTGTTCCCAGGGAAGGAGAAGCAAGGCAGGAGAGAAGAAGACAACCAAGACAAACCAAGAGGCAAATCACCGAGCAAAAAGCATCTCACTGTCACTTCTCCATACCCTTGTGCAGGTATGGAGAAGCCTCAGAATTATCCTCCCACACAGAAATACCCAGAAGGAGGGGAGGCAGAGCAGGGAGGCAGAGCAGGGAAGCAGCCTGTGTGGCCAGCAGGGCTGCTAGTGGGGGAAACGTGGCTCAGAGCACCCCATGAATCAGCCAGAAGGAGGCAGGGAGACGTCTGCACGTGTCCCTGCACAGCCAAGGACTGGAAAGCAGATTGTCACGGAGCTCCAATCTGCTTGGCATCTCCTCCAGGCTCGTGGCACCTTGTGCTGCCCCACTTGAGTGCTCGTGGCCAGGGTCCAGCTGAGCCACTGGGAAGGATGAGAATTGATGCACGATCATCCCCCACCCCTGAGAGCCCCTCAGAGACCCCTTTGCCATCAGCAGGGCCTGGACCAGCACCTTCTGAAAAGCATTAAAGCAGCCAAGCTCAGCTGGAGCCACATTCCCAGACACAGAGGTTTGTCCAAAGTTGCTCTATTTATTCCCAGTTCTGTGGTGGAGGAAAACCTCAAACTCTTTTCTTTCTTCCCTCTCCTCCTTACAAGCTGGAAAACATCCCTCTCCCACCAGCATCTCATCAAGGGATGCCGGAGGAAAAAGGAAAACTGGTTTTTTGCCTAAATCCCTCCTAACTCCAGCTATTGCAGCAAGGCTGCTCTTCCTTCTCCAAAAATCTGGACCTGCAAAACCTTTCCTGAACTGTGAGGGAGAATTGGCAGTGATCTGTGAAAAGTGCAGGGTGAACAGATTGGCATTTCCCAAGCATGTGTAGTTTGCATTTGTGTGTAGCAATGTGCATATAAATGTGTATTTTTATGTATATGTATAAAACATACACACACACACATATATCTATATATATATGGATGCATGGAGTTGTATTTAGGGAAAAAGGCATCACAACTTCCACCAGGAGATAATGAGAGATCTGGGAACATGCACGACGCAACTCCAATCTCCTCCTTACACTGCAGGACAATCAAGACTTCTTCTCTGAAATGAATGCAGAAAAGGGCCCAAACAGCTGGGGAAAGGGTGATGCTTGTGAGAAATCGGCTTTTTTTGTGGCTCATGCATTGCAAAGTGTGTGTGTGTGTGTGATGAGTCAAAGTCTGAGGGCTGCCTTGTGTCAGCCATTGACTGTGCCAATGACAGCAGCTCCCGACAGCCTTTAATAACACCACTTACAGACTCTGGAGCAGGGGGAGGCAGCAAAGGGGGGAGGAGAGTGCTTCCCTCGCAGGCTGGTGCACAAAGCATCCCCAAGCTCGCCAAAATGTGTCACAAGAACCCGTTGATGGCTCCATAATTGCAGCCCACGCTGCAATGTGTTGTTCTAAGAGGCAGCAGAGAGCACAGCCAGGAGAGCAACTTTGGGGACACGGGGGTGAAACGTGGCCAGGAGGACATGGGGACACGCTGGGCTCAGGTAGGGGTGGACTAGGTGGTGAGTTAGGGGCTCATCCCAACCACATTTCCTGGTGCAGCGAGGTATCTCCATGTGTTCACACCCAGGTTCATCCTGGGAAGCAACCAGGAGACAAGAAATTCCAGGCAGAGTAGCTGAAACAGGGAGAAATATGTACAGGAGACTCCTGGAATGTGCAAGTCCTGCTGCCCGCCTGTGCCTTGGTTCTCCAGGATGAAGGAAATAAGTCCCTGCCAGGTCTCATGGATGCTGGGAAGCTCCTGGAAGGCTCCTGGTGAAGATGCTAAAATTCCTCAGCTTAGTCCAGATTTGGAAAGCTTCGGGAAGAGCTTTGGGAGCGTGTCGTGTTCTGATAATTTACTTCTCCCAGCTAAGGAGAGACCTACTTCACACACCGCCTCCTGGAGAGGCGGAAAAATCAGGCATGTAAAATAAGAAGGAAATGGAAATCGACTTGATAGCTCCTTCCCCTTCCTAATGGGGAATACTTACCTAATTAGGCCCGCTTGCCGTTTCCTCTCCTTGCTTTCTTTGAGACATTATGCAGAGAGAAATTTGTCCTAAAAGTTGTTCCTTTCATTCGGAGGCATCCCCTTGAGCTGTTTGCCTTGCTGAGGCAGGCAAGGGCAGCAATTCCATCATAAAGGAGGGAAAAAACCCTCCTGAGTGGCTCTAAAGGGTGCTGGTTTAAGCACCCAGCTTCTCCTGCACCCACCTCACCTCTCCATCCCTCACCCAGGTAGAGAGTGCAGCTCCAAGGTGCCTCCTGCCCTTGCCTGGCCCAGGTGAGCAGCTCCTGATCGCTGGGAGTGACCTTGGAGACCAGGAAAGAAAAGCCAGAGGATGCAAAGATGGCCAAAATGACTCTACCCTCAGTGGGCTTTTGGAGACAAACCTGAGATTGGATGGTTTCAGGGCTGGTGGGATCCACAAGGACTCCCAAATCAGCCCTGAGTCCATTCCACCCCTTGGATGACCTCTCCAAATCACACATCCAAGCAGCTGGTGCAGCTCAGAGTGGAGAGAAAGGGGTGGTAGAAGCAAAACCCAAACCCTCCAAACCCACACGGACAAGGTGACCCAACCAGGACAGAGCAAATTCTCCTTTCCCACGGCCAGCCCAGCTCCCCTCCTTTCAGAGAAGCCCCACTCTGGTGGTCTCCCCTCACCAGGAGAAGGGGTTGGCACATGTAGGACGTGCAGGAGCATCTCCCACCCCACAGGATGCTCCCAACCACCACTGCAACAGGGACAGGCTGGGTGTGACCCTACACCAGGGGTTACAGGGGTCTCTGGCACAGCGAGGGGTCAGCATTCACCCCTAGACCCCAACACTGAACTCCCTCATCCGTCCCTCCATCTCCATCCTACGCTTTCCAGGAAGGCCCCCCATCCCCCTCAGCCCTGCTCCTGCACCCCAGGAGTTTTTTTCTCTTCCCTGCAGGGAGCAGAGCTTCCAAGAAGGAAAACGCAAAGCCCAAAGGGAATGACTTCAAGCGATGAGACAGGCTCTGCAAAGGAAGGTGTTTTATTCCTGCCCGAGGGGGTGCTTTAAAGAACCTCCTTTTCTTTCCTCAAAGGCTGCTGAAGGTGGAGACCTGGAGGAATCCAGGGAACTCACTCTGCAAGCAGCAGCAGAGATTTCCCCGCGCCCAGGTCTCACCATACGCAGCATCCTGCACTGGTCCAGCCATTCCTGCATCCCTCCCCATCCCATCTCCCAGGGGAGCACCTGCAGCTGAGCCCAGCCCTGCACCTGCAGCACCTGTGCAGGGTGTGAGAGGAGGGGCTGAGCCCCCCCCTGCAGCTGCTCCAGCCAGCCCTGGAAGTTCACCTCCCAGTTGTTAATGCTGCATCCAGAAAAGCTGTGTTGTTTTCCCTTTTTTCTTTCCTTTTCCCTTTTTCTTTTTCGCTTTTTTTTTTTCCCCCACTAGCCAATTTCCAGGGAACAAAAAGAACTGCACAGCAAATCCCTGCTGCAAGCCAAGCCAAGCCAAGCCCTCCCCTGCCCCAGCCAGAGAGGGAAAGCAGCCCCATTCCTCTCCCAGTGCCCCTGGACATCCCTCCCAGCCTCCTGTCCCCACCGAGCCACCCCTCTGCAGCCACTGCAGCATCCTCGGGGCTGCCAGGGTGTGAAGGACAGCAGGAGGGAAGGAGGGAGGTTTCCTTGCAGAGCCACCTCTGCAGCACTGCCAGCTTCCAGGGGAAGCTGTGAATCCAGTGGCTACAGGCAGGAGACTCCTTTGCATCCCTCCTGCACCTCCTGAGCGTTCCCAAAACCAATGGATGCGCTGGATAAATGGGGTCCAGGCAGGCTGCAACTCCCAGCCAGTGCATTGCTCAGCACCCAGCCTGCAGAGAACACCTCCTCCTACCCCCTGCACCCACTCCTGGGGAGCAAGACCCCCCAAAGCAGGATTTATCCCGCCCATGGCTACTGGAAAGTGATGGTGAGGGCAGGCAGAGCGATGCCATGAGCAGGGCTTGCTCTGCCTGGCCTCCTGCAGCCCTGGAGGGGTGCTCAGATCCAGGGGGGGCTCAGCAGAGCAGGACCCGGGGACTGGAGCATCAGAGGAGCTCCCCTCCCTCCCAGCACAGAGGGCTGGGCTTGCAGACGGGGAGGGACCTCAGCAAACAACGAGGAGCAGCAGAGGCAGAGAGAGAAGGTTTTTAACCAGGCAATCCCTCCAAGGTGCTGTGGATGCAGGGATGGTGCTGGATGAACAGAAATTGTCACAGAACCCGACGCCAGCCCTTCGTCCCCCGGATGGTGACAGCGATTACCAGTTTGGAAATAACTCATGAGCTCATTAGAACGAAATGCTTCACTCAAATCCCCCTCCAAAGGAGGGATCTGATGAAGGAAGGGACCTGTGACGGGAACATACTGGGGGATTTGTTTAACAGATCAGCCTGCTGGGCCAGCACAGCCGGGTTCCCTGCCTTCGGCATGGATAAAGCCTGGATTCCCGGGAAACTTCACACCCCATCCCACATGGACAGGGTGGGCAGTGCCCCACACCCAGATTTAAGGTCTTCTGGGCACAACCCCGCATTTAAGGATGAAAAGAAGCACCTTTCAATAATAAATAATAATGCTAACTATGTGTTTCTATAGCAACTCATCACCATAGCAGCTCGGTGCAGGAGGGAAACTCAGAGCTCATCCCGCCGTCTTCAGGGTGAGGAGGCAACTGCCCTCCCAGAGGTGGCTTCAGTGGTGGCAGAGATGGGACTTAAAGCACAAAGTCACCGTCCAGGTTGTCCCTGAGCACTGCCCTCCCTGGGGAAGCTGTCGGGATGATCTGGAGAGGAGCAGTCAGGGTGATGGGGGTATGAAGGCTCAAAAGCACCCGGTATCGAGGTCATTGCAAGCCCCAAATCAGTCCTGGGATCCAAGGAAGGATGGGGGTATGAAGGCTCAAAAGCAGCTGCTATTGAGGTCATCGCAAGCCCCAAATCAGTCCTGGGATGCAGGATGGCTGGAAGGAAAGGAGGCTGTGACAGGGGACAGCCCCACTGTCCAGCCAGGAGGACACCAGGAAGGGGAGAGTGCAAAAGGTGAGGCACAACCAAAAAGAGGAAATGATTGCCAGAAATTATCCTTGCAAATACCAACCCCCCAACTCTTACACATCTCAGGATAACAGCTTACAAACTCCACGTGTTGCTTTGCTTTTAGCAAGACCCAGAAATTTGCACCAAAACCGTGACAAATAAAAGGAGTTTCCCAAAAAAGCCCAAAAACTCACTTTTCCTAAGGCACACATGCCCACACTAATTTGGGTGTGGGGTTTGGGTGGGGTTTTTTCCCCCCCTCGATCGTCCATTAAAGAAAAATCTAATCCTGTGATTAGCTCCACAATTGGTGTTGTCCCAGCTCACCCCCTCTCCCTGGAGGGGCTATGGTGACAGAGCCTTTGCCTTGAATATGGAACCTCCTGTTCCTCAGCATCTCTGAAAGCCTCTTCCCAGCCAGCAGAAGAAGGTGACACTGCCCAGGGGTGGGACAGTGGCCATTAGTGACCATTATCCATGGACATGATGCTGTTCCTCAGGCTGGTGAGTGAGTTCCCAACCAGGCCTGCTTTTACTCACTTTACAAAAAGTAAGTCATTTTTAAAGGTCATTAGAGCAAAACAGGAATTAGGCGATGGCTGAAGGGACAGTCACTTCTAGGAGACCACCCCCACTTGATAGATGGGGAAACAAGAAGCCAAGGAACCCGCTCAGGACCATGGGACAGCTTTCCATCAAATCCAAGTCTCCCTTTGGCAGCCCAGGATAAGTTTCCCTAAAGTAAAATGAAGCTGTGCAGCACACCAAGCACTTGCTATTCCATCAATAGGCAATTGTAACAGGATACACCTCCTTAGGCTCTAAATGAGTTTTCTTTCCAGCACTACATTATAGACAAATCCCCTGTCACAAAAAACAAATAAATCCCTTTTCACAATCAAATATGCTCTAACCAAGTCAAACAGGGCCACACGCACGTGCAGCGAATCCGCAAAGCTTCTCCCAACTTCCCGGCACGACCATCCCCGCTTCGGGTGGGGAAAGAGAAGAAAGGGAAAGGAAAGGAGGAACATTTAACAGGAGAAACGAAGTGGCAATTTCCCAGTTCAGCTGGGAATCAATACGTGGGGTCCTCGTGGTTCCTGTTCCACAGCGGCTGAGCTCTCGCCGCCGAACCCAGACCGACGCAACTCCAGCGCTTGGCTTACGGGTGCTTCATCCCGGCAAGATATTTTTAATTTAAACCTTGTCACAGCTGAGGACGAAGCCATGCAGGCTGTGATTTACTGCTAGTTCATCCCTCTGATCCCTATAACTCTAAACTCAAGTCACCAAACAGCGGAACACCCAGACACTCCCCGGTGAGGCTCGGCATGAATGAGCGTCAGGGGGCTGCTGGCGGCAAGCGCGAGCTCCTCATTCAGAAAAAACAACCAGTATGTAAATATTAACCATCTGCAGGCGCTCCCCAGCCCAGCATCACCTCACTATTTCCCAGGAAAACGCTACTGGGAATAAAACACCTCCACCAGCCTCACCTTTCCTCCCTCGTGGAGCGTTTTAAGCTCCAGGAGAAATAACGCGGAGGTTGTGGAGCCTCATTTCACAGACATTGACAGGCACTTGTCTGAGAGGGTTCGCCCAGGATCAAGATTTATCCCTCTGGCCCTTGCAGGAGAGCAGGGGAGGGGGAAATGTGTGGGTATGGATCATGCAAATGCCTGTAATGAAACCTAGCCCATATTATCTGCACTAGAGCCACACATTCGTCCTGTCAAAAGGACAAGGCAAATTCAATTGCCAGTCAAATTCCATAAATTTATTGCAAGCGGCTGGGTGGGAAAGCCCCAGCAGATCAGTCTATGGATAACAGAGCTGGAAAGAAACTCAGAAATCAGGCATGAAAACAAGGAGAGTCAGAGATGCAACATCTCCCTGTCGTGTCACAAGTGCAAATCCAGGCACACTTAACAGGACTTTTTATTTATCCCTATGCAAAACAAGCTTGGAAATCTCAGCCACTTGACTTTTGGGTCTGGATTTCTGTTTCACGGCATGAAGCATTTTAAAAACACTTTTTAGGGGGGAAAGCTCTCTCAGGAGCAAAGCCTGGAGTAAAAGCAAGTCACAGAGTCTGCAAATGACCTCTGTCTCTCTAGGGAGAGGCCAAAGCCACCTGCTGAGAGGCAGCGTAGTGGGATGGGGGTTTGAACCCAGTCACTGCTGTCCCTCGGGTCTTCAGACTCTGAGAAATTGGTGTCTTCCACAAACATTAGTATTTGAGGTAGGAACAGCTGGGAACATCATATTTCAGCAAAAAGTTGGTTTCCTCTGTGGCTCCAGGAATCACCTTGGAAGGGAGCACGTCCCCAGCAGGGTTCTCATCGGCTGGAACTGAAGGGCTACAGGTGTCAAAAATGAAGTGGACGTTGGGTTTTTGGGTTTACAAACCAAAAGGTGCCTGTTCAAGGCCTTCAGAGCATCTCTAAGGGCTCACAGAGGGGTTTTACCAAGGAAAGGATTGAGGGCAGGTGCCACACGACACTGGGTCCGGTGGCAGGGGACACAGAGTTGACACCTCTGACCTGGGTGGCTGCTCGGCCCTTTACAAGGTGCAACCACTCAAGGATGAGGCAAACTTACAGAGCTCATGCACCAACAAAGAACAAAAAATCCCACTCTTATTTGGGATGAGTCAAAAAAACCCCAAGGGAGAATGCCAGATACAGGAAATCACCTCACAGGCTGTAGGGATCTCAACACGTCATTTTGGCAGCATCTCCATTCCCAAAGGTGATTAAATCCATTTTATAGCAATTTTAAAGGCACTGGGACCAAGGTCCATGAGACCACAGCTCTCCTCAGGCCAATTCTCTAACCCAAAATGTTTGGTTGTCCCTTCCCATGGCAAGGGGTTGGAACAAGATGATCTTTAATGTCCCTTCCAACCCAAACTGTTCTGTAATTCCACTATTCTCTGATATTTTTCTCATCTCAAAGCACCCTTTGCCATTTTGACTGGTAAAAATTCAATCCTGAAAATGTCCTGCTCTGTCCAAGGGCTGCTGTTGGCTGTTGAAGCACAACCTCAAGGCCAGGGCACCACTCCCTGCTCTCACCACTAGTCCCACTTGGGACTCAGTTTGCATTTCAGGCTGGTGAGGGAGAATTCCCATCAATAAGTGCAAACTGAGCTTTTGCCTCTCCGTGCCTCAGTTTCCCAATCCCCACCAGAGGAATAGATGGTTATGTTTTAAAACCCCGTGCCTCAGTTTCCCAATCCCCATCACAGGAATGGAGTAGATAGTTACGATTTAAAGCCCCGTGCCTCAGTTTCCAAACCCACACCACAGGAATGGAGTAAATGGTTATATTTTAAAACCCTTCAGAGTCTGATTGAAAAACACGTGGGCAGCACTACATTTTTCTTTCTTTCTTTCTTTTTTTTTTCTTTTTGTCACAGGCTCCTTGAGAGCTCAAAGCTGAGGGATATAAAGCACTTTTCACAGGAACAGTCACGCAGGGAAGCACGCTCATCACTGATGCCCTGCAGAAAGGCAGTGGGCTGCCCAGACTCTCTGCACAGACGGGAAGTCTCGTTGCCTTGGGCGCCTGGAGCGCTGCTGTCCCTTCACTGAGTCTTGCAAGCCAGAAGGAAGGAGTAAGAAAGAGCCCTCTGACGCCTTTCAGAGAGCCAGAAAGGTTCACCAGATGCTTTTTGTTAGAGCGTCAAGCGGTTTGAGGGCTTTGCTGGGGGGAACAGTCACAACCCAAAACGCATCCTGGGTGGGGAGGGGGATTCATGGACGGGACATGAGAGTTTGGAGTCTCGGCTCTGTGGGACCCCACTTTAGAGAGGTTATAAATAATAAATATATCCACAGGAGCCAAGTGACTCCTAGGACCCCATGCCATCCTGCTCAAAGACACATGTGGGCAGTGCCAAGCCCCAAACTCTGGCACTGCCAACTCCAAAACTCAGCAGCCCCACCTCTGACACGCTCCCCAAGTCGGAGCCCACAGTGTCAGCATCCTTCTCAGCTTTGCACGAAGCTTCTCAGAGTTCCCTTCCAAACACGAAATTAATTCCCACACGGTGTTAACCCTCAGCACACCCCGAGCTGCGGAAGATCTTGCCAGGCTCTTCCCACGAATCCAACCCCGGCAGGGCTAGAGGGAGCTTGGTTTTACTGCAACCGCTCGGCATCGAGGACATCGGGAGGCAGAGACAAAGCGATTCAGTAAAAGGAAAAAGATGCAGCACAAAAGGGGCGCCGGCATCCCTCCTCCGCTCCTCAGCCTGCCGAAGTAGAGGAATCAACATGAAACCGGCTCCGGCAACCCAGTGCCCCCGGGATGGGGCTGCCGGAGACGGCTCCTGCCCTCTCCTGCTGCCCCTGCTCAGCCCTGTGCTCCGCCACATCCACAGGCAGCCGAGCGCCAGGCTGGCTGCGGCTCAGGGAGGGATGCCGGCAGGTGAATCCGTGAGAAAAGGCTCAAATGTTGCCTCTCCCTGCGGAGAAGTTGAGCATCTCCGGTTGGGTTTGCAGCACCCCTCCCCAGCCGGGCTGAGCACGCTGAGCACCGGCCCTCGGTGCCTGCAAGGCATCAGCGAACGCTTCCCTGCAGCACCGCGATGGATCATCAGCCTGGATCCTAAAGCACCCGCCTCGGACATAAACAACGCTTAGATCATGCGGCTGTCATTTATTTCGCGTGGTATCGATACCGCCGAGCGCCACACATCGAAGGTGGGACAGGGAGAAAAAGCCTTGGACTGGTCCTTTCGGAAAGGAGACACCCCCGTGGAGGGTGGGTCTGGGCAGGGGAGGGAAGAAAATGCCAGGTTTTGGTGCCGGGGCTGGGGTTGCGTGCTTAAACCTGGCTGCACACGCGGAGCTGGCACACATCTGTTGCACCGCTTGAAGCCCGGCTCCAGCGAAGGATCCCACACACAAACAAACAAGCAAACAAACACGCACTTCCACCGGCAAATAAACCACAAACTAAACGCCGCTCGCATCCCCCGGACCTCCAGCCTGTGGCTTAGGCGAGGGGGACAAGCACCTAATCCCACACTGGGAGAAACACGCCGTAATTAAAATCACAGAGACGGCAAAGCCCGTGCCCCCCGTGCCCTGCCCGCTCGCGGATCTCACCGGCTTCTACAAACAAGACCCGGGTGAAACAGAGGGCAGGTAAAGAAAACAAGTTAGCGCCTTTCCGCCTTCCAAAATATTTGTGCAGGACTGGTGCACGCTCAAGATAAGTCCCTAGAAGGCTGCGAGCAGTTGCATCGGCTGGAAAAATCCCCTGGCAGCATCATTGTTCCCGCGGAATGAGAGCATCCCCCGGCAGTCTCGGGAGTCCCGGTCCAAACCTCCCCTCTGCACCACTCACCCCCACGATTTGGGAAGCATCAGATCCCCCTGGCTTTTCCCAAAATCTCTCATTCCGGGTATCGCATCCCGGCAGCGGAGGGAAGCCATGGGCAGCCGGGTGCGTTTCCAGCGAGCTCTGCCCGGCGGCAGGGCTGGGAGGCAGCGCGGGGTGTGGAAGTTTTCCGGGAGAGCCACACGCGTTCCACCTGGTCCTTCCCAGCAGGGCGAGCCCTGCGGGTGCTACCCCCGCATCCAGCACCGCAAACGCCGCATCCCTTCCCGGCACGGGGAGCAGATGGAGCCCCGGGAGGAGGATTTCCTCCGGGCTGGGGATGGAGCAGCCACATGCAGCCGCTACAAACCCAAACAGCCCTGCTGGGGCTGAGCAAGTGGGTTTGTTTATCTGGGAGGAACTCATCTGCTGCCGGAGTATTAGATTTCCACCAAAACAATGTGCGGCTCGGTGTTTAGATCACTTCTCGCCGTCTACATAATTTAAGGGCATATGTCTGATAAACGCAGAGCATCAATACGCAGGTTTGGGTTGCAGCACACACATGCACCGAGGGGAAGGAGGGAGGTTTAGCAGCACTGACTCCGCAGCCGGGATTTGGGCAGGAAAACTCTCCAGCACCTTGCAGGAAGGGAAGAGACGGGGTCTGCCCTTCCCGCTTAGGTGTTCACCGCCGGGGGTGGCCCCTGTCCCCGTCCATCGGTCACCCGGGAGGTGCTGTCCTCCCCGGGAATAGGGCTCTGCCTCCAGCCCCGTCCAGCTGCAACCTCACCGGGAGCAGGAAAAGTTTGCAAATGCCTCCAGCCCCTCGCTCGAAGAGAGCTCTGGAGCATCGAAAGGGGGAAAATACCCCCCGAGGGGAGGAAAATCCGCAGCCGGGGGATGCCGGGGGTGAGGAGGGACGGGCTGCGCCGCCGGAGCCGCTACCTCCGGGGAGAAAAGTTGAGCCTTGCGCATGGGGAAAAAGCCACCGGGGAGCCGGGAAAGGGGGACACCGGGCACCGCGTCCCCTCCGCGCTGAGGAGGTGGAGAAGGGGGGCTCCCCGCTGCGGCCCCCCCGCCCAGCATCCTCCCAAGCGGGGCCGGGAGGGGCGGAGGGGCCGTGCCCGAGCCCCCCGGCTCAGCCCGCTGTCCGCGGGGGTCCCTGCCCTCCATCCCCGACCCCCTTCCCAGCAGCCGGGGGTGGGGAGCAGCGGCGGGGGCGCCTCCCGGGCCCCCCCTGCAGTGCCGCCAGGTGTGGAGGGCAGGTACCGCTGCAGCCCCGCCGGCCCTCCCGGGGCATCCTCGGGGGCATCCTCCGGGGCATCCTCCCGCAGCCCCCGCTGCCCGGGCGGGGCGGGGGGCTCCTTACCTGGGAACGCTCCTCGCTTGCTCTGGGTGGGTTTTGGTGTATATATATATATATAAATATATATATATTATTTTTCT
>VZRO01005197.1:0-20934 GCA_013397915.1 Daphoenositta chrysoptera | reverse complement strand
AAAAAAAAAAATTAAAAAATAATAGCCGGAGAGGTGTGGAAGTGCGGTGGCAACGGCAGCCCAATGCACTGGGGAGGGATGATAAAAAAATAATAAATGAAAAATTAAAGCGAGAATAAAAATCCCTTTCTATCCTTTTTCTCTTTCTTTCCTATTTTTTTTCTTTTAGCTTTGCAGAGAGAGTGGCCGGTTGCTCCTCCTTTCTCCAGCCCACCCACCTCTGGGAGAGGGGAGAAGGCGGAGGAGCGCAGGTTGTCTCTGGAGAGGGTCCCCCAAGGCGCTTTTCGTCGTCCTAAAGTTTGCAGGGGCTGGGGAAAGGGATGGGGACGGGGAGGGGAGCGGGGCCGCCTCCCGGGGCTGCCAGCGCCGCCGCCGCCGCTCTGCCACGGCTGGAACTCCGACTGCCTGGATTCCTCCTCCTCCGGTGCCTTCCCTCGCTCCTACTCACTACTGACACCTAGGATCTCCAGNAAAAAAAAAAAAGAATAAAACCCAAAACCCACTCACGGAATCAACCGCATCTCGCTGCCTCCCCCCATCTGCTCCTCAGAAAAGCCCTTCCCGGCTTTGGCTGGCATCTTCCTTTTTCCCTGCTCTCCCTTCCCTCTCCAGGCTGTGCCCCGCTGCTCTCCTCCGGCTTGGACGCAGCGAGGAGGGGAGCGGATCAGAGCGGGGTGGGGAGGCTCAGGGGAAGATCAATCTCTCAGCTCGGGTGAGCAGTAATCCCGGAGAGCGGCTGCAAGCTGCTCCCCTGGCCGGCGCTGCCTTTAATTCCCGGCAGCCGCAGGAATAAGAGTGTTTTTTTAGAAGCTGTTAGTGCTTCCTGCCTGAGTTTGGTGTCCCCCAGGCTGCCGGGACGCCCCAGGGAGCAAATCCCGCTCCCACAAGTTCATTCCCTCTGTGAGACCCTCGCTCCTCCCTGCAGGTGATGCCAGAGCCAGAGCAGCAGAGGGTGGGAGGGAAGGGATGCTCTCGGGGTGTCGGTGGCAACAGGGCTGCTCCCCAGGGAGCCCCGATTCTGTGAGGATGGGCGCCTCACAAGGGTCTGAAGAAGAGGAGAAGCAGCTGGGGGAGACCTCCTGTGCTTTGCATGGGTGTTGGCCATGCTCACATCGGGGAGAAAACTCTGCAAGTGACCCCCCAGCCTCCCCTTCCCCGGCAGAAGGCAAAGGCATCCAGCAGGGATGCAGGGGGTGGCTGGGAAAGGGGGTCCTGGCGCCCACGGCAATCAATAGCCGAGATCAGAGGCAGGAATTGCCTCCCCAGGGGTTGTGCAGCACCAAACACAGCAGGACTCCCCCTCCTCCCCGCAGCCCCCACCACTGACAGAAAATCAGGCTTAATCCAAGCTTTGTATTTTTAATTATCTTAAATTTATGCCACAAAGCACGGAGGCCGGGGGCTGTCTATTTGCATCCTCCAAGATATTTATTTGGAAACAATATCATGTTTTCCTTAAAACAAGTTTTATCTCCCCGGCGCGTGCCTGTGTGCGCGCGTGTGTTTTGCCTGAGCTCCGGTTTACATTTCCTGATGGATGGATGGGGATTCAGAGCCCTTTTTTTAAGGTGGTGCATAAAATGTATTTATTATTCTTTATCTCCTACCTCTCGCAAGGAGTCATTTGTTTTCATTCAGAGAAATGAATACGATGTGAAGCCCGAAGAGTAATAACACAGCGAAATGACAACGGAGGAGCCAGACGGGAATCTGAGAGATACAATGGCAGGTTAGTAACCTCTAAAGATCCCTGCTGCTCCGAGTGCTACAGAATTATTTAGTGTCCAGTCTGGCTCGCAGCTCCATTTAATAAAAACATATGAAAATCTCGAGGAAATTCGGCCTTGCATTTAAAACCTGTTCCACTAAACACGGATAATCTGGATATGCCCAGATTACTTCCCGCTAGCTGGTGGGAGGAAGAAATTAATACCAGTTCTTTCTGCTTCTTGAGACAATGGCACGAGTCAATATATCCCCGTGCTGTTTGGGTTCGTGAAGGAGTGAGTGACAAATGGGACTTTATTTATAGGCCTTTTCATGAACCGGGTAGCGGGGGCGGGGAAGGGTTAGGGCTGGAAAACCCAAATGACCTCTCCTGACCTGAGAATTGCTGCAGTAAAAGGGCCCAAGGACAAGGAGGGTTCAGGCTCACCCTGTTGTCATCCAGTGGATATTTTTCCCCCCAGGTCACAGCAGAGATCCCAGAGAGGTGCTGGGCACCCCCTGCTCTGCTCCTGGGGGAAAACCCAGCAGCCCCAAAGCTGCCTCAGCATCACCTGGGACGAGGCAAAATCCTGTTGTCTCCATCCCAACAACCTCACACACCTGATTTCCCTCCTGCTGCCCCAAAAGATCCCCCACTGCCCGTGAAGTCCTGGGTGCCACCAGCATCCCTGAGTCCCCCTGTGCTTCCTCCCTCACCGATGCACCCTTTCATTTCCTGCCTGATTTCCTGAGCCACACAAGAGTCACTTCCACCAACACCCAAAGAACAGAAAACACCTATTTTCCCCAGAACATCCACCTGTACACTTCAAGACTCCAACAACAAAGAGGAGGAGCCAGTTTACAGAAAGAAGAAAACAAAAAGAGAGAGAGGGACGGAAAATCTAAATTAGACGGTGCGGCGATTTTTCTATTATTCTTTTCCCCCGCCATTTTACAAGTTTGTTAAAGCAGCGCGGTGTTTAAGTTGCTGAAAGCCGGAGCTGCCTGTTCCAGCTCGGGGCTCCAGCGAGCGCAGGCAGCGCTCAAACCCAACATCGCAGCGCCACCTGCAGCGACCGCGCTTGGTGGCAGCTGCGAAATCCCTCAAACCGGGCCAAACCTTGAAAATAATCGCCCGGGGAGAGGGCTGCTAACTCAAAATCTTCTTCCTCCAGGTCTCTTTCTCAGCCCCTTCTGCTCTCCGGTCTTTCAGGTCCTTCCAACTCGCCCTTCTCTGTTGAGACACGGAAGAAAATTGGCTTCTCCTGGGTAGCTGTCACCATCCCTGCTGCTGACAAAGGATGTCTTCATCGTGCTTGTGGAGGGTGGAAAATTCGGTGCAAGCGGGTTTAAAGCTGGGCCAGGGCTCTGCGTTGTCACTGTGACACCCTGGGGAGGGACGGGGTGAGCTCTGCCCCTAAGGGCAGTTCTCGGTCCCACTTCCGGGGTGTCACACTCTCAGATTTTGGCAGTGTTGGCAGCTTCAGGAAGGGTTGTGCTGATTGAAAATGAGATAAGAGGGCTACCCAAAAAATGTGAGGGAAGAAGTTTGCAGGGAAGAGCAGGATAGTGTCACCTGGTCACTGCCTTCCTCTTCTTTTGCAGCATCTTTGCAACCAATTTCTGGTGATGGGTGGAGAAAAAGCTCTTGGGAGGGCCCATCTCAGCCATCCTGTGTTTGTGCTTTGCCCAGCATTTCCTTGGAGTCTTGGGGGTTTGCACTTTGGATTCTCCGAGAGGCCCAGGGTGCCCTGGCAGGGAGCAGAGGGGTGCCACGTCCCCTTTCTCCCCGTCACTGATTTCATGCACAGCCTCTGGCAACTCCCTTAATTCCCCTGCCAGTCTTTGCAGGCATACTTTTAGGGGCAGATTTTTCAGTAGGACATTAATTAAATAACATTTTTATCAGTTATTGAGCATCTCCCCCTTCCCAGCTCTCTAGCAGACACGATGAAGTGTCAAACAGGAGCGAGGTTTGCCCTCCTGTTATTTGAGAATTTGTTTGGATGTTTTTTGAGAGAAGCAAAATCTCCTTTCACGTTATCCCGTGGTCAAATCCAGCAACTCATAGGAGGCACAGACCTGCAGGGTGTGACTGTCCCCTCCCTCTCCAGAGCTCCTTCCCACCAGTGTGTGCTCCAGTCCATGTTAGCATCTGGATTCAGACATCAGCTCACCAACCCCTCGAGTTACAGGAAGATTTCCAGAGGTTTCCAGCCCAAATTTCCCCTCTTTGCTGTAGTTTCATTACCCTTTTCTCCCTTCCCATTCCCTGTTCTCTGTCCCCCTGCTCCAGCTCGAATGTTCCTCTCTGTACCTCCCCAGCAAAGTGCCACTTCCCCAGAGGACCTGTCCTTCGAGGCAGACCCAGGGGTGTGAGAGATGCTCATTCCCCATCCCCACCCACCCAGAGGGGATTTATGATTGCTCAGGCCGACAGCATCATCTGCACATCTCCCCACCCCATCCACCCTCTCCCTGTTCCAACCCTCCCCTGCCAACCCTCCCTCCACTCACCCCCTTGTGCCCTCCCCCTGCAAACTCCCCCTGGGACAATTTTTCTCCTTCCCCCTTCAAATATTTGTCGACCATTATCGCCTCTGGTCACACCCAGGCTGTCATTTGTCCAAACTAAACAGCAGGAGGATGGACAGGGGAGAGGGGCAGATGGACGGAGGCAGGGTGAGATGGGAGCCAGGGGAGCAGTCAGGCCATAATGATAAGGGGAGTATAAAACCCAGGCTGGGGCTGGCCAATTAAATGAGGGGACGCCTGAGAGGGGCCACTTTGAACCGCAGGAGACGAGTGAAAGGGAATAATATTGGAAGCAGGCAGGTGGAGTGATAAGATACAGCCACAGAAAGTCAGACAAATTCATTCTTGTTTCATTTTGGAGGACAATACCAGGAGGAAGAGCAATCAATCCCTGCTCCAAAAGGCTGGAGAGCTTTGGGGGAAGATAAGGAGTGGGGATGGAGGGATGAGATGGAGAAATGGGTAGAGAGTCAGAGAAAACGCAGGGACATCCAGGAGGAGCTGGAGACTGAGGGAAGGAGAGAGGGGCAGGCTGGATGCCGACACTGGGGCTGCTGCATTCAGCTGAGGAGAAGCAGCCCTTAAATCAGAAGAAACCCAAAGGGAAACAGGACAACCTGAAGAGGGGAAGGGCCTAATCCAGAGATCAGGGCTGTGATTTGGGGTTTCAGAACCTGGGTCAGACCTGCTGCTGATGCAGCCCCTGGGTGATGCTTCAGTGGGTACCAGGAGAGAGATGAGGAGTCAGGATAGGGCTGCAGGGATTTTCCCAGGAAGACACAGAATTCCCCAGCCCTTGCAGTTGGTAACACCCTAGAAAGGCCTTTTGGGAAGTTTGCCTCCCTCAAACTATGGGGAAAGGATACATGAAATGCACTTTACAGCTTTCCAAATCTCGAAGCTAATGGTGTATGTCAGTGGAGGGTTTATAAACAGGGGGGTTTATAAAGCCTCTTTCCCACTCTGGCATTTCTCTCCCTCAGGGAACATACACCTACTTCCAAAAACTTTCAGGAATAAGATTTCCCAGGAGCCTGTCAAACATGGCTGGAACTGCCCCAAATCAGCAGTGGGCCCTATAGACAGCAGGGGCTGAAAGGTTTGTTCCAGTAGAACACCAAGCTCCAAAGGAAGCCAGAAAAATACACAAACCCAGCCCAACTTTTTTTTTTTCTTTCTGCAATTCATGCTTTTTAAGCTGACTGGAGGCAGGGAGAAGGGGGAAGGTTAGCCCATCTTTTTTAGGACGTGGGGTTGGCAGCACACGGATTTACCCACTTAGGGAACGTGGGAGACGAGAGAGGGGGAGAAGCA
This sequence comes from Daphoenositta chrysoptera, assembly GCA_013397915.1. Classification (NCBI taxonomy): domain Eukaryota; kingdom Metazoa; phylum Chordata; class Aves; order Passeriformes; genus Daphoenositta; species Daphoenositta chrysoptera. The sequence continues at coordinate 15,375 of VZRO01005197.1, read as the reverse complement.
TAAGCTCATCTTAGGATGCTGTGGGAACCCCAGTGAGGAATAGCTGTTCTTACATGTCAGCTCCATCACCATGGCATCAGAGAGGAGGAACAGAGGGAGAAATGACAGAAAACAGCGGGGAGTGGGGCAGGGAGATTGAGGAGAAAACAGGAAAGGGGAAGAGAAAGATATTTCCCTGATGGACAGTGTCATTGTTAAATAGTTGGTGCACAGTGCCCTGGGCTTACAGACTGAAAGATGCTGCTGGGCCCTTTAGGTAGGACCTCAAATGCTCCCAAATTCACAAGATCAGGTCCTTTCTGGAATGCTGGAATGGGGCTTGTTCAGTCAGCCCTTCTTAAAAACTTTAAAAGAAAAACTACATATACACAAGTATAGCAACAGGTCAGCTCCTTTCTCCACTTTGTTCACTGGTAGGACCTGTACAAAACACATGGAATTTGTTATTCTGTTATCCTGTGCTGGGTGGATTCATCTGTGGTGAAAATGGACCTTTGCAGTGCTACAAACTGATGGTGCAGCACTTCAGGTGTACAAATTCCAACTTTTTTTCCCTCTAAGTCCATTTTCTTTTTACCTCCTTCCACTTCTATGTATACAAATTTCCAAGCAGATGGGATAATGGCCTGGAATTCAGCCACTGAGGGTTCTTGGAGCCACCACCCACACTCACATCAGCAAAATCGGGGATAAGAGCCTTCCTCTCTATGGGGAACACCATTTAGCACGTGTTATTCCTATGGATGTTCCCATCACCAGGATTTATCCTGTTTCTGGATCATGCCGAGCTTTCCCCCTCTCTGCTTTCCCCACTTCCCAACCTCATGGAAAGCTCTCTTTAATTAAGGAACAGCAAAAAGGGCACGACGGATTTTTGTCTCAGCCCGGATTATTCTGGTTATTTTCCACCACTCCCCCAAACCATCACATGCTCTTTTTGGGAATCTGTTTATCCCAAATCCCTCCCGTGTTCTGGATCATCTGCAATACCTGCATTTCTCCCCTTCCTCTTCCCAAACTCATATCTCACATCCTGAAGTTGCTCAGCTCTTGGGTCAAAGCTTTTGAATAAAACGATCCAACATCACCTCCTTAAACCCAGGTCACTTTGTGCAGCTACTGGCACCAATATTTTTATTAAAGCCTTTGAATTAAGTTGCTCCACTCATCTCTTCGAAGCCATTTGACTTCCCACCCAAGCAACCAGGCAGAAACCTCCTCCCCCTTCCCTCCCCACACCTCTCGTACAAATCCTCTCCGAAGGAATAAAAGCTGCTGGAGGTGTGAGCTGGCCACGCATGTTGTAGCCCTTTATTATCTGGGGACCCCCACTCAAATGTACAGAGAGATAATGTTAATGGAATGATGCATTTGCTCTGATCTGGAGCTGTCTCAGAAAGATAAATGCCGAGGCAAAGCAGAAGCGTTTAATCAAAAAATAAACCACCTCAATATGTTGTGTATTATGATTTTTTTCTCCTAAAGAAGCAAAGCTTGGTCCTGTCACAGCATGTTATTTTGCCAGCATTATCTCTGTTATTTCTAAATAATTCCATTTAGTGCTGGTGATGGGTAGGAGGGCTGAGATACAAAATCAAATTAATTAGAGTGACCCAACAAACTCGTGTTTGCATTGCGAGATGCAACATGGCAGCAGATCTTGCTGAGAACAAATTGCATTCAAATTAATTTAAGAAAAAAATAATTTGGGGCAGATCAGGTTTATTTAGGATCAATTTTAATAAGCTAAAATAAAGTCAAGGCAGTGGGTGATACCATCAGCCAGTCAAAAGCCAACTTTGATAGAGGTTTATACAGCTGAATGACAGTTACCTTCCAAGCCATTATTAAAAAAGCTGATTTTTTCTTGGAGTGGCTTGGACAATTAAAAGAGCACCTCAATTACAGCCGCTGGAGATATTAGTAATGAATAAATTATCCACCAGGTTTGACCCTCCCTTCCTTCACATCATTTCCAAATAATTAATTTTCTTGCCACGTTTCGAGGCGTTGCATTAAATTCACCTGCGGCAGAGGAGGAGCAGAAGTGGGGAGCCCTTCTTCGCCCCCTTGGCTGGTGATAGACCAGGCATGAGGGTTTTGGGGGGTTCCAAAACTGAGGTAGAATTTGCAAATGTCCTGGCATGTCCCTGAGCCAGTGTTCCTGTTTTCCAATCTCAATGATTCCATGATTTTATGCTCATAGCAGAAGCAGATCCTGGATCTGTCAGTCCTCGTGCCTAGAGTGGGGAAAGGGGTGATGTTTGTCCTTCTCCCTCTGCATCCCAGAACATCAGGAATGGACTCATGGTGGGCTAAAGCATCAGGAGAGCTTAAGGACCATCGGATGGACCTCAGGTGAGTGAGGTAAAGCCATGGGGAGCCTCAGGTGTGTTCCTTATCGTGGACCTCTCCAGGATATTCCTCATCCATGCTCTGCTCCAGGCCAGGGCCAGCGGTGCTCGTTCTGGTACAGGAGCACATTCCTGCATCACAGCAGAGGGAATCTGATCAGGATCTTCCAGGCCAGCAGCTCTGGAGCCCTCAGGACTGCAGGGAGAACCCCCAGCCCTGCAGACAGCCCGGCCATGCTCTCATCCTGCACAGGAGTCATTGAACAGAGCAGCACAAAGCCACCGGTGAAAACCAGGGAATCACAGAACACTTTGGGTTGGAAGGGACCTTAAAATCTCATCCCACTCCCCCCACGGGCAGGGCCACCTCCCAGCACAGCAGCAGATATTAAACTTACAGCTTGCCCCGTGCCACACTTGCTCTACCATTTCCAGGACACAAGCCCCAGTTCTCAGGTGTTGTCCTGCCAGGATATTTTTATTACTCCGATTAAAACGTTGCTTTCACTCCTTCCCCAATGTCCTTTACCTCGTAGACATCAACAGCTGCTGGCCAGTATTTGGAGGTACCTGTCCTTCACCACTGCAAAATGAGCCTGAGATTGCAATCAGTACATGCCAGGCCAGGAGACATTACAGAAATTTAAAGGCCTTTCAGTGATTTATGGCTCTTTAATCAAGGGCTTTTAATATTTAATTGCAAAGCCACCGGAGTTGTCTTTATTTGTGAAAAATGTGTTTTGGAGGGAATTAGACAACGTGAAACTCGACATACTCTGCACGTCCTGGGACCACAGCCCTCACTGGAGCAGAGGGAGAGAGGGTGGGCAACAGGAGAGATGATGGAGAGCTTTTTCCTCCTGGCTTTGGGATGCTGCAGTGATTTAAGGTGATAAATTAACCTCCATTATTTTCAAGGAGCTTGAGAAGCCATGAAAGGCTCATCAGAGGATCACACTAATGATGCCACGGGCAGCTCATGGCAGAGGAAATGTCCCAGATGGCAGAGACAGGGGAAATGCAGGAGGTGGTGACCAAGGCCAAGTCCATCCTGCTGCCCATCCCTCCTCTGGCCCCATGGGATTTTCTGGGAGAGCATTCTCCAAATTCCTGCTGTAGCTGGGAAAGGAGAGTGTTTGGATTTGGGGGTTTGGGACACCTCCACCTCGATGGTCACCCCTGGCACCCAGCTGAGGCATCACCCCGCTGCTGATACCCCTCAGCTCACACTCAGGGGCTCCCCTGCCTTGGAGAAATGTCTGAATATTCCCTAAAAGGCTAAAAAGTGATTTCTTTTTTTTTCCTGCTGAGCATCGAGGGAGGTTTGGAGGTATCTTAAATATAAACATCTCCAGTTAAATGAGATGAATCCTACCCTGTGACTGGAGCAGCAGAAGAAAAACGACCCCGTGAGCTCCTTGCTGGGACAGCGTGTCCAGAGTTCCTGCTCAGTGAACATTTTGTGATGTCTGAAGAGCAAAAAAGCAGAGAAGGGGAAGAGTCTCTCCCCACACAGTGGGCAGGGGATCCATGAACTCAGGTCCCCCACCAGCTGAAAAAGTGCTTCTACCCCTGCCAAAACAGCCTGGGAAGAAATCACATTATTTTTCCTGACAAATTATTTTATGCCTGAAATAAAAGCAATTGCCAGTTTAATCTCATTTGCATGCTCTGTGGTGGAAGCAGATCTGGGCATCAGGAGGACTCAGCTTCGTCCTGGCAGTCTGGTGACCTTCAGATGGGAGCATGTCCCTCCTTCCACTGCTCCTCTTCTTGAATCTGGACTTAATTTTGGAGCTGTTTGCATCCAGGGCTGCCTCTCATTACGTATGTGGGTGCTGCCTGCCACAGCAGAGATGTGATCTTGCCTGTGGCCTCTGCAGCTCCTCTAGTACAAATAATAATTTCCATCCCATCTATTCTTTTGTTTGCTACTGATCTATATTAAACAGTTGGTGATGACTACATTTATGGGTGATTATTGCACTTATGCTGTGTTAAATCTAAATGTTTGTTTATCTTTATGTGGTCTCTGTGTATACGCTCGCACGGCTTTTAACTTTATGTATTGCAGAGCTCCTTAATTATAAAATCAATAAATTTTTTAAACTTATGACTCTGGCACAGAGAGAAACCCACACACCGTCCATGGCTGGGTGCGACAATGATCCTGGCCTTGAGCTTGTGGCAGAACACAAACCTCAGCCTCAGGAATTGATAGATTTTTTTTTTTGTTTGTTTGGGGTTTTTTTCCTGTCCTAGCAACACTTAGTTCTCTGTTAGTTTGGCTCATCCTCCAGCTCTCATCGAAGCCTTCCTCCTGCAAACTGTTCTCATCACCCTGGAGGCTTTTGATTAAAGGGTTTTGACTTGGATGAAAGATGTGACCAGTGAAGGTCACAGCCCAGTGGTGGCTCTTGAGTCAAGGCTTGGAGAGAAGGGTTCAGTCCCCAGCTCTGCCCTGGGCATTTCTTGAGTCACACCTACACCGTGGAGAAGTCCTGGATGGAGTTAGAGCTGGACTGGCTCTTCCACAACCTCAGTGCACAGCCAGGGATTGATTCCATCCCCGAGCAGCCCCAGGCTCTTCCAATCTCCCATCCATCCCTGCCCTCTGGCAGTGGGAAGCCATTCCGTGTGTCCTGTCCCTCCAGGCCTTGTCCCCAGTCCCTCTCCAGCTCTCCTGGAGCCCCTTTAGGCCCTGCAAGGGGCTCTGAGCTCTCCCTGGAGCCTTCTCTTCTCCAGGGGAACATTCCCAGCTCTCCCAGCCTGGCTCCAGAGCAGAGGGGCTCCAGCCCTGGGAGCAGCTCTGTGGATTCCTCTGGATCTCTCCAGCAGCTCCAGGTCCTGCTGCTGTTGAACTGGAGGCAGCTCTGCAGGTGGGGTCTCACCTGAGAGGGGCAGAATCCCCCTCCCCTGCTGCCCAAAATGGGGATCAGCCCAGGACTGGAGTGTTCTGTGCTGCTGGTTCACATGGCCAGGTCATGCTGAGTTGTATGAAGGAATTAGGCTGAGCTGTGCACCAAAACCACCCCTCCATCATTTGGGGACAATGCACAGCACCCAAAGCACCCATTTGCTTGAGCTTAGCCCTGCTCTTATTCCTATTTCACCCCATCAGCACCTCAGTTTCTCTCGTAGGGTTCTAGTAACGTGTGATAATCAACATTTCTCCCACTCCCAAGAGTCCTGACGCCCCTCCAGCCAATTAAAACCTGTGAGCTGACAAATCCATCAGTGCCCACTGCCCAGCACTGCTGAGGAGCCTCCCACGGCAGCAGGAGCTGTAGCCACTCATGTAAACACGAGCTAATCAGCAGCCAGCATTAGAGAAGTGTAGTCAGGTGCTGACCCCAATTTCTTTGATTTCAGGCTGTATTTCTCAAGCAGCAGCTCAGATCGGTTCTTTCTTTGCCATTTACACCTAATTAGGATCCGTGCCTACGACGAGCAGGAGCAGCTGTAATTAAACCAAACCAGGGAGCTGCTGGGGGGAAGTTCACTCAGGTGGGAATTTTTGGCACAGCTGGAGGCCAGAGGTTCAGTGGGAAACAACCACCAGGACCCTCAGTGTGGACAAAGAGTCCTGTTAACTGTCCCTAAAAATGTGATATTCACCCCAGTTTGGATGTATCCTGTGTCAGTACAGGTGAATTTACCCCCTCAGTAGAATATAGTTAATAAATACAATGTGGTTTTGAGGCATGTGCACACCTGAGATCAACCTGGACTCTCTGTTTAATTCTGAAGATCCCATCTTGTCACATTTCAGTCCCTCACACATCTTCACTCACGTTAGTTCTACCCACAGAAATATCAACCTGTGTTAAATCTCTCAGAGACTTGCCTGAAATTAGGCAGGTGATGCACAAAATTGGTAAAAGACGAGAAAGAATAACCTAACTTGGCTAAATTTTTTCGGGATCAGTACATCAGCCTCACTCTACCCAGTACCAACTCAGAGCCACCTTTTTCATGCCAAATCAGGATAGTGAGGGGTTATAATTTTGACACTCGGACGAGATGAAAACCGGAGAGAAAGAATCCCAAAAAATTGCAGTTCTGAGGGAAAGGTGGGAGCAAAACTGGTGCTGGAAAGCAGCCAGTGGATGGAGGTGAGTCCCTGGCTGGAGCTGGAGGCACAAGTCAGGTGTTACCAGGTCCCTTTGGTCCCACGTGGTCAGAAATGCAATATCACAACTCACTGGAAAACCTCATTTTTGTTACAGCATTAAAACACACCGGTGGCAGAGGCATCCCAGGGACTGTGTAATTTGAAAAAGACACATTCCAGCAATTACCTTTTTTCTTTTTTTCCTTCCCTCCTTTGAAATAAAAGCTGATCTTAATGGTTTCAATTATTTTTCATCCAGTTGCTGCCCCAGGATGATGCGGAGCTTTAAGTACGGGCAGGAAATAATTTCTAAGGGGACATTAAATGTATGTTTATGGAGTAAAATATGTATAAATGCAGACCACAAGAAATGGACTGCAAAGCATTTTATGGAGCTAATTCCATCAGGGGAGGGAAGGAGCCCACAAGTTCACTTGCACAGTTTATAAGGTCAGTGCAATCCCTCACTGGGAATTATTTCTTTCTAAATAACTGCTGCCTGACTATTTTTCTGAAACAAATCTTGCATCTTCCAGGTGGAAACTGATCCTAGGCTAAAAGCTTCCCTGGATGTGGCTGCTCTCCCTCCTCCAGAGACATAATGTGGCCTCCTGAACATGAAAACAAAATCCAGGAGCACCAAAATTCTCAGTGCTGGAAGGAGTCAGGAGCTCCAAGTCTGCTGGGTGATTTTGGGGAAGACTTTTCCAGCTCCAGCCTGCCTCCTTCTGCAATAGCTGCAAGGAAATGTTTCACATAACTCAGCCCACACTGTTGTGAGAAGTCAATCCAGGAAGATATTTGAAGGTTTGAGAGTTTTCCAAAGGCAAGGCAGGATTTTTTAATTTTTAAAATTTTTTAAAATCTGGAAGACGTCTCCTGGGACTCGAAGATGATTTCTAAGCTGACTCTTGAGCTGATTGTGCTTCATGAGCTTTCAGATTACTTCCCTGTGAATTTTGAGGCTGCAGGCACTCAGCCAAAAGGAGCTGTGCTACCTGCAGCTCACAGGTCTGCCTGAGCTCCTGGTGGCCCAGAGCACCACAGCCCACCAGTTCAGCCACGCTGGGGAAACTGGGACATATCTGTGGATAGAATTGGGATAAACCTGCTGATGGAATCGGGATAAACCTGCTGATGGAATTGGGATGTGTCTGCAGGGCTGGAACCACCTCTCACCTGTGCAGGGAAACCTCTGATCTCTTGCTGGGCCAAGACACGGGGAGACCCCCATCCCTGGAGGGCTGCTGCTGCCAGATTGGCCAAATTCACAGTTTCTGGTGATAAAATTTCTGCCCTGTGAAGATCTCATGGACATAGTGAGTTAGAGGAATAGGGAATCTTGCTCCAGTAAAGCCGAATCTTCCCTAGAACTGAAATCCATAGGAATTCCAAACAACAGGCAGCTATTTTGGGTACTCATCCCATTAAAATCCATAATTCCCTTTATAACCGCCGTGAGGTTGCACACTGTGCTTAGCCAGGATGGAGGAATGTTGATGGGACACTCAGCAGAGGTTCTCTGTGGTCATGGCGTTGGCCCCAAATTCCAAAAGTCATTATCCTTATGAGAGTTCCAGGGGGATGAATCAGCCACACTCCCTGAGCAATCATTCCAGATCCTTGAGGGCTGGAAGAGGCACAGCAGAGAGAGATGGCCTGATGGCTAAAACACGGGTTTGTATCCACAGGGAGAGCAATTCCTGCCACATCTTCCACTGCAGCCTCGCTGCAGATCAAATTACAGGATTTGGGCACTCGGACTGGGAAGTGCTGGAGAGCAGGAGGCCAATCCTGTCTGCACTTCCCAAAGGGATGGAATGGCAGTTCTGCTTGGCATATGTAAAATCTTCTGCAAGGTGATGAATAATAGCAATTATCATCTTTGTGCAGCTTTTCTGGGGTTGGTAAAACCAGTAAATCTGTGAAATTGGAGGTTTGCACACAGAGAACTCATTCAGCCAGGATGCTGCCCAGATTTTGGAATCTATGATGGAAGTGAAGCTACAGCCCCTTGAGTCTGTCTGGGATTTGGTGAATGCAAGAAAACATGAATTTTTTTTAAAAAGCAGAGCCCTTTGGACCTGGAAATGTTCTTTTGCTTTATTTTAGCCTGGTGAGAACCAGAGTTCCTGCCCTGTACTACACCAGTAAATGAAACAATCCTCGTTCAGTGCAGGGAGAGAGAAGATAAGGCACTGTGGGGTGCAGTGTCCCCAGGTGAGGGAAATTTGGAGGGTGAGGAGGGGCTGTGGTGGTCCCACAAGGCTTCGAGTTCATTGCATTCCTCCACTTCCACTTGTGGGTTCAGGCTTGTGTGAGTTCATACAAAAGGAAAGGTTTGGAATCACATCCCAGAACTTCTTTGGATGCCCTAAAGAAACATTTAGAGACCCCCCTCCCCCTCTCCATCCAGAGGCTTTGCAATGTCCCCACAGTCTTTGCATCCCCACAGCACCATTTTTGCCAACCCTTTCAGTCCTGCAGGAGTGAAAAAACCCCAAAACTGGAGCAGGATGAGAAAATTCCCCATGAAAGGGAAAGAATGATTCCTGGCCAGGTTCCATCCATCCAACTTTCTGTGTCACCAGCGGGGATGCATAAATCTGCACAAATTGTCTGGGTGCTTTCTATAGGAGAGAAAGAGGAACTTCCCCAGTGCAATTCAGCCCAGCTGGGAGAGATGAATGGTGCTCTGGAAGGAGCCATCCCTCTTTCCCAACCATAAAGCAGCTCAGACATAACCACCCAACCCTCAGCAAGCTGCAGGCAGCTGCAAAAAATCCCAAATAATCCCCAAAAAAACACCAGCTCCCCAAAACAGAAATCAGGGTGGAGCAGAGTGGGAGCTACACGCTTCCCACAGACCTCAACCAGCAAAGCCCCAGCCCTGAGTGAAATTATCCAATTGCTTGGATGTGCTGGAGCAGAATTTAGAATCAGAACCTGGGGCTGTGTTGTTCTAGAGGAGTTGTGCTTACCCAGGTCATGGTTGTGCAGCAGTGGAGAAGTTGGAAGGCAATAAAGAGGATGCAAACCCTCCCAGAGTGGTGTGGGCTGTGCCATGCCAGGAACAGCATCAAATTCCCCAAGATACAAGGACAGACCACTGGATTGCAAAAGGATGGGAATCTTGCTGCAGATTTTCCTGACAAAGGAGGCTCCACCTTCCCCTCCTTTCCAAAGGTGGGGAAAAATTCTGAAAAGATTTCCTGTGCTCCATCAAATGCTCTATCCGCACAAACACCACTCTAGATACACAGCCCTTCCCCAGGTTTGTTTTTCAGATTTGCCTGTTGACATTTCCCCTCCCTCCTTCCCTCCATCTCCTGATTCTCACTTCCCCCACTCCACGAAGGCACGGGCGCGACTCGATCCTTTCTACCCTTCACCATCACTGGGAGACCCGGGGCTGCTTTGAAAAATGATAATAAGGCAAAATTAGAAAAAGGGAAGGGAAAAAAGAAATGGGGAAAAACCAGGGGAAATGAGCAGAGGGAAAAAGAGAGATGGGAAAAGAGAAGAGTGCATGTCAGCTCCGAGCCACCGCCGTGCCGGCGCACACGGGCTGCCTTTGCTCGGCGCACATCAATGCCTCTTATCCTCCGAAGTTATTTCCCCTGGAGTGAACCTATCAAAGATTTTCAGCCTCTCTGGAGAGAGCAGCTCCAGATAACACTGGATTCCCTTGTCAATTTTTGCCTACCAGGCTCTGGCAGCATTTTCTACCTGACACTCTGATCTCGACACGCGCGGGCTGGAGGGGTGCGTGTGTGTGTTTGTGTTTCTGGAGCTCTTTCCCCCTCTTCCCAAGCAGTGCAGATGCTTTTAGACTGCAGAGAGGAACAGAAAACCCACTAACATTTGGCATCTGCGTACACCCTACTCATCTGCAATTCCTGTAGTGTCTTGCCCTCCTTGTAATTACAGTAATTAATATAATTACACTAATAATAATGATTATTATTTAGGGTGTGCCAGATCTTTCCTAATACAGCTCCTTGCCTGGAAATCCTGGGTCTATATTTGTAAAAAAAGTCACTGCAAGATTTCCAAATAAATGCTCCCTGCAGAAATCCCGCTACTGCGACAGCTGGGAATTCAGAATATCCATCCCCTCTCCTCTCTTGGCTGTGACAGCAGTGCTGGAAGGCCCAGCCACTCCAGAAGCCTCCCAGCATCTCCAGGGTGGTTCAGACAGGTCTTGTGGTCATTTGTGGTTTATTTTTGGTTGGAGGAGAGAGGTTGGCATCCCAGGATGGCTCTGGTGTGTCACTCATCCTTTCTGCTCCTTCTGAGGCAACGTTATCCCAGACACAGGGTGGAATTCGCTGGGATGGGGTTGTTTGTTTGCACTGTCCATGGTCTTCCAACTTTCTGGAGATCAGGCTGTGCCCTGGGAGCAGTGTGGACCCCCAGGGCAATGTGAGACCCCCTGAAGTTCTCAGTAACGTGGGAATGTGGGAAGAGGATCCTTGATTGCAATTTAGTCCCTGTTACCAACATGAAATCATTGAATCCCAGAGTGGTTTGGGCTAGTGGGGACCTGAAAGCTCATCCAGTTCCAACCCCTGCCATGGGCAGGGACACTTTCCATAAACCAGGTTGCTATTGGGGAAATGATGGTCCTGAAACCAAGAGCTCTGTTGGAAACTGAGCTGCACAGTGCAGCCCCTCAAGAGCAAATCCAGCCCCAGAGAGGACACTTCTAATTGCAAGCTTTGCTCCAGCACCCACCTGTGTTGCTCCAGCCCTGTAAATACACACTGGGGTCCTGGGCTTCTGCCTGGTTCCTGCTGCTCCCCTCCTGGGAGTTTCAACGTTTGTGAATGCCAGGAAGATCCAATAACATTTTAAAGGCAGGATGTGAAATTGGATTACGTGGGACTCAGCCTCCAGGCAGACAGAGGTGGCTGTCCTTAAAGCCCAGCAGCAATCTCTCCTTTTTCCCTGCCCGGGACCTTCACTGAACCTTGAACGGTGAAGCACATGGTTATTCCATTTCACCTTGCAGCATTCCTGCTATAATTGATTATATTTGTCAGCTACTTTTTTCCTTTTTGAATGCCATGAATGGGTGGATGCAGCACGAACGTGTAAAGCAGAGCCGCTGCCCCGCAACAATTGTTCCCTGTTATTCCCCATTTCGTGCTCACAATGGGAGAGATGCATCCAAACAGGACAGAAAAATATCACTTTGTGAGCCTGAAGTAGGTGTGCAGCATCTAATCCAGCCATCCATCATCTCCCTGCTCTAATCTGCCTAAAGTCAATGGGAGGGAGAGGGGAGAAGCAGGCAACAATAACAGTATCATGGTAACGGGGACAGCGGTGCCGGGGGGGACCGCGGGCTCCGGGAGCTCGGGGAGGGCTCTGTGCCCTGGGGAAGCATTAATCAGACACAAAAGGGCACGTGCCACACGAGAATAGCTCTGCTGTTATTATTATTATTTACTCCATGTGATGCTTTAGCTCCTCAGGCAGGGCACAGCCTTGGCGTGTTCCTGCCAAGCCCCAAGGAGCCGCGCGTGGAAAAGAGGAAATTCTGTGGCCCCGTTTCCAGCTCTGCTCAGGGATGGACTTTGGGGTCAGACAGCTCCTGGGGTCACTGTGGAGTGGCAGGCTGGAGGTCACTGTGCCCCTGCACATCGTGTGGAGCCAAGAGACCAGCTCCATGTGAAGCGTCCTTCCCTCCAGAGCCCCCAGGGTCATTCCCGTGGGAATAATGGCATTGGTGCCCCTGGCAGTGCTCAGTGTGATGGCGTGAAGGGAAATGTGGGCGAGGTTAAAAGTACAAATGAACTCTGACAGTTTCAGCTTTGCAAAACCCGCAGTTTCCCCCCAGATATCTTTTCACAGATTCACAGAATGGGTTGGAAGGGACATTAAAGGTCACCCAGTTCCCATCGCCCTGCCATGGGCAGGGACACCTTCCACTATCCAGGTTTCAAAGGGAAGCTGGAATGAGCCCTGCTCTGCTCTGAAACCCATTCCTGGTGTCATCACAAGCTGCAGTCACAGCCAGGCACTCCTGCTGTCCCCTTCTATCCCAGGGTGTGTCTGGTGATGTCAGAGGGAAGAGGGCTGGCACGAGGGTTGCAACCCAGACCTTCTGCAAAAGGCACCACCTGATGTGAACTCAAACATAAAAACCATCTGGGGCTTTGCTCCCATGGAAATCAGGCCTGAAAGGCACCATTTAGAGCTCCTTCAGTCCTCTCTGATGCTCAGGTACCCAGGATGAACCAAAGGGAATCTGCAGTAGGAATTAATAGGGTGCAGAGTAATTCCCCAAGGAACAGGATCTTTAGAGATACTTCTAATAAAAACCCAAACAAATCAACAAACCAAACCAAACCCCAAATAACAAACCAGGAGCACTTTGGGGCTGCATCCTTCTCTCTGCTCCCATCTGAGTCTCACAGTGCAGGCTGGCCTCTTGCAAGAGGTGGCAAAGACAAGAGGTGAGGAGAGATATCAGAGCAAACCCCCATCCCTCAGCGCCCCATTGCACGGCTGCTTCTCTGAGGCTCTGCAGGAGCTGCAGAGTGACAGCAAAATGCACCCACTGCAGCTCCAGAGCTGCCAGAGTCACGATCTAGGGTGACAATCAGGGACACAGAAGGGGCTGTTAATGCAGGGGAGATGCTGGAGCAGCCTAATTTGGCAAATTGGTTCCTGGCACTGAACAATGCTGTGCATTGAGAAATCCAGAGAGTGTTCGGGTGAGGTTTGGCAGGGTGTGATTTGTGTTTGTTCAGGTCTGTGACAGCAGAGGCATTTCCAGGGGTGCCCAGGCTGGATCTGGCTGGCAGAGGTGGCTCCCCCTGCTCCCCCTGCTCTGCTGTCACAGCAGCTCTCTCCAGTCACACATTTGCTGGATGGTCACACTCGGTGGTGCATGGATGGGCCCCAGCCCAAATCCATTTTCTGCGCTTTGGTGCCCAGCCCTGCCCCTGCTGTTAAACCTGTAACAGGCTGCAAACGCTGCCAGGGCGCTGCAGCTTTATTCAGTCTCAGAGCAGGTGATTTTTGGGGACGTGGTTCTGCAGTTTTCCCTCATCCGTGTGTGCCCAGAGTCACTGCAAGGTGAACCCATCCCTGCAGGTCCACTATTGGGAACACCAATCCGTTCTGGATCAATCCTCTCTGGCAGCCAGCAGAGGTTCTGCTGCAGGGAATCTTTGTGCTGGAGGTGTGGCAGCTTGGGGGTGTCCCCAGTGCCACTGGAGTGTCTCAGGTGGGATCTGAAAGCACCAGGAGTCCTGGGGGGATGGATGGACGGATGAGGGATGGATGGATGAATGAAGGGATGGATGGAGGGATGGAGGGATGGATGGAGGGATGGATGGATGGATGGAAGGATGGATGGATGGATGGATGGATGGATGGATGGATGGATACTGATGTTACCCATCACTCACCATCACCCAAACCCCAGAATTACCCTGACAAGCTTTCCTCCAGCAAGATCCCCACCACAGATGCCAGGGAAAGGGACCTCTATACTTAAGAGACATTCAGAATTTGGTTTTTTTCTCTCAGGAATTTTTCCAACAGCTTTTTGACCCTGTGCAAATCCCTGCTGTGAGGGTGCAGCCAGCAGAAGCTCCCCCCACCTGGAGGATGTCCTGGTGTTTGTTTTCAGCTTGGTTTTTACAAAGTGCTGCCTGCCTGGCAGAGTGGATGCCCCCTGGTTATTGTATCTGTCAGCGGTATTTGTGGTTTTACAGACATCTCCAGGATGTCATTTCTGGCTCTAAGCCACAAACTGAGCAAGATTTGCAAGGAAACACGAAACTTTGCAGTGCCTGTGCTCCTGGCTGGCTGTAACTCACTATTGCCTCCAACACAAATTTATTTTTCAGTCCTGTACAAACTCCTTGAAGTTGGATTCGCCTCCCCAAACTGTCTTTTTACAAGCCAAACACAGATATTTGCTTTAAGGGAAGATAAATCCTTCAGTGGAGTGTCAAAGGACTTCAACCACCAGCCCCTGCAGGGGCACCTTTATCTGAGCTGGCCGAATCCCACCTGTGGAGTCTGGGGAGGGAAATTCAGCCTCCTCCTTCCCACACATCTCCTACAAACACAGGCAGCTCCCCCCACCCCTCACAGCACTATTTAGAAGCTCAATTAATTAATGGCCTCAAAGTGCTGGCAAGATGGATGGCACCATAGGAACAGAAGGACTTCCGTGGCTTTTTTAATAATAAAAATAATTTTTTAAAAAAGCAGCCTGACAAATCTGTGGCTAGAAGGGCCCAAGGTGTCAAAAGAGATGGACAGTGAGTAACTGAGAAGGGGATGGGATTCCAATTTATCTTCCCACTGGCATTTGTTTCATTTTTATCTCCCTTTCAGCTCAAGGGCCTGAGAACAAGGTAGGAGAAAGAAATTTTGTTGTGGACTTATGAATGTCTCTGATAAAGAGCAAAACACCCTCCAGTGCACGACAGTGACCCTCCTGTGGCTTTGCTGGTTTTGCTATTTCTAAGGTAAAAAGCAGGCAGGAAAGGGAAAAAAAACAGCTGGAAAAGACCTTTTCAGATTAGTTTTTAGTGTCATAAATAAGTGGAAAGGTGAGCTAAGGCTGTTATCACTATTTTTTCATAGGACTATACAGTCATAGACTGTTTTGGGATGGAAAGGACATTAAAGCCCATCCAGTCCCACCCCCTGCCGTGGGCAGGGACACCTTCCACTATCCCAGGTTGTTCCAAACCCCGTCCAACCTGGCCTTGGACACTGCCAGGAATGAGATGTCCACAACCCCACTTTTTGAGCCCAGACAAGTCAGGAAGGTGCAAACCTCTCTCCAGTATCTTTTTCCCAGCTCTTTAATCCCAGGACCTTTTCCCTTGCTGCAGGCCTGGCCTGTGTCACTCCCTGTGCTGGTTCGGCCAA
>VZRO01005183.1:650676-672029 GCA_013397915.1 Daphoenositta chrysoptera | reverse complement strand
CTGACTGCTTCTCCCATAGACTTTTCCCTCTAGGTCTCAGCATTAGTGTTTAAATTCCATTCTGCCTCGTCCTCAAGGTGGAAACATAAAAAACACCACAGAAATCCATTTAAACCTTAGAGCAGTGCCAAAATCCATTAGCCCAGAAAGTTTTTGATTTTTCTTATCCCGTTCTGGATTTGAACTGCTCTTTTCCTAGAAGAGTCCAAGTGCCTGTCCTTCATTACAGCCTTGTTTTCCTCACTCCCATTTTAAGTGGTCATCATTAAATTAACTGAGATGTCACCAATCTAAAGCTAAAACCCCTTTCAGGTTACTTGCCTTCCTCTCCTTCCCTTCGGCCACCTTTGTGGTTTCATATTAAATATCCTAAAAATGCATTTTCTCTCCTTTGTTGCTACCAGGACTTGCACAAAGTCGGGAAAGCTTTTAGTCCTCATCAGAGATTTGAATTTCCATCCTGTTTTAAATTATGGAGAGCACATTTTCCAATGAATAAACACACTGATGGAAAGTTCCCGAGCAGTTCCCATAACCATACGTAGAACATTAACTAATTTACCAGGTATCAAACTGCAAAGGGAGGGACCAGGTCCTTCTTATCCATCCATTCAAGAACAGCAGAGTCCAGAGTTACTTATATAAGGTCCAGAAAATAAAAATACAGGCAGAAATATGAGAATAAATTACAACCTTAAAAAAAAAAGTCTATAATAACATAAGAGAAGCAAAGTTCCCAAATGTTTGGATGCCGGAAACAGAAGTGACAGGAGGAATGCTCCCGTCATCCATTTGCTCTCTGCATCCCTCTCTTTAGACCTCTCCAGCAGATTTTTTATTCATGCCACCAGCTCCAGGGCACAGATCATGTCTGTCTGCGTCAGTCATGTGGATACTGATACAAAACAGGTCGATGCATTGACTCTGCAACTCAGACATGGGAGCAGGTAAAAGGAGACTTTGACTCTTAGCTCTGTTTTCTGAGAAGCAGAGAGGCAAAGTGCTGAGAAGGACAATTCTTGGCCAGAAAAAAGTCACTTGGACTTTTCTTGGGCTCTTGCTAGGACACTAGGGAGGTATTCTCCTTCATACCTTATTCTGGCTCTCTCTAACCAAGGCCAGGCAGGGCACTTCTTTCCTTGAGCAGGAAGTCACTGTCTCTTCCAGCAGCACCCAGCCTTTCCTCTCTCCCATGGATGCACTGTCTGGAGACAACCTGGAGCAGCCACCAGGTTTTAAGGAAATATGGCTCCTAAGCAGACACTGCATTCTTATGGGTCAGAGCCCTTTGGCACCCTATTTTGAAGTTACACAAGCAGACAGATAAAATCCCCTCTCAAAGGTTATTCACTAGAGCACAGACAGAAAGGCCCCAGTTCTAATTTATTTGTTCTACAGAGCAAAAAACTTTTGTATCTGAATATGCCCCCGTGTGATATTTGGACATAATGGCTTGGCATTACAAAGGGAATAAGTGCCTTAAAGAGAACAGGTCTCATTCAGTGATGGTTTCTAATAAATGTCATTTGATTTTTCCTCAAGCATATTTCTTGGAAAACACTTCCCTTGCTTTGCTTCTAAGAAAAGCGATTGCTAACATCTGTCTCATCATAAAATTGATTTGACCTTCTGCAAATAATCTGACTTTTCAGCAGGTTGCTGAACTTTTTGAAATGCATTAGGTTGATCATAGAACACAGCTTTCTCCTGTTTATTCTGGGTGACCTCTTCATATAACTGATGGAAACACTTCCAAAGGTTTTGTAAAAATGACTTCAAGGAACTGCTTAAAAAAATAAAGACTTGAAATTCCAATGGAATATGTAACTACACTTTTCAGTGGACACAGGGAGGAATAACTATCTTTGAACCAGCTCTGTTTCTAATGCTGTGAGTTTTGCACACTATGGCCCCCTCCTCCCCAGCATGGATGGCTGCTATTGAGCTCATTACCTTCAGGTTTTTAATTAGAATGAGTTGCAAGTGGCAAGGTTTCATCTGTAACCCAATGTCTTTGGAGAAACATCAACATCAAATAATTCAAGAATGAACTGAGTGAGTTAACTTTGCTCATACCCTGTTGATTTGGCAGGCATGTATGGGAAGATGAGGAAGCCGTCGATCCTGATATGGGATGAAGGGGCACCAGACACGTGTGGGTTACCTGAGAGAAAAACCTCCTGTGAGGGGAAGAAGGCTTTCAAGGCTCCACGCAGGAACTGCTTATTGCAGGCAGGTACAACTGAGGATTTTGTATTTCTCTGACAATGTCTAGATGAGGGGCAAAATATCTTTATAATGTTGCAGCCAATACAGGGTTTTTTTCTTAACATTCTTTCCAAAATTTCAAAAGCAAAGCCCTTGTTTGTGGCCACTCCTCACCAGGGCCAGTGATGGACAGCTTAAAATGTGGGTTTAAAGGTTTTAGCTAATATTCTGGAAAACTCTTGCTGTCTCAGACTGGACTTTTAAACAAGACTACCTGGGTAGGAGAGAGCCAACATGTGCAAAATCAGCTCTGCAAAGCTCCCACTGTCCCAGGGACTACCTGAGTTCCCTCCTCCTGACATGGAAAATAAAACCCCATGACTCCCATCAGCAAAATGCAATTCGGTAACTGGCAGCACTGGGCCTTTATCAGATGACAGAAATTCTCCTCCTGGTTTGCTCTTCCCATGGAAATTCCTGCTGCTTTAGCATCCACGTGGAAGAGGTGTGTTGTCAGGGCTAGTTGTTTGTAGGAAGGAAGACTTCCTAATTAGAAATAACCCTCTAATTAAAGCATGGCTTTATTTATTTACATGTCACATTCATTTGTAGTTACTTATTCAATCACAAATTACAAACAATAATATTTCGTTTCAGTTGCATGTGAAATCTCCTCTGCAAGACTCTCACCATTTGAAGGTGTTCTCTGGGCTTGTAAGAGCCTCCACAGGGGCAGGTTCTGGCCCCAGGGAAGGGATGACTTTGGATGTGGTGTCCCAATGCACTTAGCAAAAGAGCAACGACAAAAAAAATTGTAAGATCAGGCAGCTAAGCACTCCTTCATGAAATAGCAGGAAAAAGTAGGCATCTCCTCCTTTCCCAAGTGGTAAGTATGTGGAATACATCCTAGAGAGACGAGGTAAACAATCACGAAATCTCTCCCCAGCTGCCTGATTCTGCCCCTCTCTCTTACTCACCACAAGCCGCTGCTCTGGATCCCAGGCAGCCGGCGCTGGGAGGCGCAGCACTGATGGCCACCCTGCTAAACCTCCTGCCGCTGGCTTCCATGCCTCAGGTCACATTTGAAGGGCACATTTGCACAGTGTGGAGGGAGCTCAGCCTGTGAGCAGCCCCTTCCCCACAGCCCTGGTGCAAAGGGCAGTAGCAGGAGTGGGACAGGGAGCAGTACCTCCAGGCTGTTCACTCTGGGAATCCAAACCCCATAAAGGCTGTGCTGAGGATACTTTTTTTTGGACACATTAATGTTGTCTTTTGCTATTGAGTGCTTGAAACAGCATCACTTTTCTATTTGCAGCTCTCTGCTTTACAATCCTCTTTCATCCACTGAACTGTGTCCTGACTCTCCTGAAGAGAAGCCCACGGCTGCTTGGGCCTCTGCTGAAGTCCAAAAACTGACAGGTGAGGCAGCACCCTCAGTTACCTGCCAGGGGTAACCAGCACCTCCTGCACCAGCAGCTCTTACCTCTGCTGGGACAGGGAAGGGGGATCCGGGTTGTAGGGAGAGGGCTGGGAGAGCAGCCTGAGAGCAGCCTCCTGCAGCACTGACACCTGAAGGCTGCTGTCTTTTTGCATCAGTGTGGCCCTGAGGAGTCCAGCCCGGGGCACAGCAGTAGATTCAAATCAGTAGCAAACAAAGACCAGCCAGCTCAGTCTCCAACACTGAGGCAGAACATTAACTGCTCTCCAGCATCTCAATGGATTTTAGGATGCACCATAGTTGCTCTTAAAAGGCAAATCCCAAAATATTCTGTCTCTTGGTCATTGCTGGATCATCTCTCCCCAGTTTCTGTATTCTTAATGCTGCAGGCTCTGAAGCCTCTTGAATTAACTTTTACTCCAGCACATGGCTATGAGAGCAACTGAAATGGTGTTCCCCAACATCCCTGCTTGAGAGGAAGCACCCAGAGCACCCTATGATTCTCTGGTCCAGGCTTTAGGACAGGAGGGAAAACAGGAAAGAAAAAAAAAAAAGAAAAGAAAAAGCCAGACAGCTCATGAGATGAACTGCCAGTGTCCCCACTGGTTGGTCTAATCTTCTTGCTAAAGGGGAGAGGGTCCCTGGTTCTCCATCTAACACTACTGCAGGTGCCTGCTTCTCAGTAGGATCTTTAACCTTTCTGAGTGATGGACCAGGGCCATAAAGCAGGCTCTGGATGCTGCATGGATACAGCCTGTTAGCCCCTGCCCTGTGTCACCAGTGGCCACTGCAGCAGCTGGGATGAGGCAGGACATGCAGCCAAACAGCAGCAGGAATGAACTCAGTGAAACGAGTGAACAGCACTGACGAGCTAAAACTCTCCTGCTGCCTTTCAGCCAGGAAGGAAACGCATGGAGCACTACACATTAACACTGTCACACCACAATGGAAAAAAGGAGCATAGCTGGGATCAGAAGTGACAAACTCCGGGCAGCAGGGGATTATGAGCGGTGACTTCAACTGCAAGACAACGAAGAACTGTGGATGAAGACAGAAAACATCTTCAGAAGCATGACACAGGTCTTCAGCTCCCTTGCAAGTCTAATCTGTAAGGAAGAGAACACTGAGACACTGAAATTTTGGGTTGTTCATTACAATGCTGTACTGTGCACACTGGGATATGCACAGAGGAAAAAAACATCTGAGGTGAAAGGAAATAAAGGAAGAACTCTGCTGGGAATCAAAACGCTAGGGCTTGGTTTTCATTATCTAAAGCCACAACTCAGAACTGCCTGACTGATGATAAGAGATGTCACCCACCCAGGGACCTGGATCCAGGGAGGAAAAGGAAAGCTTTGAAAACAGCTTCTGTAAGACATTAAACCAGCTTAATATCAAATCAGACTGAAAACAAACATTTTAATTCCATAACATCAAAGCACTGAGGGAGAACATGCTAAAGCAGAAAATTCCTGAATTAAATGCTTGAGGTTTTAGTCTTTACACATTTGGCAAATAACCAGTTAGATAAATAATGCCAAACCCATATATTCTACAGAACGTCCCAGGAAATGTTTCCTTTAGTCAGAACCCTGCTTTGAGCCAGTGTTGTCAACCCCGTCAGTGCAAAATCCCCTTCTGTGCACGTAACCCTGTACAATTTCAGCTGATTACCATTATTTTCTCAAATATGGCAGGGGACATGTGTGGGCTGCTGCATGGCTCTTGCTTCTCTCCCAGAGTGACCTTCAAGCAAAGGATGCTGCCTGCTTGTATACACTGTAGTATTCACAGTCTGAAATTAGACACATTATGTGAGCAGAGCTCCTGAAGACCTCTGTGGAAGTTTTGCTGGCCTGAGGACTTGGGAATGGCCTACATTTGCTTATAAAGCTTTCCAGTCCATTGGGATACAGGAAATTGTTGTGTGCAAGCATAAAATTATGACTGTGAGGCACTACCACCATGAGATAAATTATAATATAACTGCACTTAAAAGTATCTTTAACACAAATTAGTTATATCAAACTAACACTGAAGTTATAGACTGCTGAAGCTGACTAAGGGATCTGAATGCCCAGATGCTTTTAATTTGAGTGGGAATGAGGGATTTGAATTCCTTAAATAGTGTTGAATTTTTCATCACTAACATATGACACAAAAAAATTAAAGTAACTGGCTTTCAAGCCTACAAACCTGGCCAAAATATTCTGGCAACATCTTTTTAGACACATCTCCCCAAACATAGAGCCATTAAAATTAGAGATTCAGAAATTCCTGAAAATATTCCAAGTCTTGATGAAGGTTTTCAGAAAAAAACCCAGCAATTCCAACATGTTTTTCAATAGATCGCTTTGATCCATTTAATAAAAATGTAATTGGGCTATAAGAGTCTGCTTGAAGAAAAATAGCTTTAGCACCAAATCATGTGTCCTGCAACTCAGAACAGAAACAACTGATCAGCCAAGACCTGTTCTTTCACCTCAATCTCAACTGCAACATTTCCATTTTTTTAACCTTTTTAAGAAAGCATGGAATTGCATTTCAAATAGAACAGATTTTCCTGGGCAACACTATAAATTATTTCCCAACAGAACCAAAATGTTAGCAGTGATGGAGAAGCAGAGGGAAGTTGGTTACATGACCACATCCTTTTAGCATTTTAAATTATGTTAGTAACTAATCTACAAGCCAATATTATTCCTTTATAGATGTCTGCATGCCTGTCAAAAGATACTAAGAGAGCACCCCCTTGGGTTAAATACTCTCCAGCACTGTCAGTCCCTTAGTAGCAGTCTCTCTCTATTTTGGGGGCACTCTTCTCCTGACTTTCCTCTCCTGAGCAGGGGTCAGCCACAGAAACAGCTCCACAGAAGCCAGAGCAGGCACTACCCACCTCCACAGAGGATATTGGGAGGTGTTTCAGACAGCCTGAGGCGAGAAATTTCCCTTCATGTGTTTATTGGATTCGGGGAAAAACATTGAGGGGAGGACAAAGAAGGAGGAGAAGGCAGGGAAGCAAAATAATGATTAGTGTAATGGGATTTGCTATTCTTGTTAATAGTTTAATCAATATAAACATATACAGAACCCTCTTACATGCCTGCCATGCTCAAGTGTCTCTGTATTTAGCTCAACACTCCTGAGCCATGGTTAGTATCACCTGCATCTCTACTGCCCATTTCTGTGACAAAAAAAAGGCAGGACTGGGATTTCCTGCGTCTAAAACTCAGCCGTGCACAGGTGACCATGCCATGGTGTGTCCTGGCTGTGCTGGATACTCCAGACACACCAGATGGAGGTGACAGGTCTCAGGGCAGGTGGGACTTGCTCAAGATGAGCAAGATAATCTTATGGATGCTGTGCTCCAAGGAGCTGCTTGCACCAGACTTGCAGGTGCAGCCACACGTGCTTCTCACCCCCACTGGAGACAGCCCAACACTTCCAAGGCTTTGCACATCACACACGCTTGGATCCTGTGCTGGTCACACAGGTTTTCCTTGGAGGAATAACTTAGCAGCAGCCCCTGACTTGAGAGTTCGTCAATGAGATACTGAGAAGATGCAAAAGATAGGAAGGCACACAGTCACAGAGGGACAGGGCAGAACTGGTCCCAGCATCCATGGAGGTCACTGCAGTGAGGTTGGTGGTGTCCCCCTGGCTTTGCTGAGTTTTGCCCTAGAGCAGTTGAATTTGCTGTTTCACACCATGTCACTTGTGGGATATTACTGGTGTCATTCCACAGGACACAGCATGTGTTCTAAGGAGCCACAGGCCTTCCTTACAATCCTTTACCTTGATTTTAGGCAGAGAGAGAGAAAGTTTGCCTTAACTTTTGCTTTCATCTCTCTAAATAGTGCCAAAAGCATATATAAACATCCTATTGGTGTATCAGTATAAAGCTCATTTAAAAGGCTTAAAACTGACTTTGAAATAAGCCGAGACAATCTCCAAATTGACAAGTGCAAGGCAGGGGGGAAATAATCTCTACTAAAGGCAGATTTCCCTGCGGAACAGCTTTCCCCACTGCCAAGCTCGAAGGGAGGGGGCACTCCCCCATCCAAAAGCTGTCCCCACAACCTCACGAGAGGGAAGTTATGCCATTTATAGCTGCTCATCTCTGAGCAGACACATCACTGAAACAGTGACTGCCACAGGCAGCATCTGTCCGAGGCGCCTGTGTTCCATGTCCCAGAGCACAGGAACTCAGAAACGTGAAGTCACAAGATTAGTTTGCTATAATGTGTCTAATTTATTTTGGCATTCCTTAGGGATGAAAAAAGAATAGCAAAAATAACTATGGGCAATGCTGTTGTATCAGCTCTGAGAAGCATGAAAAACCACAACTGCAAGAATCAATGTCTTATGGGTAGGTGAGTTATTTTGACCTTTTAATTTTTTTTTTTTTTTTAATAAGAAACAACTCACGAGTTTCCATTGTGCCACTTGGATGCACTTTGCACTGCACTGTGTCACAGGTCAGCTCATGCCCAAGGCAAAGCCTAAAATACCATTCCCCATTGGAGCACCAAGATTGTCACCACACAAACACATTCAAACAGATGCAAATACTGATAACTAGCAATACAGGAAAAGTGCCATGCTTCCAAGGAGAAGCTGAATAACAATCCTATCTTGCCAAGGGCCAGTGGAACAAACCTCAAACACTGATCAAAACTTTAAATCCCCACTGCTATGGCTGAATCCTTGTTTCAGAAGAGCCCTCCCACTCCTTTGCCTCTCTTCCAATGCATGTGAGAACCTGTCCCCCTGCACAGACAGGGCAGTGAAAATGACAGGAGCATTGCAGAGTGTGACCTGGGGAAAAGAGAAAGCCAAGGGGTCTGGGGTCCTAATCCAGTGTTCCAGGAGCCATTTATACACCAGACAGGCTTTGGATAATGCTGCTGACCAATCATCTCACAACATTTGAACTTGAACATATCTGTTAAAGAAACCTTAACATTTTCAAGAGTTTGGGTCTAGGAAACTGAGATCAAGAGCATTAGACATTGGTTGTCCCTCCAATTAGTGAGTTCTCCTCATGAAGAGAATTCAGTGAAACTGCTTTCTTAGGACCTTATTTATAAAGCAATTTCAGAAGCCAAGCAAAAATTCCAGTTACCTTGGTTATTCCCTATTTGTAGTACTACTTCTGCTGCTTGGAGAGCTGTCAGAAACCTGTTCTACATTATTGTTCTCTATCAGACTCCAAAACCATCATTGAGGGGCTGAGGCAAAGTGGAACAAAACAAACAACTTGTACTTCACACAATAATTATCAAGCGAGTTTCAAGTTAGATATTGTGATTTACTAGTTACTGCATGCACCCTCCTACCCTTTTCTTCTCTGTGCTTACACATTTAAAACTTGTTACACAAGTAAGTTACACTTACACATTTAATACTTCCAAAATGCAAAACCTCTGGATAACTAGAGCTGTACTGCCTGAGAAGACAAGATTCCCTTTCCATCGATATGAGATTACTGGCTCTGACTTAGTTAAATCAACCTGGGTCTGTGCTGGTAGATGAGTGTAAATTAGCCCTAGCAGGACCAGAGGCCTAGAATGGATCTCCAGAGGTTATTTTGTCCAGTGGCCTGTGAAGGGGAGGACATGCATAGACCATTCCTGATAGGCTTCAGCTTATTTTGAAAGAGTCACAGACCTCTCCCAGGGAATCTACTCCGGTCCTTCACACTCCCTTAGCATCAGATTAATTACTAAAAATAAAGTGCTCCAATTTTCCCTTGGAGCAATTTAGCCCAGAGATTCTTGTCTTAACTACCAGGGTGTGGTAGGAGACCAAATTATTGCCTTTTTCTTTTGCACCAGCTGACAGTTTTGGGGAGAAATATAGCCTTCCCCTAAGCCTCCCTCTCCTGAGGATGAAACCCCCTCCATCTCCCCTAGCAAACGGAGCCTTTTGGAACTTGGATCCCTATTTCTGCCTTACTTTTCATACCCAGCTCAACTTTGAAGTACACTGGCCAAAAGCAAACGCTCCTGCTTGCTGGATTATTGCACTTGCCACAGGGGGAACAGTCCTGCTCATACACTGAATGTGACCTTTCCTGTAACAACATGGTACTGTTTATTGACAATCAGCTTGTGAGCCATCAAAACCTTTCATCCTTATTGATAAGTCAACTACACATGTAGCTGTTGGTCCCCAATCTGTTATAACTATAGAATAACTTATATGAAGAGTTCATTGCAATACACAAATCTGTATCAGCAGAGGGACAATGCACTGTGCCAGCTGGATGGCAAGCTGCTTTTGGTGGGGTTTTTACCACCTCTCCACTTGCAAACATCATACTGAATTCTACCCCTGCCCATTGTGCTCACAGCCTTTCCAAAGTGCTGCCAGCTGCAAGTTTAAACTGTGTGCTCTCTCTCTTGCATAAGCCATTCTGCAGGTGTAAACAAAAGAGATGCAAAACAGAACCCCCTCAGACACATCCCGATCAATTTTCCAACCAGCTTTGCATCCAGATATTTTCATCTATGTCATCATCATCATAAGAGCACATGTTAAGCAGCTTCAGAACTCAAACCTTTGAGTCTTGTGTCTCAAAAAAATTTATGCTGCCTATTACTCATTTCCTCAATTTCTTCTAGGTGCTCTCCAATAGTTTGGTTATTTGTTCCAGTGTTTTTCCAGGAACCAAAGCTAAGCTGACAGGTTTATAATTCTAGACCTGCTTGTTAGCACCACTTTTGGACCTGCAGCTCAAACCTGCACTCCCGGGCTTTGCTCCAACAGACCACTTCAGCATATATTTAATTAAGAGGGAGAGACACCTGGAGCTGGAGAGGGGTTGAGTCACATGCTTATTGCTACACATGTGCTGGGATGTTTTTCTGGTTTCTAAGAATAGATAAAAACCCAAACAAACAAAACCCAGCACACCAAACCCAAGCAAAGCAGAGATGTATTTTCATACAGTGCTTATGACTTTAAGAATGGAAATACCAACAAATACTAAACATTGAGTCAGACTTTTCACTCATCCTGGGAGATCATTCTCCAGTACCCTGTGATCATCTCCAATATGGTGACTTCTTTTAGTACTGTGCTGCTTCATTCTCTTGTCTTGTTAGATCTCTTTCAAATCTCCCATAACACCTATTACATTATGCCTCCAGCACATTCTTCAGCCTTATTAGTCCTTCCTTTTAGGGAGATAACGAATTGATTAGACATCACTTAGTCTGTCATGAACTGCTTCTGACACCTCTTTTAGCAGCTTTCTGTGCATTCCAAGGGTACTTTTATGCCTCTGAAAGACAGAGAACTGACAGCTCTAGACAGCAAAACTAATCTCACTCCCAGGCCAGCTCTGCCCAGATCAGCTCACACCAACAGAGCAATTACATCTCCTGACTTTAGGATTACCTGTAGCAATATCCTAGAAGAAAGCAGCACATTGAAATCAGCCCACACAATGATGAAGCTCACCCAAAAGCCTCTATCACTCTCCACCACCAGCTCAAAAAACCCACCCTAACCCCACCTAAGGCAGTTCACTTAAATACAGCCCTGGATCTGATGCTGCTGCTTAGCAAATGAACCACTCAGAGCTGTGGAGTGGGCTGGACTCCCCCCACAGGTAATCCCGCAGCTCTGCCAGTCCAATGGATAATTGTCACTTGAACAGAGGCACCTGGATCATCAGGTGTGAGCCCCAGCCCCTAATTCCTATCAGCTTTTCTCTGCTGGGTTTTCCCTGTTTCTGTTTGCTGCTTATTCCTTGCTTCCAAGCCCAGGATGGATGTGGTCAGTCAGGTTTTCTTCCACACCTCTTCTATCTAATTTCTTCATTCTCTCCACATGAATCATTTCCCCAGATCAGCAAAGAGACCTCAAAGCACACTGCTTATTCCAAACTAAATTTATCTTATGCATACAGAATTGGGGAGGAATTCCAGCTACCAGAGCTCTCTTGCAAGCTAATTATTCTTCAAAGAAGTTTTAGGCAGTCCCAGGGAGCATCTAACTATTGATTTTCTACTCTGTATAATTTCCCTGCAAAATGTAATCATTCTCCTCCTGTCTCACACCGTCAGTTGTCTCTCAGAACAACCTGGGAACAATAAAAGAGTGGAATAGAGGGCACCAAGAAGGGCACCATCAAAAAATATATCTCTGTACAAGCAGAGTCTGTAAAAGCAAACCCAAGAAATGTCTGTAGACCTTGTTTAATATTCATCAGCCAGTGTAGTGTATAACTGAAACCCAAATATAACTGTTATGAAAATTCAGGCTAGAAAGAAATCAAATGGAGACAGCATTCTCAGGATGCTGCCATTTCAGAGTTTCTCATTTCTGGATATCTAGCATAAATGTACCACAGAGAGAAATGTTATTGAATATATTGGTTGCTTACAAATGGCTACATTTTTATATAAATTCACTTCTTGAAGAAGAAAAAAAAAGAGAAAAGGATTTGGCAATCAGAGACTTCAAGGGACTGGCCTAGTATGAATCTATTCCTAAAACACGATTTTATGTAAAAACAAAGTAAAAATGGAATTGAGACCAGCTGTTGGGGGTTGACAAACCAAGACACCAGCACACCTTAAAAACCCTGTTGTGCAATGTTAAGCTGGGGTTTTGCCTCCATCTTCTTGCACAAGAAAGCCCTTGACACATGATTAACTTCATGAACATTAAGAATGCCTTTTGGCTTCAGAAATTTAGCACCTTTAAATATACCTGTAATCAAAATATTTAAGCAGATAATGACTCCCATGCTGCTGCTTAATTCCTGTGTGTCTGGTTTGAGCTCCAGCCTGCTTAAGGACACCATCAAATCATCCTGTGACACTGCCCTGTGAACGGCCTGCTGAGGGACAGGCAGGCTCTGGAGGGGCCAGAACCACCTTTATCATAATCAGACAGCACAGGCAGGAAGATAAGGGCTTGTTAGGAGGGAACAGGGAGAACAGGGTAGAGCAGTACTGCTTTGCCCATGTCAGTGCTGCCAAAACTCTGTGATGTAACATTCAGCCACTCCCTGAGTGTTTTAATCAGGACAGGGCTGCACAAGGCCAGCTCCACGAGCTGCCTTTGGGTCTCTGTTGACCTTTGTCAAGGATTTGCTCTTCCCTCGTAGCATGGCCATGACAGGGTAAAGAACTGATTTTGATTTCTTCCATGCCTGGGATTAGAACCTTGCAGGACGTGGGACAAACGTTGGCTCTGAGGCTGTGCCGCCCAAACTAGAGCCTGGTTTAATCAGGTTTTGCCACCCCCTTTCCTCTAGATGTCAAATCACAGTTCAGGAGGGGAAATGAAATGCTTTGGAAAGTGAAACACACAATTGCCATTTGTGGTAGGTTTTTTTTACTAATTTTTTTCAAACATTTCCAAGTCTTTCCTGTTTCCCTTGGGAAAATAAATTCTTATCAGAATCTATTTAATGATGAAAAAGAAAAAGCTATTATCAACTTAAAAAAGAAAAAATAGCTGAGCAAATCTAGGTAAACTGTGTCCTGCTGCTGCTGCTGCCAGGCTGAGAAGCTGGTGCTCAGAACACAGCTCCTTTCGTATGCCAACACTCAGCTATGCATCCTGGCATTCATTATTTACCAGCCTCCATGTGACACAGGGCTTTCAGAAACAGGATATTCTTTAGCAACCCACATAAGAACTCAGCCTCCAAACGTTCCCAGTGCTTCGGGAATGGCTTTGATTCCCACTGGTCTGAAACACAACTGTGGCCATCCCTGTGCACTGCCAGAGCAACACCAGTGGGCTCTGCTGGAAAGGAAGCTGGTTTGAGGCAGCAACGCCATCACAGAACAGGGCTGCTCTGTGGCACATTGTTTAAATTTGAGTCAAATTCCTGTTCCCTGATCGTCTGGCACCCTTGGAAATCTGCCAAAATTAAAAAGGAAATGCAACACCACCAGAGGAAGGGAATGCCCAAAACCCACATGCAAAGTTTATCATTAAAACCTTAAACCCAAAGTTCCAAATCCAAAGGCTTAAAGTTATGCTTTGAGCCCCCTGTGAGAAGCATTAAAAATGACTCAGTTTAGAGTGACTCTGAGCAGCTGGAGCCCTGTCAGGAGGCCTTGAAAATTCCCTGTGCTGCTCCAAAGCATCTCCCTGACATTTGGGGTCCATTCAAATAGTGGACATTTGCACAACAGCAAGAAGTACCCTGGCAAAATCCCTTTAGAATTTAAAATACTTCTATTTTCACTTTCCCAGCATTAACAAGAGCATTGTCTCCTACACCTTTGGGCATCTGCATGCCAAGAAATGAGGGCAAGATGCACAGATGCTACAAGCTAAAGGAGAAGACAAGCTGGGAAGAAGCCAAGCTTCACCCAGGAGCAGAGTGACATTTCAGAACATTATGCTTGGCAAGGTGCCAGTCCAAATGATCTGTGCACTGCCTGGGCTGGAGCAGTGAGTCCCCATATTTCTGTAATGGTGCAGTTGCAATTTCTTACCAGTAATGCAACTGTTAGGGGAGGCAAAAATCCCAAGTCAGGGAAACTGCTCAGCTCAGGGGTATAGGAAAACACCAGCTTCCAAAAAATGGGTCCTGTATGTTCTCATAAAAGTAGGACTATATGAGGAGGCAGGGAAAAGGGCTTAGAAACCACCCTAAACAATAACATTTCCATCCTGTTATCCTCAAAGAGCTGGTCCTGCCAGCCCCTCTGAACCCAGAACCTGGCTGTCTGTGCTGTCCCAGTGAAGGGCCAAGGAGGTGACCCCATGCAGTTGGTCAGAGATTTCAGGCTGGACACTGCTGCTGGCAGCTGGAAATTGAACCGTGTCAGAGAAGCCAAGCCTTCTTTTCTGTGGGCTTTCCAGGAGGAAACCAGACCTATTGATTAATTCCTTTTGCATAATATGAGTGAGGTTTGGAACCAGATGCAGGTGGGTGAGTGGTAGCTGCTGTCTCTTGAGTCACTCTCTGTGGGTCTCAAATTGCATCAGTGAGCTTTGCAGCAGATTTCAGTATCTCTGTTGCTTCTGCTCTCTGCTGTTTACGATACGGGTCCTCTTGCACCCCTCCAGCTCTACAATGGAGTTGACTTTTGACTTCTATTTTAAAAAATTATATTTTACTTCTATTTTAAAAAAATGAGAACCTTCACATATTTCCATCCTTCGGGCTTTTTTTTTTCTTTTTCTTTTTTTTTTTTTTTTTGAGGGGGCGACAGCGTCTGCTGGTATTAATCTTGTCCTGCACACAGGACAACTCAGACTTGTAAGTAAGGAAACCAGGCTTCTCTGTCACATTTGTCTCTGATTTGATCTGTTCTCTTAGACCACTTCTCCTGCACTTCCTTACCCATCCTTGTGCCCTCACTACCAGCTGATACACTGCCAAGGAGAGGCAAATGATAGTACAAAATTGCAGAGTAATTTCCATAGAGCTGGTTCCATTAGAAATTGGTGTCTTGGCTGCTCCAGCCTGGACCAACTGGCAAATGATGTGCCACCTTCTGGGTTGTCCTTGAACAGCTGGACACAAGGCCAATAGGAATGTGAACCACCCAGTCTCTGATTTATACCCTTAGCTAGAGAGGGATGGCAGTAAAATTATCCACACCTTCCCCTGTTACCAGCATTTTGCAGGGTGACAGACCTGGTGCTTTTCAAGCAGACTCCTGGCTGTGCTGGTCATCACCTCACAGCACAACCTGCCCTTCACATGAATGTCACGTCACTCTAGAAATATGCAGAGATATGGGGTTATTCAGCAGCTGTATCACCACGGGCTCTGTCCAGGATGAACAAACACAAGCCCTTCTGAGGCCTGTAAGCTGATGGCACCACGGAGCAGGAAAAGAGATGCTGCTTTATGCTAAGTCAGAGAAAGAGCAGCACCCTCCTGTGCTCAAGTGTATCTATTGCACTGCAAACTCAGAGCTCTTTTGCTGCTCATCAGCACCAAGTATTTTTTGCCCATCTGCCTCCTAGGTCTCTTTCATTCCATCCCCCTCCAGACTGTGTTTTCAGGGGTTTAACTTTTCTGCTATTCCTTTAAATCATCCCAGCCTGCCTGGTTTCTCCGCGGTATTTCCTGCTTCTCAGTGTCTCACCTGCTTCCTGCCCATCGGATCCTGCGGTGCAGGTGAGGGCTGGCACATCCACTCGGCATTATCCGAACCTTTAAACCCGGTGCAGAGGGTGCTGCCCGGGGCTGCAGGGCAGAGGCCACTTCTGCCTGCACAGGGAAGGTGGAAGGTGTTCAGGACAATCCTCTTTTTCTGCAGGTTTCTCCCGCACACGCTGCCACCTCGTGGGCATCGTCTGGCACAGGCGTTTTCCTGGAAAGAGCAAGTCCCGAGTGCAAAGAACTCGTTACTGTCAATATTCTGCTCTGATGATCCAAGGAAACCGCAACCCTTCGGGTTCCTAGCTTGGGAAAATTGTAAGTGGCGAGGTGATAGAGTTGTTCAGCTTCTAACAAGGTTGGTGGGATAGACTTTCCATAAAAATAAGAGCTCTAACAGGCAAACCTCTAGGGGCCACGGTGGATTATTAGTCAGAAACAGCAAGATTGGCATCCTTCTTACTCAAAAACTAAACCCCTGCTGCTTCTGTCACTGTAGGAACTCCTTGTATGAGTCAGATTTCACATTTATATCTCTTGCAGGGTGTGAATCTGCAGTCAAATCAATGTAAATATGTCCTCTGTTTTTTCAGGCACTTATTTAACAGCATTAATCAAAATTACTGAAAGTTAATTCTGGGCAGATTTGGAGTGGGATATTTAAGGCCTGTGTAAACTTCTTTTAAAATTTGCCAGTTGTTATGCTGGATCAGTTTATCATCATTGAACTGATTTTGTATCTACTCTGACACCACTGGAATTTCCCAACATGTGACAGTGTGAGGGCTTTTCATCATGTGGGAAGAGCCCCTGTGTTCAAACACATGCTGTTTCTCAAACAAAATTAACTTTTAACCAGAGATAAATCCTGGTTTCATACTGTTGTGCCCCTTTTTAAGTAATCCTCAGGTTCAAAACAGTTTACCTGATCAATCTGTATCTGCACTGTGTGCCTAAGGTGAAAATATGTGCTGGAGGAGACCACTTTGATTTCAAATTTTCAAATCTGGTCACCAGGAAGAAAAGGAGACTTGATCTCCCCTCATCCTTAACCTCCAGCTGAAGGTCTCAGTTTGCTGTGCTGAGGTGATCCTTCCATGATAGGAATGGGTATTAGTCTGTGTGGAGAATCAGCCCAAGCATTTTTACTCCCTTTGGATCATTTTGCAGTAGCATTTGGAAGTCAGAACAATCCCACATTTGTCTTTCAAGTCAGAAATGAGATACAACAGTGTTTAATTTTTTGTTTGTTTCTGGAATGCGTTAATTGGAATGTACAGGGTGTCCTTTCACTTTCCACACTGCCCAAGCACGAGGATGCTTCAGCTGAACCATCTGTCCCTGAGCCAGGGGTGTTCCAGTTGAAAAAGGATCAGTCACTTCAGGTTAGAGAAGATGGCAAATTTTCCTGCTTCTAGGAGAATTTCTTTTCCATCTCTTTTCCTCTGCTACTACTCCAGTACTGCCAAAAAGGACCTAATCCTAGGGACTTACTAAAATAACTTCTGACAAATGGAAGACTTAATCTCTAGAATAGTCTGGACACTATGCAGTGACAAGTATTTGAAAATGTTTCATGGATAGAGATATTCCTGTCTTGCCTTTTAAATAGAAGCCATCTCCCTTTTTTTGACACACTGAGCAATACACGTGGCATCCTAAATCTGTTTTGTCAACTGAGTCCAGGGTTTTTAAAAATATGCAGTAAGATTTTAATACAGCTCATCACATTATACAGAACCAGACATCCTGCTTAGTCTTCAAAGGCTCGATATTCCCCATGCACAGCCCACATGCAACTGCTCCTGTCTAATTACATGGAACGACAGCCTCCCATTGGCTCCTTTCCTTTGACACCACGGCAGAGCCTTCTCCGGCTGAATCCCGAAGTAGGACGCACAGCTTGCCAGCTCTAAAAACTGCAAGCGTTTCTGTTCAGACTGGCTTTGGCTGATTAAATGCACCAAAACCCCACAATTTTGATTTTCTTCCTGGAAAGCTACTTTTCCCAGTCCTGAAATGCTTTCCTGCAGATGCAAATTCAATGTCAGCTTTTTGGATAGTTGCAGCAAGCAGTGTCATTTGTGTGTTAGCATTAGAAGTAGGAACTTATTTTGCTGAACTTCCAGATGGGCTGGTCAAGATGAATTTTATGATTTTTTCCTGTTGGATAAGCATAATTTTCACCAGCATCAAAAAGTCCCAGAAGCCTGCTACACTATTTACTGTACAATAGTAAGAGGATTGCTACATGGTTGGGGGTCTCAGCTGACAGGACACAATGGATGGCAAAGAGAAGTTGCATTCGTGGTGAATTGTGTGATACAGCCAGCTCCTATGGGTCAGAAATCCTGATCCTGCTCACTGGAAATCATGAAAGCTCCAAAAGCATTAGATTGTTAAAAAAGGGGTCTGTATTTATTTTTTGCTTGGTTATTTGGAGCTTTTATGAAGCACTCTCTCACATTCTCAGCATTTTCCTGAAGCTTTGACCAAGAGGCACTCTGCACCAAAAGTGATTCATGTGAAACCAAGGATGGCTCTGCAGTTACCTCAAAAGACATCAGAGTTTCATCTTTGCTTAAGAACACAAAAATAATAATGACTTCCACATGATGCTGGAGAGTTGAGGCTCAGAAAGAAAGACATCAAAGATCATTTCTTCTCCTACCCACTGCTGAGAGTGGGCACCACTGAGTATGGCAGATGGCAAATTTTGAGACAGCTCCAGTTTGCAATAAGACTGCCAGGAGGGGAAGAGGGCTGAGGGCTGAGGGAACAGGAACGAGAGAATGGGTAAAATAAGAAGAGGTGAATAGATATGAGAATAGGGCAAAATGTAAGAAGATGATTAAGAGCAGAGAAAAGCAACACTGCCTCCTCTGTTCCCTTGCAGCTTGATTTCTACTGGAGCTATGCTGGACAAAGATCTGTGCATATTATTTAAATGCCCCACAGCAAGCTCTGCTACTCACAGCCACTGATCCTCTGCTCAGGAGCTAGGTAAAAGGAGATCTGTCTTCCCTGAAATCAAACTGGAAGTCCCGGGGTGCACTGGAGGAACACAGCCCATCCTAGTTCTCCTTTATCCTGCTCCCTTGCAGAAACTTGACAGTCCTTTAGAAGACCAATTTGTGTTTTGAGGGTAGGGATAACATGGCAACACAAGAACAAAAAAAGACATTATGACTCCTTCCCAGAGCAACTTGTCATTTCACACTGTAAAATTTACTGGGTGACATAGAATAAAGCTTTAAGCTTTGAAGCATAAGCTTCACGGGTTGCTGTTCCCAGAAATACTCTCAGGAAGAGCAGAAGATCCCTGGGCATTTTCTGGGAGCAGAATTGTCCAGATCCCCATAAGTATCAGTCTCTAAATGTCTTCCATTTCCTCATCTACTTCCACAGAATCCAAGCCCTTGCTTAGACTTGCTACAGGTGAACCACAACTAGTTGGAATAGCATAAGAGGTAGAACAGATTAAGATAGAGATAAAAACTTAATGAGTTTTTAATTCAAGTAAGTTCTAAAGATGGGAGGGACTTCAGAAACTAGAAAAAGCAGAGTCATACATTCAAAATGCACATTATCATATCTGAGTTAGGAACAGAATACTATAAACCAGAGGAAAAGCATTCCAGCAAATAGATAAATTTCACTGCAAATATGCTCCACTGTAGACCTAAGTGGCCTCATTTCCTGGGCTAGGTAGCCATGAAGTTGTTTCTAAGTGTGAAGGACACAGCTGTAATCCATAACTTTCAGCCTAAATGTCTCTGTTGCTCTGACAACACACTGGTCCTGTTCTCAGGAGTGTGTCCCATTTGTGTACCACCTTTTCAATATCTTATGAAGGTTTTTTTGGAACAGAGACAGCATAAAATTCAGAGGTTAGTTGGGTCACCTCTTAGTCTTCAGGAGAGTGGTTGTGTCACTGCCTGTGATCCTCGTGTTGTTAATGGGCCATAAAAGCTGAGAGAGGAGAGACTGGCAGACATAGATGAAAGGTGGGTAGAAGGTATGGAGGAGGAGAATTTGGAATCCCTCCCTGTCTTTTTATGCCAGAGGGAACCAGACAGGGCAGCTGGCTAGAGAACAGGCTGTTATCAGCTCTCATGATTCTGAGGGTTGCATAATTATTTTGCTAATGTAAAGACAAAGCTTTGTGACTCATGTAGTTGCAGAAGACTGAGTGATCTTTTGAAAGCTAAAAAAGGGCAGCATCTCCCACTGTGATGGAACATGATCAAATAAATCCTACTGAGGACAAATATCTGGGTATCTTCTTTGGGGTTTACCATTCCATATCCTACTTTGTCTCTCGGCAGCAAAGCATAACATCCTTTCCCAAGCAACTTGAGGTTTTGAGTCCTATTTTGCAATGCCTATGGAGAGCTGAGCAGTGCAGAAGAGAGGGAGAATACTGAACACTTTAAAGCTAAAGTAAACCTAGGCAGATGTGCAGCCAACAAGAGTAAAAATACCTTGCCTTGCCCCCTGGAAAAGTGAGTTAAACAATAATTATTCCCTTTCTCCTTAGGATATCATTAAAAACTCTATGCCAGTGCAAAGGTACCCCCAAGCAAACACAAAACACAGCTGACTGCAGGGACCACATCATTTCTGGAGTCTCCTGGACAGCAGGGCAGCACCAGTTCAGAAACCTGTCTGCCACAGCCAGGTACAGGTTGTTCACTAAATAGGAACAGGGGTGACTGGAGAGCCACAGAGGCAAATATTTGGGACCTTCCCTGTGTGTGTTAATAACTGCTGCTTCTTCTGCTGCTCTGTATATGTCCATGAATGACTCTGCCCCCTTTGTATTTTTCACAAGCCAACTTTAAATCACAATTAATAAAGGCATCTGGTTCTTTCAATCATTTCATTTTACTCAGAGAAGGCAGATATGACATAGTATCCCTTTCAATAGCTGCTTGGAGAGTTGCTCAGATAAAAGAAAGGGCAGAGAAAACACTCCCTAATCACATTTCTCCTGTAATCATGGCTCTCGGGGATTTTTTTTTCCTGCAATGTGTAACTGTCACTTTAGCCTACAAGAAACATTTTCCTCCACCATGGGATAATGTAGGCACCCCTGAGATGACAACAGTCATAGACCTGAGCCATAAAAAAACCCACATCAATTTAACACTGCGATGTAATATATAACATAAAATACAGCAACTATACAATAATAATGCAGCTGTTTTAGAAATCCCCAGCTAGAAACACTCATGGCTGCTTTCATTTGTGCCCTGCGGCCAGTCTGTAGCGGCGGGACGGTGTAAACTCAGCCGAGCAGGGAAGCTGAACTGTCCATACCACTGATCTCGGCATAACCCAGCTCCCTTTCGCCGGCGCGGCTCCAGCTGACCACGGCACGAAAGCCTGCACTTTCTTTTTGAAACTAAAAGTGGGGGGAGACCCCGGTGGGAAGAAACCCCTACCAAGCCCCGGGCTTCAGCAGACGCCGCGCTCGGAAGGGCCGGGGAGCCGGGCGGAGCGCGATCCCGGGCTCCCCGTACGCCCGCGGGCCGGGGGCGGTGCCTGCGGGCGGCCGCGGCTCTGGGGAGGGGATGCCGGGCAAGCGGGGAGGGGATGCCGGGCTGGGAG